>JAXQQM020069933.1:0-238633 GCA_034641835.2 Pinus albicaulis
GAGCGTTTAATCTTCATTTTGTTGGAAATTAATTCAAACTGCTGAAGTAAATCAGCAATAATTGCAGAAGTGAAAGATCAGTGGCACATTGAAGCCTAGGCAAAGGCAATTGCTGTTGTCTTAATGTAATTGTAAAATGATTTGAAAGCTCCACAAGTGTAGTACAGAGCGTTGATTACAGGATTGGAACAGGCTTTAAAGCCTTACCAATATAATCGGCGGAGTAAATGGAAGAGGCAGTAATTGCAAGATATTCTTGCAAGTGTCTTGTTGATGTGCTGAGTTCCGCAAGCGGAACGAACATACAATACCACAGCCCTTTTGTTAAGGCTCGATGCGATCATACGAATCACATGTTATATAACAGTCGCCCTCCACTTTGAGTCGAGGCCCGTGGGTGGTCCCACAGACCACGCGGCGTTGTTTTAATTCAATCGCAAAGTTTGAATCGAGGGAGTCTTTGTATTTGGCCCGATTGCATTATCAAATAGCGAACCCTATGCCATATTATATGGTGCAATTAATTGTTAAATCGCATCCATTTTAAATCGCAATTGGAAACTTTGTTGAGTGTAGCCCGATGGAAAGTGTTGAAGCCCAGACGTGATCCAGTTTATGCAGAAGTATTAAATGGAGTCATCGTGTCCCGTTTGCAATCGCAATCGAAGTTTTTATTTGGTGGTGTGTTTTATTATAACATGGACGCGACGTATTTTACATGGCAGAGTTTATTGGTTCATCGCATCCGATAGTCGATCGCAATCGGAAGTTCGGTTGAACATTTTATTTGTTATAACCCGGACCCAATGGACTTATACATGGGAATTAAATCTATCATCGCATCCGTGGTTCAATCGGCAATCAGAATTTTTAAATGGTCGCGTGTTATGTATTAAATCATGGACCCGATGTTTTTATGTTTTATGTTTTAATATTATCATATGCGCGGCATATAAATATTTTAAAAGGCCCGAGAGCCTGTAATATATATAATTTTTTTATTTTGTATTCATAGGAGTGTGCGAATAAAAATACACACAAGCGTATTTTTAGTGAGACAGAGTGTTTTGTTTGAGAGACAGAGAAGGTTTTGTGAACTGTGTTTGCAGTAGTCAACATCTTTGTAAATCCCTCTGTGTGAGGAAGAATTTGTAACAGTTTATTTTAAAAGAAATAGAAGATAGTTTTTCTGAGTTGAAAATTCTATCTCATGTGAGTGAAATTTTAATTTCTATGTGTTAAGAGGAGAGTATTACTCTCTCCATTGCTATTCTGGAATTCTCAGAAATTTCAACATGGTATCAGAGCTAGTCTAGGCTCTTTGAAGATCAAAGACGCCGAAGGAAAGGAGTTTTTTGTTACAGCAACTTCTCCAGTAGTGTGAAGACTCAGCCAAAAGAATCCAAAGGTATTTCTCTATACATTTTATTATGTTAATGTTGCAAAACAGTCAGTTATTTTTAAATACACATTCAAGTGTTTTTGAATCATAGTTAAGAGTGCAGAATGGCTAGAGCTAGCACTGGTATGGGTATGGGAAATATCCACCTCCCACTATTTAATGGGAAAAATTATGACTACTAGTCAATAACTATGAGAGAATTATTTGTCTCCCAAGACTTATGGGAATTTTTAGAAGATGGTTTTGATGAACCAACTGATGAACAGGCTTTTAATGCCTTAACTCAAGCAGAGAAGGATATATTGGAGAGCAATAGAAAGAAGGACTCTAAAGCCCTCTACTATTTATATCAAGCAGTAAATGAGAGTGTGTTGCCAAGGATACCAGCAGCTAAGAGATCCAAGGATGCATGGGAAACTCTCAAGACAACCTATCAAGGTATGGAAAAAGTGAAGACAACAAAACTTCAGTTGCTGAGGAGAGAATTTTTGACTCTCTGTATGAAAGAGTCAGATACTATTGACTCATTCTTCACTCATGTGATTAGAATGGTCGCACAAATAAGATCTCATGGAGACACTCTTGAAGACAAGAGGATTGTTGAAAAACTCTTGAGGAGTCTACCCTCAAGATTCGATGTGATTGTGACCACCATAGAGGAGACTAAGGATCTCACAAATTTTTCAGTGGATGAACTTCATCCACCACTGATGACCCATGAACAAAGACTGGGTAGGAGTGAAAACTCATCTCTAGAGCATGCCTTTAAGACCGAGATGTATTTCGGAAGAAGAAGAGGGCAAGGCAGAGGAAACAAGAGAGGAAGAGGTAGAAGCCAAAACAGAGGTGAAAGGAACAGTCCAACAAATGCTCAAGAAAGGGGTAGCAACCCAAATCAACATTAAGGCCAAGGCAGCAGCCAGTAAAGTTGTCAGCATAATGCTCAAGAACAGAGGTATGATAATTCCAATGTCCAATGTCACTATTGTAAAAAATATGGTCATTATGCTAATGAATGTAGAAAGAAGGAGCATGATATGGGAAGTAGAACTAGTGCAAATTTTACTAGAGAAAATATCAGCCAAGATAATTTGTTTTTAGCTTGTAATATGGTTGAAGAAAAAAGTGAGGATTTATGGTTTCTAGACTCTGGTTGCAGTAACCATATGACACGAAACTTAGCAATGTTTTCTATGCTATATGAGAGTGTGAAGTCACAAGTCACACTAGGAACTGATAGCAAAGTTTCTGTTATGGGAAAAGGAAATGTAAATGTTTTAACAAGGAAAGGTGCAAAGGAATCCATAGCAGATGTGTATTATGTCCGAGGAATGAAGTGTAACCTTTTAAGTATTGGAAAACTTGTTCAAAAGGGGTATAATGTATTTTTTGAGGATGATGTTTGTACCATCATGGAAAAAGCACCGAGCAAACAATGTATTTCTGAATTGAATATGACAAGGAACATGATGTTCCCTCTTAGAATGAGAGCAGATTTGAAAAATGAAGAAAATATAGCAGCAGTGGCACAAGAGACTTTCCAAAGTGAACCAAAAGATGATAATTGGTTGTGGCACTTGAGATTTGGACATCTCAACTTTTGATGTCTTAACTTGTTGAACAGAAAAGGAATGGTAAGAGGTCTACCATTGATAGAGAAACCAGACAGTCTTTGTGAAGGTTGTATCTTGGGGAAAAAACATAGAGAAAGTTTTCCTTTCGGGAAAAGCACAAGGGCAAAGGTGCCCTTAGAGATTGTCCACTCAGATTTGTGTGGACTGATGCCAACTCCATCGCTTGCTAGCAGCCACTACATGTTAACATTCATAGATGATTTTACAAGAAAAACTTGGGTTTACATTTTGAAAAACAAAAGTGAAGTGTTTGAAAGGTTCTGCAATTTCAAAGCACTTGTTGAGAACCAAAGTGGGCTGCACATCAAAGTCCTAAGGACTAATAGAGGAGGTGAGTATATTTCTAAAGATTTTCTACGTTTTTGTAGAGAAAATGGTATTCATAAGCAGTTTACAACTACATATACTCCGCAAAAAAATGGAGTAGCTGAAAGGAATAATAGAACCATAATGGACATGGCAAGGAGTATGTTAAAGGCAAAGCATTTGCCTAATAATTATTGGGCTGCAGTTTTACATTGTGCATCATACATTTTGAATAGGTGCCCTACAAAAGCAGTTATGAACAAAGTGCCGGAAGAGGCATGGAGTGGCACAAAGCAAGGTGTCACACACATGAAGGTTTTTGGATGTGTGGCTTATGCACACATGCCAGATCAGCTAAGGAAGAAATTGGACAGCAAGGGAGAGAAATGTATTCTCATTGGATATAGTGAGGAATCCAAGGATTATAGGTTGTATAACCCATCCACCAAGAATTTTATTGTGAGCAGAGATGTTCAGTTTATTGAAGAGGAAGCTTGGGATGGAAGCATAGAGAAAACAATGAATGTAAAACACTATTTATCTCATGATGAGAATAATGATGAGTTGGCTGAAATACATCCCCAAATATCACCACCAACACAAGAGAAAAAATGCACACCCTTGAGGAGAAATGAAAGTGCTTCTCCAAGCCCACCACAAGGAGGAAATTCAAGTGCTTCTTCAAGCACTTGTACAGCTAATGAAAGAGCTAAGAAATTTAGATGTTTGAAAGATATTTATGAAAAAGATATAGCAAATGAAGGTACCAATTCTTTGTTTGGTTTATATTGTCATGTTGATGATCCTGTTTATTTCAAAGAAGCTATCAAGGATAAGAAATGGATAGAAGCTATGGATGAGGAGATAAATGCCATAGAAAGAAACAAGACTTGGGATTTGGTTGAACTCACAAAAGGTAAAGATGTCATTGGAGTTAAATGGGTCTACAAGACCAAGAGTAATGCTGAAGACAAAATAGAGAGACACAAGGAAAGACTTGTTGTCAAAGGTTATAAGCAGAAGCATGGGATAGATTATGAGGAATGTTTCACATCGGTTGCTAGAATGGAAACCGTAAGAACAGTGATGTCTATAGCAGCACAAAACAAGTGGAAAGTTTACCAAATGGACGTGAAGTCAGCATTCCTAAACGGAGTGTTAATGGAAGAGGTTCACATTGAACAACCTCTCGGTTATGAAAAGAAAGGCCAAGAGCACAAAGTATGCAAGTTGAAGAAGGCTCTTTATGGGCTGAAGCAAGCGCCAAGAGCATGGTACAGTAGAGTAGATTCCTATCTACTGGAAAATGGTTTTGAAAAGTGTGAGGGAGAACCCACCCTCTACATCAAAGAAAAGGATGGTAAAATATTGATTGTAGTTTTGTATGTTCATGATGTTATTTTCACAGGTAATGATGGTTACCTTATTAAAAATTTTAAAATAGACACGAAAGAAGAATTTAAAATGACTGACATGGGTTTGTTGAGATACTTCTTAGGAATAGAGGTAGAACAAGATGAAAATGGGATTTTTATCTCACATGCAAAATATGTTAATGAAGTGCTTGAAAGATTTAACATGCACGAAAGGAAAGCAACGATCACTCCCACAGTGATGGGATTAAAACTTAGCAGAGAGGACAACAGCAAGGATTTTGATCCTAGTTTATACAAGAGCATAGTTGGCAGTCTCATATATTTGACTGCAACTAGGCTGGACATAATGCATGTTGTTAGTTTGATTTCCAGATTCATGGAAAAGCCAAAGGATGCACATTGGCAGGCAGCAAAAAGAATTCTAAGGTATGTTAACGGTACAAAAGGGTTTGGTATTTTATATACTTCTTCAGAATGTTCAGATTTAGTTGGATACACTGACAGTGATTGGGCTGGAGGTGTATATCATCGGAAGAGCACTTCCGATTATGTTTTTCACATGGGTTCAGAAGCCATTTCATGGGCTTCTAAGAAACAACCCATTGTAGCATTGTCTACAGTAGAGGCAGAATATGTGGCAGCTACAGGAGCAGTGTGTCAAGCAGTTTGGATGAGAAAAATGTTGAGAAGTTTATGCCAAGAACAGGTAAAAGGGACAATGGTTTATTATGACAATAGCTCAGCTATTGCATTGTCTAAAAATTCAGTTTTTTATAAAAGGACAAAGCACATTGACAACAAGTTTCACTTCATACATGAATTGGTTAACAATGGTAAGATAGTTTTACAACATTGCAGAACAGAGGATTAATTTGCAGATATCCTCACAAAGCCACTTGCGCAGAAAAGCTTTGAACATTTTAGGAAATGCCTGGGTATGTAGAAAAACCCAGCAGTTGAAATTAAGGGGGAGTGTTGGAAAATAATTCCAACTGCTGAAGTCAATTAGCAGTAATTGCAAAAGAGAAAGATTAGCGACACATTGAAGCCTAGGAAAAGGCGGTTGCTGCTGTCTTAATGTAATTGCAAAAGGATTGGAAAGATTCACAGGTGCAGTACAGAGCATTGATTACAGGATTGGAGCAGGCTTAAAACCATTACCAATATAATCGATGGAGTAAATGGAAGAGGCGGTAATCGCAAGATACTCTTGCAAGTGTCATGTTGATGTGGCGAGTTCTGCAAGCGGAAAGAACATACAATACCACAACCCTTTTGTTAAGGCCTCATGCGATCATACAAATCGCATGTTATATAACAATCGCTCTCCACGTTGAGCTGAGGCCCACGGGTGGTCCCACAGACCACGTGACATTGTTTTAATTCAATCGCAATGTTTGAATAAGGGGATTCTTTGTATTTGTCCCGATTGCATTATCAAATAGTGGACCCGACGCCATATTATATGGCACAATTAATTGCTAAATCACATATGTTTTAAATCGCAAGCGGAAACTTTGTTGAGTGTAGCCCGATAGAAATTGTTGAAGCCCTAACCCGATCCAGTTTATGCAGTGGTATTAAATGGAGTCATCGCGTCCGGTTTGCAATCGCAATCACAGTTTTTATTTGGTCGTGTGTTTTGTTATAACACGGACCCGACGTATTTTATATGGCAGAGTTTATTGGTTCATCGCATCTCATAGTCAATCACAATTGGAAGTTCGGTTGAACATTTTATTTGTTATAACCTGGACCCGATGGAATTATACAGGGGAATTAAATCCGTCATCGCGTCCGTGGTTCAATCGGTGATCGAAATTTTTAAATGGTCACGTGTTATGTATTAAGTCATGGACCCGATGTTTTTATGTTTTACATTTTAATCTTATTATATGCGCGACATATAAATATTGTAAAAGGCCCGAGAGCCTGTAATATATATAATGTTTTTAGTTTGTATGCATAGCAGTGCGTGAATAAAAATACATAGCAGCGTATTTTTAGTGAGACACAGTTTTTTGTTTGAGAGACAGAGAAGGTTTTGTGAACTGCGTTTGTAGTAGTCAAAATCTTTGTAAATCACTCTGTGTGAGGAAGAATTTGTAACAGTTTATTTTAAAAGGAATAAAAGTTTGTTTTTCTGATTTGAAAACTCTGTCTCCTGTGAGTGAAATTTTAATTTCTCTGTGTTAAGAGGAGAGTATTACTCTCTCCATTGTTGTTCTGGAATTCTCAGAAATTTCAACACATTTCTCAAGGACATTTCCTTGAACTTTCACTTGAGAGTAAACGCTTTTATAATGTTATGGGCTTCGAGTTATTAGTATTTTTTTGGAAGCTATCATATAGATCAAGATTTCTTTCCTCCATGTATTTTTACGAGTTGTCATAGAGATAGATATTGACTTCATGCATATATTTTTGGAAGTTGTCATACAAATTGAAATTTCCTTGGTGCATATATTTTTAGAAGATGTCATACATATTAAGATTTTTTCCCTAAATACTCAAATTTCTTCCTCCTATAGTTGAAGGATGTTTGGACTCCTTGCACACATTTCTTGAAAATACTTCACTCCTAATTTGTTCCCTTGAGATTTTCATTTTGTAGGCATAATGGCCAAAATTGATGATGTATTAGAATTACTCAATGCTTTTATACTGACACCTAGAGATGACCTTCAACAAAAGAGTTGTCATTCTAATTTTATTTTTGTTTAGAACATGGAGAAAAGCTCCCATGAACAACAATATATTGGTGAGATCACTAGGTGAGTACAAGAGCATAAGCTTGTCCATAACAAGCACACAACAAGTATTGGATATGACAAGGAGACTCCCTTTCATATTCCATACTATTCCAATCTCATCCAATTTCAAAGCGCTATATTTCTTCATGATAGCTCACCTTCACTTGTTCTACATTCTCCTCCTCTTCCATAGTAGCAACAATAGATTGTAAAATTCTAACATTGTGATCGAGTTTGACATATCAAACAACACTATTTTTTATCTTCACCCATGAAATCAGTGTGGTGAGTGCACTCACTCTTCAAATATGCTTCATAAAAAAGCCTCCTCCAAGAACAAAGGTTCATCTTGGATGGATAGCTTCTTGGGAATGGGCATCAACAACGAAGAACATGTTTCAGTCATATGTCGGAACTTGTTCAAGAGTATTGAATAGTCTTGCAATTGATTTTTCACCATCATCTCACCTTTTATATCACACATGGTAAAATGATCATCATCTACAAGCTTCAAAGCTACATCAAGCGAGCCTCAACCACAACTTGCCATTTGAGATTCAAAGTTGTAGCTAGAGACACAACACTTCAAGCATGCGTCCATTATAGATTCAAAGTTGTAGCGAGAGACACAGATGCCCATGCAATGAATTTGGTTTATGGTCAACCTTAAACCATTTATGTGAGGTTGATATTGTTCCTCCTCAAATAATTCAGGACACTTCCTCTAAGAGAAGACTTCAGCCTCTTGTGATTTTTGGAGGAGTTCCATGAAATGCATCAATCATTCTAGAGTTATTGGTCATCCTTAAACCATCGTAGGTTGTAGACCTCCCTTCTTCCAAGTTGAAGGTATCTCTCTTCAAAAAATTAGGATAAATTCCTCTAGGAGAATATCTGAGCCTTTTGCCAGATTTGGAAGAGTTCCAAGAACTGCAATAAGTGTTCCAGTGTTGGTGGTCATCCTTGAACCACCTACTTATGCCAAAATTTTAGAGAGCTCATTCAGCTTAGTGTTTCCATAAATACTTTGTAGTTTTTTATTACAACTCCCTTCTCAAACACATACATACCCTTTCAGATTAAGGGGGGGAAGGATGGACACCTAATGAGCTAACAGTTAAGGTGTACGAAATGGATAGTCAAAGGAAGTCCAAGAGACCTTGGAATGTGGAATCCAAGGTTCACCACCATGTATTATAAATGTACATCATATTAATGGTAATATCATCTCAAGCTTGTCTTATCTCCTTGTGTGCTTACCACGCCTCTGTTTGACATACACTCGTAAAGCGTAGAAAACCCATACACCTTTGACATCTAAATTTTTTCTTGGTAAACCCAAACTTAGAAAAATCCCAAGAATATATTCTATGAGAGATTGTTTAGTTTAAAAAAAGTATAATCTCATATTTTTCAAGTAAAACATTCCCAACCTAGACCAAGATATAGTTCTAGTCAAAGGTAGTGAAAGATGCTCAAATTCAACCATTCCCAACTTTTAGCTAACCCTACTCAAACAAGCTAGAAAAGATCTTTAAACTATAATCAATGACGCCAAGAAAGCATTGTAAATTCCCATAAAATATGAGTTCAACCTTTGTAAAACTATTGTCTAATTATCCAAAATAATTTTAGTAAAAAATGGCGAGAAACGTGGTCAAATTGTCAATACAAAGGTCGGCTCAACACTCATCAAGGATTGGTCAATTTTTTGCTCAAATTTGGACTTCTTCTTCTCTCTATCCTTATCACATGTGAGAAAAAGAATATATGATTTTTCATTGGATGAGTGAGTAAAGTGGAGTCACACTTGTTTTATATTATATCAAGTGGCGGGGATTTCACTGAAATTCACACCCCTTATCTTGTACTCTCCTTCACTTCCTTATAAGTTTAGTTTGCTGAAAAATTTCTCCATCCCTTAAAGGGATTAGCACACTTAAAGGAATAATCTATTGTATTAGCTTTCTTTTGGGAGAATATTTTGTTTCATAAATTAGGCTGATATTCTATTGATATGTACAAAAATACAAAATGTGTTGCATGATAGGTGGTTGTTAAAAAATCCAACCCCTTTTCGAGGAAAATTCATCAAAAAAACCAAAGTTTGGGTTGCTCTTCATGGGGAAACCATCCTTTAATATGTACAAGAGTAACATAGATTGCAAGAAAACAAAAATAGGCATCAAATGCATATATATTCCTATACAAGTTCAGACATAGGAGAGCCAAGGAATTGCATCTACCGGTTTTGTGCATCATTATCCACCTGATATGGATTTTCCTCTGTCATGAAGAAACCGTATTCGCTCAGGGTCTCTATGTCCTCCTTGGTGCACTAGGGGTGAGGCTCTGGAGTTAAATAGGAGACCATATTGGGCTATTGGGTTGTTGATGTGTGATCCATGTTGTCCACATTTGCGTGCTTTTTCCAGGTGGCATCCAAAGGGAGGCTTTAGTTTCCCTCCAAGTCATTCTTGGATATTTTGACCTGGAGACTAGTGAATTTGTGAGACAGAGGAGAAGGAGTGCGGGAGATGGTGGATTTGTGCAGCCTCTTCCTTCTGCTTGGGCCTATGTCAGTGTGGGGATATTTTGGGAGACGAACAAGAAGTTGGGAATAGAGCAACGAGGATGGGAAGATAGGGTTGAAGACATTCAGTTTCTCAAGGGAAACATAGATGGAATAGGTGCGTGCACATGAACGAGGAGCAGAATCTGAGGAGGGCTAGCCTCTACCACCACCACCACCACTATGGATGCGGTGGCAATGCAAAGTTGTAGAGGAGAGGGAGAATAAGTAGAGCATAAGAAAAATGCTGAGAGGGAGCCAAATGGTTAGTCACAACCAAGTAGCAAGTGGAGGAGAAATAACTTGGACGAGCTGTAGAGATGGTTATCTGCATACTGAAATGAAAATTTTTAGTACTCTGAGCCATTAATGGCTAGCAAGGAGTAGTTCATGTTGATGGAGGGGGAGTTAATTTTGCGGAGCTGCCGTCGTCATCCCCTGTCAACTTTATTAATTTCCAGCACATGTTGGAGTGAAGGATCCTCCTTCATGTCTGTCGAGGTGCCCCTGCATCGATGAACGAGGTGGCCGTCCATCCAAACCATGTGAAAAAACTACATACGGGAGTTGAAGATATTTATGGAATAGATTATTGCAAACCATGTGCAGAGATACATTAGAGATGGAGTAGAATCTATAGGAGAAGAGAGGAGAGTCCTTGTCAAGACCATTGTTGGCTAAGAGATCCGCTACCTCATTGGCTGATCTACGAACATTCATGAAGGCAATGGATTTGTGGATTTCAAGACAATGTTTCATGTTTTCCATTCTAGAGGCTAAACACCAAATCTTGGAAGAGGATGAGCCATGAAGAAGACGTTGAGCAGCATTTATAATTATATGAGAATCCCCTTCCACCTCTAGGGGAAATATATCATTCTCTAGAGCTAGTTTCAGACCTTGAGTAAGTACCTCCATATCAATAGAGTTCTTTTGATGCCAACCAATGGATCCAAAGAAAATAAATTGGGGTCCCCCACAGAGTCACAAAATATTCAACCAAAACTAGCTTTTCCTTGATTACCTTTCGAGGCTCCATGGAAGTTGAGTTTGTGGAGGTCCTTAGGAGGATGCTTCAAAGAACTTGGAGATTTAGAGGGGGTGCTGAAAGAAGGAGAGACAACAATGTTGCATGTGATATAGAGGTTCCAGTTGGCCCATATGTGGGATTCTGAAGGTAGGGTTGGGAGATGTGAGTTCATCCACTAAAATAAGGCTAGGGTATCCATTATATTCTTGCATAATTTGGTTGAGACAATCTCGTGGGATGTTGCCAAATCTTTAAAGGTTCTCTTGTTAATTCCCTTCCATATTGTCTAGAGAAAAATCCCGGGGATGAGGAGCGAGAGTGAGTTGAGAGGATTAATCATGAAGGAGGCCTTCTGCCAATGACGAATCATATTAGTAACATCATTGTGCCTTCTATTGGTTCGATGAAAAGGAGTGGCAACTTTGTCCCAAAGAGTGCTTGCAAAGGGGAAACCGTGATTCTGGCATAAGGGGAACCGTGAAGGGCCACTGAAGACTTTTTTCAGAAGGTTTCCCCAAGTTAATATTCCGTGCTTGCTGAGCACCGAGAGGAAGGTGGAGACTTTGGGCGAAATGCTAGTGTTCCATATATTTGACAAAATTTTATCAACCTTATCAGGAGCAGACGATATGCTTCCTTGGTAGTGAGGAGTCATTGGGGAGCATGACCCCACCTAAGAATATTTCATCCATCGAGAGATCGAATTTTACATGTTACAAGTTCTAGCCATATGTCATCACGGGACTCACCATGCCAATATTCTTGCCATTGAGTAGTGGGAAGCAATTTTCAAAATCCTTGATTGTTCAACGCTGTCCAAAAGTACTTGACTTGAATGTTATCCCTAACTTGAAGAGTTGATTTCCACCCAGGTTTTTGAAAGAGAGTTGTAAGACTCGGCTGCTGCTGCCATGAGTCTTCCGAAAAACAAGCCTCGAATTCTAAATGAATTTTCCAAAAGCTCTGTGATTGTATTAGGAACTTGTGTCGATTGGCCACTTTCCATATTACGGAGCCTATGATCTCCAGACTGTAGTGAAGAAGATCAGCTTGAGGCCAATTTTCTACATATTTAGCTGCCGAGAGCTCGGCCCGGGGAGTATGAGGACCGAACTCCCATTTCCACCAAACTCCCATTTCCACCAAATACCAGCTCCGATGACAATTTTTCTTTGCTCATGGTCCTTCAAACCCAATCCTCCATAATCTTAGGGTGAGTAGACCTCAAACCATTTAACTAAGGCCCATTTATTGTTGTTCTTGTTGCCACCCCATAGAAATATGTGTCGCGGATTATGAATGGATTTCAGCACCCATTTTGGATCAGCCAACACCAAAAAAAGGTAGAGCAACATAAATTGATGGACAAACTTGATCAGCACAAGACGACTGGCAATGTTGAGAGCATGGTGAGTCCAAGAATTTAACCTCGCTCCAATTTTTCCAGAATCTCCTTCGAGGCAATGTTCTTCATGGCAGAGTCTATGAGCGAGACCCCAAGGTATTTTGATGAGAGTGTGGCAGTGGTAAAACCCAAGATACGCGCAATTCTACGTCGAGTGACAATACGAGTATTGAGGAAAAAGAGGTGTGATTTTTTGGAATAGCTAACACACTGACAATCTCATTTTGTGTTTTTCTATCTGTAAGTATAAGCAACCAGCATGTGGATAGATAGGCTGAACAATGTGATCATTAGGACTAGGATTTCAAATACATTACATTTTAGATTTCAAAGTTTTCCCATTTTCTTTTGTATAACATCAATTTTTTTGGATAACATTTGTCGCATCATGTCATTTTTTATTTTTGCAGGACGTGAGCTGTAGGAAGTTCTGAGATAATTGAGCTTATAATGCGAGTAATATCATTGGCCAAGGCATTAGAAATCGTGAATTCAGTAGGATTATAAAAGTTGAATTCAATAGAATCAATATAGATGTAAACTTCATTACATTGTAAGGATACCTATAGTGAAAATTGTCTTATCATTGCTTTTATATTAATTTTATGTACTTGGGGTATTTACGAAGCCAAGAATTTTATTTTCAAATATTTGAACCAAATTGTTGTTGGAATATTGAAAATTCTAGAACAAACAATGGACAGAGTAATACTCTGCTCTTCAACATAGAGAAATAAGAAATTTCTTGACAAGAGATAGAGTTTTCACACTCAAAACAAACTTCTATTCTTTAAAAAAAAAACCTATTACAATGTCCTCCTCACACAGAGGGATTTACAAAATGTGACTGCTTCCAAAACACAGTGCACAAAACTTCATTGTCTCACAAACAAAACACTTTGTCTCTATGAAAATAAAACTGTTGTGTTTTTATTTCACGCACTACTGTGCATTACAAAAAAAAAACATTACAATAAAAAATAGGCTCTCAGGGCCTTTTCTCTTATATGCCGCACATATTAAAAAAAAAATTACCAACTATATAAAACTTTAAACTTAAATATGTTTTAAAACAAATATCATCGGGAACCCACAATACAAATGCGCATTGTTTATAAATTCTGATCTATAAACTCCATCGGGTCCGCGACTTACAACTAAACAAATGAACCACATAAAAATTCTGATTGCGATTGCAAACCCAATGCGATGGCCATAATCAACTCTTCCATATAAAACACGCCGGGTCCTTATTATAACAAAACACACGACCAAATAAAATCTCTGATCGCAATTGACAAAACGGATGAGATGGGCAAATAAACTCCACCCTATACAATAGATCAGGTCCAGATAAAACACTGTGCGTTTGGACCAAAACATAAATATTGTGATCTCCGATTTGGAACCAGATGTGATGACCAACTATAAACTGTGACACATAATCTGGATCGCGTTCGCCATTTGATAGTGCAATTGGGGCATAAACAAAATTGCCTCCGATTCAAACTTTGCGATTGAATATTGAATTGCCGCATGGTCTGTGGACTTGCGGACCTCGGCATAAGTTGGAGGGTGATTATAACATAATGTTTGATTGCGATGTGTGTTATCGCATCAGGCCAAAACAAAAGAGCTGTGGTAACATATGTGAGTTCCTTCCACTTGCGGAACTCACTACATCAACAAGACATTGTACCTGTGGGGACCACAGGGTTTATAAAAATAAAACGCCCACATACAAAAAAAATCTCTATGTATATAAAAAATAAATAAAGTACTGTGTTTTGCCAAAAACAGAGACTATCCCTGAACAATTAAAAAGTATGTTTTTCAAAATAAAAGACTACGTCGATAAAAAAAAAATCTAAAATTGATTGTTCACTTCTTTTAGAAAGCAGCTGGGAGTACATAAACCTGGAGAAGAAAATAGAAAGTGGCTCTGCACAGCCACTGTTGAAAGTAACATTTCAACACTTCCCCTTACGTTCAACTGCTGGATTATCAGTCATACCTAGGAATTTTCTCAAAAATTCAAAACTCTTCTGCCCCAATGGCTTGGTCAGAATTTCTGCAAACTGCTCCTGAGTTCTGGAGTGTTCCAAAATAATTTCACCATTGTTTACCAATTCTCTGATGTAATGAAATTTTTTGTCAATGTGTTTCGTCCTCTTGTGAAACACCGAATTCTTAGATAATGTAATAGCTAAGCTATTGTCACAAAAAATCACTGTTCCTTTTGTCTGCTCTTGGCACAAAATCCTTAATATCCTCCTCATCCAAATTGCTTGACACGCTGCTGCAGTAGCTGCAACATATTCTGCGTCTACTATAGACAATGCTACAATAGGCTGCTTTTTAGAAGCCCATGAAATGGCTCCTGAACCCATGTGAAAAACATAACCAGAAGTGCTCTTCCTATCATCTACACTTCCAACCCAGTCACTGTCAATGTATCCAACTAAATCTGAACATTCTGAAGTAGTATATAAAATGCCATACCTTCTGGTTCCTTTAATATACCTCAGAATTCTCTTCGCTGCCTGCCAATGTGCATCCTTTGGCTTCTCCATCAATCTGGAAATTAAACTAACAACATGCATTATGTCCGGCCTAGTTGTAGTCAAATACATGAGGCTGCCAACTATGCTCTTGTATAAGCTAGGATCAAAATCCTTGCTGGCACATCCTCTACCCATTTCCATCCATACATGGAAGTGATTCTTTTTCTTCATTTGTATCTTAAAATCTTTAGAAGCATAGTTCTTTCTTTTCCACGTGTATAAATCAATTTTCATCTTGTTTACTTATTTGAAAATATCTGCTTAAACCATCTCTGTCATTTCAATTACTCTTTCATGATTTATTTCATTTCAACAGTAAATATCATTGCTTAGAAATAACATCATAAACATATCAACCATAATCAATTTCCTACATCTTTCTTTGATGTCGTGGAGTTCTCTCTTTCAGATGTTCAGTGTGACAAGATCATTTCAATGTACCACTGCATGTTTTTTGTACATCCCATAAAGAGCTTTCTTCAACTTGCACACTTTGTGCTCTTAGCCTTTCTTTTCATAGCCGAGAGGTTGTTCAATGTAAACCTCTTCCATTAACACTCCATTTAGGAATGTTGACTTCACATCCATTTGGTAAACTTGCCACTTGTTTTGTGCTGCTATGGACAACACTGCTCTCATGGTTTCCATTCTAGCAACTGGTGTGAAAGTTTCCTCATAATCTATCCCATGCTTATGCTTATACCCTTTGATGACAAGTCTTGCCTTGTGTCTATCTATTTTGCCTTCAACATTAGTCTTGGCCTTGCACACCCATTTAACTCCAATGACATCTTTACCTTTTGGGAGTTCAACCAAATCCCATGTCTTGTTTCTTTCTATGGCATTAATCTCCTCATCCATAGCTTCTATCCATTTCTTATCCTTAATAGCTTCTTCAAAATGAACAAGATCATAAACATGACAATATAAAGAAAACAACAAATTGATACCTTCATTTTTAGCCTCTTGTGCATAAATGTCATTCAAATTTCTGAACTTCTTACCTCTTTCACTAGGTGTACAAATGCCTGAGGAAGCACTTGAAATTCCTCCTTGTGGTTTGCTTGGAGAAGCACTTTCATTTCTCCTCAACGGTGTGCTTTGCTGCTCTTGTGTTGGTGCTTCTGTTTGGGGATGTATTTCAGCCAATTCATCATCATTTTCATCATGAGATAAACAGTGTTTAACATTCACTGTTTTTTGTATGCTTCCATCCCAGGCTTCCTCCTCAATAAACTGGACATCTCTGCTCACAATAAAATTATTGGTGGATGGGTTATACAACCTATAAGCCTTGGATTCCTCACTATATCCAATGAGAATACATTTCTCCCCCTTGCTGTCCAACTTCTTCTTTAGCTGATCCGGTATGTGTGCATAAGCCACACATCCAAAACCCGTCATGTGTGTGACACCTTGCTTTTTGCCACTCCATGCCTCTTCCGACACTTTGTTCATCACTGCTTTTGTAGGGAACCTATTCAAAATGTACACTGCAGAATGTACAGCTTCAACCAAATAAACATTTGGCAAATGATTTTCCTTTAGCATACTCCTCACCATGTCCATTATGGTTCTATTCTTCCTTTTGGCTACTCTATTTTGCTGCGGAGTATATCTAGTTGTAAACTGCTTATGAATACCATTTTCTCTACAAAAACGTAGAAAATATTTAGAGATATAATCACCTCCTCTATCAGTCCTTAGGACTTTGATATGCAGCCAACTTTGGTTCTCAGCGAGTGCTTTGAAATTGCAGAACCTTTCAAACACTTCACTTTTTTTTTTTCAAAAAATAAACCCAAGTTTTTCTTGTAAAATCATCTATGAATGTTAACATGTAGTGGCTGAAAGGAAGCGATGGAGTTTGCATCGGTCCACACAAATTTGAGTGGACAATCTCTAAGGGTGCCTTTGCCCTTATGCTTTTCCCAGAAGGAAAAGTTTCTTTGTGTTGTTTCCCCAAGATACAACCTTCACAAAGGCTATCCGGTTTCTCTATCAATGGTAAACCTCTTACCATTCCTTTTCTGTTCAACAATTTAAGACCTCCAAAGTTGATATGTCCAAATCTCAAGTGCCACAACCAATTTTCATCTTTTGGTTCACTTTGGAAAGCCTCTTTTGCCACTGCTGCTATCTTTTCTTCATTTTTTAGATCTTCTCTCATTCTAAGAGGGAACATCTTGTTCCTTGTCATCTTCACTTCAGCAATACATTGTTTGCTGGGTGGTTTGTCCATGATGGTACAAACATCATCCTCAAAAAATACATTATACCCCTTTTGAACAAGTTGTCCAATACTTAAGAGGTTACACTTCATTCCTGGAACATAATACATATCTGCTATGGATTTCTTTGCACCTTTCCTTGTTAAAACGTTTACATTTCCTTTTCCCATAACAGAAACTTTTCTATCAGTTCCTAGTGTGACTTGTGACTTCACACTCTCATCTAGCATAGAAAACATTGCTATGTTTCCTGTCATATGGTTACTGCAACCGGAGTCTAGAAACCATAAATCCTCACTTTTTTCTTCAGCCATATTACAAGCTAAAAACAAATTATCTTGGCTGATATTTTCTCTAGTGAAATTTGCACTAGTTCTACTTCCCATATCATGCTACTTCTTTCTACATTCATTAGCATAATGACCATATTTTTTACAATAGTGACATTGGACATTGGACTTATCATACCTCTGTCCTTGAGCATTCTTCTGACCACTTTGCTAGCTGCTGCCTTGGCCTTGATGCTGAGTTGGATTGCTGCCCGTTCCTTGAGCATTTGTTACACTGTTCCTTCCACCTCTGTTTTGGCTTCTGCCTCTTCCTCTTTTGTTTCCTCTTCCTTTCCCTCTTCATCTTCCGAAAGACATTTGGGTCTTAAAGGCATGTTCCAGAGATGAGTTTTCACTCCTACCCAATCTCTGCTCATGAGTCATGAGTGATGCATGTAGCTCATCCACTGTGAACTTTGTGAGATCCTGAGTGTCCTCTATGGTGGTGACAATCACATCAAATCTTGAGGGTAGACTCCTCAAGAGTTTTTCCACAATCCTCTTCTCTTCAAGAATCTCTCCATGAGATATTATTTGTGTGACCATTACAATCACATCAGTGAAGAACGAGTCAATAGTATTTGACTCTTTCATACAGAGAGTTTCAAAGTCTCTCCTCAGCAACTCAAGTTTTGTTGTCTTCACTTTTTCCATGCCTTGATAGGTTGTCTTGAGAGTTTCCCATGCTTCTCTGGATATCTTGGCTACTACTATCCTTGGAAAAACACTCTCATGCACTGCTTGATACAATAAGAAGATAGCCTTGGAGTCTTTCTTCTTATTTCTCTTCAGCAACTCTCTTTCTGCCTGAGTTAAATCTTCAAACTCTTCTTCATTTGCTGGCTCTTCAAATCCATCCGCAACAAATTCCCATAAGTCTTGGGAGACAAATAAAGCTCTCATAGTTATTGACCAATAGACTTAATTTTTCCCATTAAAAATTGGGAGATGGATATTTCCCATACTCATACCAGTGCTGGCTCCAACCATTCTGCACTCTTAACTATGATTCAAAAACGCTTGACTGTGTATTTAAAATAGCTCACTTTTCTGCAACAGTAACACAATAAACTGTATAGAGAAATGCCTTTGGATTCTTTTTGGCCGAGTCTTCACTCTGCTGGAGAAGTTGCTGCAACAAAGAGCTTTCCTTCAAGTTATTTGATCTTCAAAGAGCCTGGACTAGCTCTGATACCATGTTGGAATATTTAAAATTCCAGAACAAACAATGGAGAGAGTAATACTCTCCTCTTCAACACAGAGAAATATGAAATTTCTTGACAGGACACAAAATTTTCACACTCAAAACAAACTTCTATTCTTTTAAAAAAAAAACTATTATAATGTCTTCCTCACACAGAGGGATTTACAAAAGGTGACTACTTCGAAAACACAGTGCACAAAACTTCACTGTCTCAGAAACAAAACACTCTGTCTCTATGAAAATAACACTGTTGTGTTTTTATTTCACACACTGATGTGAATTACAAACAAAAAACATTACAATACAAAATAGGCTCTCAGAGCCTTTTCTCTTATATGCAGCACATATTAAAAAAAACATTACCAACTATATAAAACTTTAAACTTAAATATGTCTTAAAACAAATATCATCGGGGACCCACAATAAAAACGTGCGTTGTTTATAAATTCTGATCTATAAACTCCATCGGGTCCACGACTTACAACTAAACAAATGAACCACATAAAAGTTCCGATTGCGATTGCAAACCGGATGCGATGGCCATAATCAACTTTTCCATATAAAACACGCCAGGTCCGTGTTATAACAAAACACACTACCAAATAAAATATTCGATCGCGATTGAAAAAACGAATGCGATGGGAAAATAAACACCACCCTATACAACAGATCGGGTCCGGATAAAACACTGTGTGATCGGGCCAAAACATAAACATTGTGATCTCCGATTTGGAACCGGACGTGATGACCAACTATAAATTGTGACACATAATCTGGATCAGGTCCGTCATTTGATAGTGTAATCGGGGCGTAAACAAAATTGCCCCGATTCAAACCTTGCGATTGAATATTGAACTGTCACATGGTCTGTGGACCCGCGGACCTTGGCATAAGGTGGAGGGCGATTATAATATAACGTTTGATTGCGATGTGTGTTATCGCATCGGCCCAAAACAAAAGGGTTGTGGTAACATATGTGAGTTTGTTCCGCTTGCGGAACTCGCCACATCAACAAGACACTGTACGTGTGGGGACCACGGGGTTTATAAAAATAAAACGCTTGCATACACAAAAAATCTCTATGTATATAAAAAATAAATAAAGTACTCTCTTTTGCCAAAAACAGAGACTGTTCCTGAACAATTCAAAAATCTGTTTTTCAAAATAAAAGACTGTGTCGATCAAAAACAAAATATGAAACTGAATGTTCACAGCTTTTAGAAAGCAGCTGGGAGTACATAAACCTGGAGAAGAAAATAGAAAGAGGCTCTGCACAGCGACTGTTGAAAGTAACATTTCAAAAATTGTCTTACAGTTTCTTTTATACTAATTTTATATACGAATTTTCTTTTCAAAATTTTCAAACTCATGTATTAGTAACACTTCACTGCACTTCTGCACTTGTTCATGTCTGCATTGGATATGTTGGATCAACGTTTCTTTATTTTGTTTAGCTTTTAAATCTTTATACATATCAATATTATGCGATGGTTGATTTGTATTGTAACGAATTTTTAATATTTATTATTTTATTTATTTATTTATTTTAAGATATATTTATATTTGAATTTTTAGAGGTATATTAATATTTAATTTTTTTTAGTAATGTGAATATGAATATCATTTTTTCAATTTATGTAGTGTGAGGGATATTTGAATCTAAATGAGACGTATTTTTTTTCATAATGGATATTCTAATAGTATATTATAATATTATGTGTTATTTTGTTTATATTATTTTGTACTGTAATAAATATTTTAAATTTATGTATTATTTTTTAACAAGTTATAAATTAAAGTCAGTTTTCCATTTATTACTGTTTATTAAAGTCAGTTTTCCAGTTTTCATCTAATATATATTATTGTTTTCCATTCATTATTGTTTATAAACTAAATATACAACTTTTGTCTTTTTATTTTTCTTCTCCTATTTTTATTTGGATGATAAATGAATTTGAAAACACAAATGCTTTTGAAAAGAAAAGTAAATGCTATTTATTTAAACAAAAATAAATGTTAAGTTATTAGGTCTATTTCTAAGTAATCATCTAGTTAACAAAATTTAAGTTATTATACCTATTCCTAAGTTTATCTTGTTGATTTGGTCTTTTACAATCTTCTTCTCATGAGGGTGTTATTTTGGAGTCCAACATATTTCCTCAAATATTTTATGTTTTAAGTAATCTTCTCCTTAATATTGAGATGCAATTTTGTTTTCTTTCTCTTTAAATACTTATATAGATATGTATTTTTTGTTTTAAAAAAAAACTTTATAATGTTTACAACATTATAAAATAAGGGGTGTGTTTTTCAACTCTTAATTTTATAATAGACATGTATTTTTCTTTCTCAAATATCATGGAAATTCTTTGGAATAGATAGCTATAAAAAGACAATATTTGTGGTTTCTTTTCTCAAGAATAGTTTCCTCCATTTAAAACCCTATAAAAATTGTTATTTTATTTTATTCTACATAGAATAGAGGCCTGTAATTTTTTATTCTAAAATGAGAGAAAAATAAAAGTAGCAACCAGTTTGTTAAAAACAAATTGTGGATATTGAAAAAACTTATTTTTGTTTCAAGAATAATTTTCAAATTTCAAAAAAGAAATTGAAAGTTGAAATGATGGAATACAATATTTCAATTATAATGTTAATAATAAATAGTTGGAAATCCAAGTGAGAATTTTATATGTACACATCAAACATTGGAAGTGCTAAAAATGGCATAATAAGGAATCTCAAGCTTAAAGTTTCTTTAACTAAGTTGTGAAGGCCTTTTACCATTTTAAAGTTTCACATTTTATTTGGGTTTCTACTATGATTTTCCAACACATTCGAGTGATTGAATCCATGTATTTTTTCAATAATTGGTGAGGGTAACATACCTTTTAGATGTTACAATTTTCAAGTGTTATTTTATCATGAACTAAACTAGAAAATAAAAAAGAGTTTATATATAAGCCCTAACTAGTCAGTTGGACACTCCTAAATTAGATCCTCATTCATAGCTTGTTGCATGTCAATTTTGTTTAATAAAATACATCTCTACCCCTTCATCATTTCTAGCCAACTTTTATATAAATGGTTCAACGTGAACTTCAAGTTCTTTCCTATAATTGCGATGACAACTATTTTTGAGGAAATAAACCTAAGGAAATTAAGTTATTTTTCATTAATGTGGACTCATATAAATATTTCCATGCAATTTCAAATGCTTCTGTAAATGGTGGTTTTCTAGTTCCAATAGGAAATCACAATTTAACTCATAACTACTTCTAACTACCTCCAATGTTTTATGATAGTATTTTAGCACTCTCCCAAATATCATTAAGAAAATACAATAAGAAAATTCAAGAGTAAATGCAATGAAACAATAAAGATCCCACTTTAAAATCCATACACTTTAGTCACCAAAAATTTGTCTTGGTAAACCTAAACTCACAAAAATCACAAAAATATTTTCTATAATAAATTGTTTAGCTTAGAAAAGCTACAATCTATATTTTTCAAGTAAAACTAGACCAAAATATACTTCTTACTAAACCTACTTAAACATGCTCAAATTAAACCTTTCTCAACATTTGTTTCAATTTATCATTGTTTACAAGGTAAATATAGAGTTTTTTTCCTTTTTATCTTTTCTTCTCATATTTCTATTTGCACGATAAATGAATTTGAAAATACAAGTAAATTATATTTATTTAAACAAAAATAAATGTTAAGTTATTAAATCTATTAGTAAGTAATTTTCTTCTTCATAAAAGTTAAGTTATTATAACTATTTGTAAGTTTTAATCATGTTGATTTTGGTTTTTAGAATCTTCTTCTCATGAGGTTGTTATTTTGGCATCCAACATATTTTCTCCAATATTTAATGTTTTGATTAATCGTCTCCTAAATCTTGAGATGCAATTTTGTTTTCTTTGTCTTTAAATATTATATTATATAATTATGTATTTTTTTCTTTTAAAGAAAACAATTTAATGTTTATGAAGTGATAGAGTAAAGGGTTTGTTTTTTACATATTAATTATGTATTAGATTTTTTTTCTCTCAAATCTCATTGAAATTGTTAGGAGATACAATAAGCTATAGAAGATGGCCATAAAAAAAAAACATCTATGATTTCTTCCTCAATAGTAGCTTCCTCAATTTCAACCTTTATCACTAATATTGTTTTCTCTTATTCTACATAGAATAGAAGTCTCTATTATTTTATTTTATTTTATTCTAAAAGAAAGAGAAATAAAACTAACAACTACTTTCTTAAAAAAAAAAAAATCAATGGGCATTAAAAAAACATATTTTGTTTGAATAATAATTTTAGAAATTGAAAAAAATATTTTAATATCTCAATTATGATGTTAATGATAAATAGTTTAAAATCCAAGTGACCATTTTATATATAGACATCAAACATTCGAAGTGTTAAAAATAGAATAAGAAGGAATATCAAGCTTAAATTTCCTTTAACCAAGTTGTTAAGTCCCTTTACCTCCATGTGACTTGATATTTCTTCTTGATTTGATGTGAGGCATTTTTGTGCTCAGGCTTACCACCTAATTCAACAAATAGGTTTAGCTAGCTCCTTTGGCCCGATGATCCTATGGATCAATGCCACATAAATAGGGATGCACTATCCCATCCATAACAGATCATTGTGTACTAATACGACCAAATGTGTGACCTGTATATCATTAATGGGGTTGCGCCAAAAATGAGGGATCTTAAGTATGTTTAGCATGCCATCCTTGTTTAGACCCAACACCGAAATCAACAATAGGTTTGGCTCCTTTAGCAGGTAGCCCTATTATATTATGGATTAATGCAACATAAATAGGGATAGACTATCCCATCCATAGCACATCATTATGTACTAATAAGAGAAAATGTGTGACCTATATATCATTAATGGGTTTATGCCCAAGATGAGGGATCTTGAGTAAGTTTAGCATGCCATCCTTCTGTAGACCCAATAGCCTTGTTTTTGGCTGGAGGTTCACAATGGGCTCTCAAGATTTGTGGACATCTGCAATGTCCCAATCACTTAATATGAGTTGTCGAATTTTAGGGAACATGTAACCTTCTATTGGGACATTCTCAGAGATTAGGGGCATTTGAATACTTGAATGCACCTTTTGGAGGTATTTTGGAATTATTATAGATGGTTTTCACTTTGCAACATAACTTAGTAGCCCCAAAAAAGGGGCCACTTGGACCAGATCCTCCTCTCCTTCCAAAATTGTATAAGGAACCTTGGGCTTATGCCTTTTCATATTCTTATTTGTAATAGAGTGAAGCTTTGGGGTCTTCTCCCTAGGTGATTTTTGCATTGTAGAAGATTGTCCCTTGTTAGATTTGGAAGGCCCAAATGTTTAAACAATTGGAACATTGGGTGCAACATTGTTATCACCAGGTATTATGGCATATCCCAACCCTGCTATATTAGAATCCTCGATCCAAACCAGGCATAGACACCATGTAGGAAATAAAAATGAGCTAGCTCAAAGAAAATAATTCACTCGTGGCCCTTGGTCAATGAATTTTTCATTATTAATGTGTCATCAATGACTTTCTATTTATTAATGTGTCTCCATAAATGACAAAAAAATCCCAAATTTTGTAAAATAATTTCATTAAATCCATCCTAGACACTCTCATAAACTGTGATAAATTTGTCTTTTCTAGATTTATTGTTCCAATGACTACTTCCTGAGACTTGCGTGACTTAGTCGACTTGCTCTCATAGCTACCACATGTGTTGTCGCACCTATTGGGCAGATTAATAACCATCTACAGAGTGTCCCCCAACCCAAGGCTTATTGAGCACATGTAATTCAAAGAATATCGAGTAGTGTCTTTCATGTGGTCCGTCAATAACTGCAATCTCCTCTGACATTAATCATTCCAACAGAATGCTACACCTTTTCTTTGTAAGTTAGTCATGGGTGTGATGATCAAATCATACTTTGGAATATTCTTCCAGTAGTACCCAACAAGGACAGCTTATAGATTTGATCAATATTTTCAATGTAGTGTATCTTTGTCCTTCTGCAGTATCTAGAAGAATGATAATCCTAACTCCATTACTTTCAAATTTCATTCATATTTTCTTGAGATTGATAAAAATATTCATGTCAATGGCCCAATCCAATCCAAGTAGGGCTAATGAGTATCATCTACAATTTGAATGACTTCGAAGTCTGCCATCAATTAACACCTTTGATACTAATCAAATTTGGACTTCCTTCTTAAAGGAATGATCTTTTGCTGATTAGCCATGAACACTTGGATGATAGACCATTTCAACTTCAATTCTCCCATGAGCTTCCATGTGTGCTTAGGTATAACATTAGAATCCGATCCTAGATTAAGGATAAATTGGTCCATCTCATAAGTGTAGATCTATGATATCCCGATCTCCCTACACGTTCTCTTCTTATTCTTGTATATTTTGTTAACAAATCGCTATTGTATAATTGATCGGCCCTTCTCTATGCAGTTATCGATGAGAGACTAGATATTTTCTATTTCCTTTTGTTGGGAAGTAACTTCATACATACTTGTAGACATGGTTTTATTTCTTCATGTTCTCCTACTTCTTTCATTGGTCTACATAAGGTTGATGAGCTTATTTCTGAAACAAAAGTCTCCTTTATGTGGTGAATATTAAATCTTTTTTGTTTTTAGGTCCCTTATAGATCCATAAAATAGTGGTTCATTCCTTTCCTTTATCTTCATTGGCAGCTACACCACTCCTAATGACTACATTAAAGTAACTAAAATATTATTAAATAATTTATGGTTATTTAATAATTATGTTGCGAGAAAAATAAGGGAAAAATAAATAAATAATTATTTATTTAATTATTTTTCATTTATTAAGTAAAAAATGGTTAGAAAAGAGTTATTTATAAAAACATTATACAACTAAAGAGGGGATTTTATATATATATATATATATATATATATATATATATATATATAAAATAAAGTATTAAAAAACCAAAATTATGGCATTTTTATCAAACTTAGTGTAGAGTCCAACTAAAACTTAATACATTATAATCCATAAATTAATGAAGGTGGAATTTTCTATAAGGGTCTTCCAATTAGAAATCATCCATTATTTACATTAAAAGGTAGATTATAACCCATAAATGAATGAAGGTAGAATTTTCTGTAAGGATGTTTCAATTGTAGATCAACCCATTATTTACATTAAAAGATAGTATTGAAGTGAAAAGTATTCATATCATTATGAGCATGAGATACTAGGAAAATTATATAAATATTAATTTAGAAAATTAACTTTTTATTCTAGCTAACTATAGGTGAAAAAAGTACTTTTTTTTGCCACAAAGGGTATGAAATTAATGATTTACAATTCATTGTTTCTCATTATGACTGCATATTTCAATTTAGTGCCATAACTATGTTAAAGAAAGATATTGACATAATTCTTGGCCTACCTTAGATGAAAGAATTAGATACTTCATGTTAAACACACACAAAAAATTCTTGATATTTCTTTATAGGAATGGTGAGAACACGTGGATGATATTTAAAACTTAATAAATACCTTCCTAACACAAAATTATATTTTTAAATAAAAATATCTTACCCACCCCTTTGACAACGCTCTTGACACAATGTGATCACGAGCCTAAACCCATAGTCTAAGCTTCCAACTATAAATGCATTTTTGACCTTTTCCCTTTTAGGGTTTAAGTATTTTTCATTCCTTTCGTCGCAAGGGTTATGAGAGGACATTTGGCGAGGGGTTCTGACTCCATAACCTTATGCAATGAAGAAATGGTTGTTTTCTTCACTCAGTGCCTCTTCTTCATGACACTACCACCCTCATGGAAATGCTAAGTGTACTTGTACTTGGTAAAACATAACTCAAATTTTTCTTACTGTTTTTGTATTGGAAATTAATTCCAACTACTGATATCAATCATCGGTAATTGCAGAAGGAATGGATTGTGGCACATTTAAGCCTTAGCAAAGGAGGTTGCCATCTTTCTGTAGAATTAAAAAAGGATTGGAAAGCTCACACAAGTGAAGTGTAGAGCAGATAAGAATCGGCCCCTTGATATTTATCTAAGGCGGTAGCCGACTTCTCAGAAGAAGAGTTAAGGCTCAAACTCGAGGTCTCGCCAGCAGTGCAGAGCTTTGATTATAGGTTGAATGAGGCTTCAAATTCTTACCTACATATCGGGAGAGTTAATCTTTCGAGGTGGCAGAAGTTCGTTGCATCACAAGATGCGATGCGATGCGATGCGATGATAGTTTTAACACTATCACATCGAAAACTTTAAAAGTTCTTAAAACTATGCACACCTAAGAGTTTCGACAATGCGATGAGGTCCCACCTCAATCATAATCGTGGCATCGCAAAGTTTATTGCATGTCCGTTGCACAACTGTCGTTCTCCGATGCGATGTGGACCCCGCTCCAATCACATCGCAAGTTTTTAAGTAATATTCCGCAAAGGACTGTTGAACAGATATTTGCCAATGTTGTGATGTGATATGGGCCTCATGCAATCGCAATCGCAATCGTAAACAATCGAATTTCGATCACAATCGCAATCGCAAGACTCAAATGTTCCTCCGACTTGTATTGTATTGATCGCTTCCGATGTTGCGATGTGATGTGGTCCCCATCACCATCGCTAATCGCACATCACAATTGTAAAGTGCAAAGGTCATAAACCTTTTGGCCGCTGAGTTTGCGATCGTCGATTGACTTCCAGATGCGATGAAGAGTTCAAATGGATTTCATGAAATTTGAAATCCAACTTTGTTGGTCGGTTTAATTGTTTTATTGTAACCGCGCCTTATAAAAAGAAAAGAGCTCGAAGGATTATGTAATAATTTTTTTCTATTAAGATGTTATTGAAAAAAGAGAAATTGTTGTGGCCCCCAGGCTGAATACACAACAAGATTGTAAGCACTGTATGTGCAGATTTGAGGACGGAGAAGTTTGTGAGCACTGTTGTTTTACAATCCATTGTTATACTTTGTGAATCCCTCTCAAGGAGGAAGAATCATATTGCTGATTTTTTAATTTCTTTTATTCTTTTATAAATTAAGAAAACTTGTCCTAAATTGTTTTTGTTCATTCTGCAAGTTGAGTTTTTAAAAATCTGTGTTCTTGAGGGAATCTTCATTCTCGCTTGTTGTTAGGGAGTAATCAGAAACTTCAACATGGTATCGAAGCTAGTCTAGGCACTCAGTGATACAAAACAAAGTTTTTTTTTTCACTGCAGGAACTGTAAGAAGCTTATTGAGCATATTTCTCCAACAGAGAAAGTTTTTGTTTGTTTTTTTTTTACACAGTCAAGGAAATTATTTGGTTTACACAGTCACGATGGCAGCAGTAGACACCAGTGTGAAAAATCCCCAACTTCCACAGTTCAATGGGAAGAATCATAGTTATTGGGAAATAACTATGAGAGCTTTGTTTGCTTCTCACGACATATGGGAGCTAGTTGAAAATGGCTACTCGGAACCTGCAGATGCAGTAGCGTTGGATGCTTTGATAGTAGCAGAAAGAGATTTGTTAAAGAATTATAAGAAGAAGGAATCCAAAGCCCTTTTTTATCTCTTTCAATCTATACATGAGAGTGTTTTCCCATGGATTGCAATAGCAACAAAGTCTAAGGAGGCATGGGATATTCTCAAAACTGCCTATCAAGGCAAGGAGAAGGTGAAGACTGCAAAATTGTAGATGTTGAGGAGATATTTTGAAACACTCAACATGAAGGAATCTGATACAATATATTCATTCTTCACTCATGTTATTGGGTTAATAACTCAGATAAGATCTCATGGTGAAACTCTTGAAGAAAGAAGGATTGTAGAAAATATCTTGAGAAGTTTACCCTCAAGGTTTGAAGCTATTGTGGTAGCAATAGAAGAGACAAAAGATCTCTCACAGTTCATGGTAGATGAACTAAATGCTTCTCTAATGTCTCATGAACACAGACTCATTAGAGGAATATATTCCTCTTTGGAGCAAGCATTCAAGACTCATATGTCATCTGGCTGAGGTAGAGGTCATGGTAGAGAACATAACAAAGATCAAAGAAGAAGCCAAAACATAGGCAGAAATAATCCTGCTAGCACAAGAGGAAGGAGCTACAATCAAAACCAAGATGAAGGTTCAAGCAAACAACAAGCTCATGGACAAAGGTATGACAAATCCCAATTCCAATGTTATTATTGCAATAAATTAGGCCATTATGCCAATGAGTGTAGAAAAAAGAAAAATGACATGAATAATAGGCAAAATGATAATTTTGCAAATGAAGAAGAGAAGAGCCCAAAGATTGTGCTTTTAACATGTAACACTGCACAAGACAAACAAAGTGATGTTTGGTTCTTAGACTGAGGTTGTAGTAATCACATGACTGGACACATTGCAATGTTTACCAATCTGGATGAAAATGTGAAATCTGAGGTAGCAACAGGAACTGATAGTAAGATATATATCAAAGGTAAGGGTAGAGTCAGTATCGTAGCAAGAAATGGAGAGCAGAAGATTGTGCCAGATGTATACTATGTACCTGGTCTAAAATGTAATCTTTTGAGCATTGGATAGCTCATTGACAAATGTTACAATGTGTTCTTCAAAAATGATGTGTGTACAATCAGAGATATACCTCCAAGTAAGAAGATCATTGTAGAGGCACAGATGACTAGCAATAGAATGTTTCCTCTCAAACTCAGGGCAGATTTGGAGGAAGGAAGAACTATTGCAGTTGTAACACAAGAAGTCTTTCAAGAGCAAGTGAAATATGAGAATTGGTTATGGCACTTGAGATTTGGACATCTCAATTTCGAAGGCCTGAATTTGTTGCACAGAAACGGAATGGTAAAGGGATTGCCATTGATTGAGAAGCCTGAAAGCCTTTGTGAAGGCTGTATCTTGGGAAAACAACACAGAGAAAGATTTCGAACAGGAAAGAGTATAAGGGCAAAATCACCCTTGGAAATTTTTCACTCTAATGTGTGTGGACTGATGCAAATACCATAATTTTTTGGAAATAAATATGTTTTAAATTTTATTGATGATTACACCAGAAAGACATGGGTGTATGTGTTAAAACAGAAGGGTGAAGTGTTTGATAAATTCTGCCACTTTAAAACTCTTGTTGAGAAGCAGTGTGGGCACTATATCAAAGTGCTCAAAAGTGGCAGAGGTGGATAGTATATCTCCAAGGACTTTTTGCGCTTTTGTAGAGAGAATGGAATACAAAAGAAATTCACCACGAGTTATACACCTCAAAAAAATGGAGTTGCAGAAAGGAAAAATAGGACCATTTTGGGCATGGTCAAAAGTATGCTAAAGGAAAAACAGTTTCCGCATGAGTATTTGGATGAAGCTGTCACTTGCACAAGTTTAAATCTTAAACAGATGCCCAACTAAAGTTGTCATGACTAGATTAACAGAAGAAGCATGGAGTAGACAAAATAAAACAATCACCCACATGAGAGTATTCGGTTGTGTAGCATATGCACATGTACCAGATCAGCTAAGGAATAAGCTTGATAGTAAGGGGGAGAAGTGTGTCTTTATTGGCTACTTTGATGAATCAAAAGCATACAAAATTTATAATCCATCCACCAAGAAATTTATAGTAAGCAGAGATGTGTAATTTTGTGAAGAAGAAGCTTGGGATGGAAGTCTAGAAAAGACTGTGAACGTGAAGACAACTCTGTCTCATGAAGAACGAGAAGAAGGAACAACAACTGTTAACCCTTCTTCGGTGGCTCCTCCTCAACCACCGCAAGCACAACAAACCACACCACAAGCTGGAATTCGAACAGCCTTGAGAAGTCAATAGTGCTACTCCAAGCACATCGCAGGGATCAAAAATGCCCTCAAGTTCAAATGGAACTCCAAGCACAACAAGAAGACCAAGATTCAAAAATCTGAGTGAGATTTATGAACAAGGAGAGGTAAGTAAGAATACCGGTCTAAATTCTTTATTTTCTTTATACTATCATGTTAATGACCCAATTCATTTTGAAGATGTTGTAAATAATGATAAATGGATTGAAGCAATGAATGAAGAAATTGGTGCAATTGAGAAGAGTAAGACATAGGAGTTAGTGGACCTCCATAAAGGAAAAGATGCCATTGGAGTTAAGTGAGTCTATAAGACCAAAAGAAATGTTGAAGGCAAGATCGAAAGGCACAAGGCTAGACTTGTTGTTAAAGGCTACAAGCAGCAACAAGGTAGAGACTATGATGAAACCTTTGCACCAGTAGCGAGAATGGAAACAGCCAGAAAAATGTTGTCTATTGCGGAACAACACAAATGGAAGATTTATCAAATGGATGTAAAATATGAATTCCTGAATGGAGTGTTAAAGAAGAGGTTTATGTTGAACAACCTCCGGGCTATGAAAATGAAGGCCAAAAGCATAAAGTATGCAAGCTGAAGAAGGCTCTTTATGCGCTGAAGCAAGCTCCAAGAGCATGGTACAGCAGGATATATTCTTACCTGATTGAGAATGGGTTTGAGAAGTGTGATGGTGATCCCACTTTCTACATAAAGGAGAATGACAGTAAGATACTTATTGTTGTTTTATATGTAGATGATTTAATTTTTACTGGGAATGATGCTTCTCTCATTGTTGATTTTAAAGAAGTCATGAAAAATGAATTTGAAATGACTGACTTGGGCTTGTTAGAATATTTTCTTGGAATTGAAGTAGACCAAAGTGAAAATGGTGTTTTCATTTCTCAAGCTAAATATGTAGAAGCAATGTTGAAGAGATTCGACATGTAGAATAGAAAGGAAACTATGACTCCAACTTTAATGGGGTTGAAATTGAGTAAAGAAGATAGCAGCAATAATTTTGATCCAAAGTTGCATAAGAGCATAGTTGGTAGCCTTATGTACTTGACGACAACTAGGCTAGATATTATTCATGCTATTAGCTTAATATCCAGATTCATGGAAAGACTGAAAGAACCTCATTGGTAGGCAGCCAAGCGAATTCTAAGGTATGTAAATGGAACAAAAGGGTTTGGTATATTATACTCCTCTTCTAAAATTTTCATATTTTTTTTTTTTTTTTCTAGTTTAGACTAATCCTACACCCACGGGTTTCGAACCGGTGACCTTGCAGAACGGAGTGCCTTAACAGTGCACCCCATCACCGACTGTTCTACGCCTCGTGGGCTCTAAAATTTTCATATTGAAAGGTTACACTGACAGTGATTGGGATGGAAGTGTTGATGATCGGAAGAACACATCGAGATATGTGTTTCATTTGGGTTTGGGAGCAGTTTCATGGGCTTCCAAGAAGCAACCAGTAGTTTCTTTATCTACAACAGAAGCAAAATATGCAGCAACAACAATAGAAACATGCCAAGCAGTATGGCTGAGAATATTTCTCAGAGATTTGTGTCATGAACAAGAAAAGGGCACAACCATTTACTGTGACAATAGCTCGGTGATAGCATTGTCTAAAAATTATGTTTTTCATAAAAGGACAAATCACATTGACACCAAGTTTCACTTCATACATGAATTGGTTAACAATGGTGAGATTAATTTGCAGCACTGCAGAACATAGGATTAGTTTGTAGATATCCTCACAAAGCCACTAGCACATAAAAACTTTGATCATTTCAGGGAATGCCTGGGTATGCAGAAAAACCCAGCAGCTGAAATTAAGGGGGAGTGTTGGAAATTAATTCCAACTACTTATATAAATCAACAGTAATTGTAGAAGGAATGGATTGTGGCACATTGAAGCCTTAGCAAAGGAGGTTTCCATATTTCTGTAGAATTGCAAAAGGATTGGAAAGCTCACACAAGTGAAGTGCAAAGCAGATAAGAATCGGCCCCTTGATATTTATCTAAGGCGATAGCTGACTTCTCAGAAGCAGAGTTAAGGCTCAGACTCAAAGTCTCGCTAGCAGGGAAGAGCTTTGATTTTAGGTTGAATCAGGCTTCAAAGCCTTACCTACATATCAGCGGAGTTAATGTTTCGAGGCGGCACAAGTTCCATGCATCACAAGATGCGATGCAATGTGATGATAATTTTAACACTATCGCATCGCAAACATTCAGAGTTCTTAAAACTGTGCACACCAAAGAGTTTCGGTGATGCGATGAGGTCCCACCTCAATCGCAATCGTGGCATCACAAAGTTTATTGCATGTCCATTGCACAACTGTCGTTCTTCGATGCGATGTGGACCCCACTACAATCACATCGCAAGTTTTTAAGTGATCATCCGCAAAGGACTGTTGAAACGTTATTCACTGATGTTTCGATACGATATGGGCCCCGTAGAATGGCAATCGAAAATAGCTGACTGTAGATCACAATCACAATCGCAAGATCGCAAATGTTCCTCCAACTTCCATTGCATTGATCTCTTCCGATGTTTCGATGCGATGTGGTCCCCACCACCATCGCTAATTGCACATCGCAATTGTAAAGCGCAAAGGTCATAAACCTTTTGGCCGCTGAGTTTGCGATCATTGATTGACTTCCAGATGCGATGAAGGGTTCAAATGGATTTCATGAAATTTGAAATCCGGATTTGTTGGTCAGTTTTATTGTTTTATTGTAACCATGCCTTATAAAAAGAAAAGAGCCCGAAGGTTTATGTAATATTTCTTTTTTATTAAGACGTTATTGAAAACAGAGAAATTGTTGTGGCCCGTAGGCTGAATACACGACAAGATTGTAAGCATTGTATGTGTGGATTTGAGGATAGAGAAGTTTGTGAGCACTATTTTTTTACAGTCCACTGTTATACTTTGTGAATCCCTCTCAAGGAGGAAGAATCAGATTGCTGATTTTTGTATTTCTTTTATTCTTTTATGAGTTAATAAAACTTGTCCTAAATTGTTTCTGTTCATTCTGCAAATTGAGTTTTTAAAACTCTGTGTTGTTGAGGGAATATTCATTCTCTCTTGTTGTTTAGGAGCAATCAGAAACTTCAACATTTTGTTCTTTCTATCCACAGTTTCAATATATAATTTTTCAATGAATGTTAACTCTTTTCTTATGTATGTTTAACAGGAAATAATCTCCTTCCTGAAGAGTTCGACTTCCATTTGATAAGGTAATTTCTTATTTTGGTTTCACTGTAAGATACCTTATTTTTTTTTCTAGCCCTCCGGTGCCTTGGCTCACAGGTATCAACCTTCCTTGGCTCTATTGCAATCAGATTCTGTTTGTATAAGCTCTATCCCTTCTTTACTAATTTCGAACCTAGGTTGTTTTCATGGTTCGATGGTTCACGAGAACTATCTCGTTCGGCCTTCATGACTTCATAGTTTAGCTACTCGAGGTAAGTCGTTAAGGATACTCTACTCTGTATTTATTTGCGATTCTTGAGAATTTCCCTCATTTTAATCTGGGGTTCCTTTGTTCAAATGCAGGTGTCGGGACTAGTGTGGGTTTCCTACCATCACGGTGGACCTAGTTTTCCCTATGCAACAAGAATGGACCTCTCCCTTTTGTCGATTTAATTTATGAGATAATATTTAGAAAAATCCAAAAGGGTTTCGTTTTTTTTCTTAGCTAACTCATTAGTGGCTTGTTTCTAAGTTTTCAGTAGAAGCCCTCACTCGTTCCTCACCATTTTTAAGAAATTTTGGAAAATCATTATAGGGTTTCATGTTAAATGTCGCTCCTAGTTTCTTTGTAAATATTTAAGAGTGAACTGTGCAGTTTGACCTTATACTCAGATTTTGGAAAATGAAAAGGGATTACCAAGAAATTTATTATTAAATGCTTTTGTAAGTTTACGTGTCACTTTGTTTCCAATCTATTTCTTCCCTTGATTCAACTCAACTCGCCTTGTTCAATGCTGGGTTCTGTAACTTCATCCTATAGCTTAAAAAAACATTTACACCATGTTTTAATATTCATATTTGTGTCATAATACCAAAAATATTTTGCATTATTGAAAGAAAACTTGAACTTGTAATTTGTTCACACACAGACACAAATTTCAAAATTTAATCCAACTCTTTCTAATGATTTTCTTCCTTTCAATGGCATACCCTCATTTGGTGGGTTTTGGGTTTGTTTATACCTTTCCCCAATCCCCCATGTGGTTGAGAAACTACCATTTAGTTTTAGAACTATCTATGAAAACTAATCTTAACACTTTAACAAATTTAACCTAATTATTCTTTACCTAAAAATTACAATGATCATGTTAGCCTAATTTAAGTTTTTTCAAACGAAAAGAATAAATAAAAAATTATTTAATCCCCCATAAACTAAAGAGTTCCAGTTGTAGCTTTTCAGTTGGATGGTCATGCATCAGGCTCACAGGGTAAATTAAAATCATGGCTCCTATCCATGAGCTCTTCAATAGAGTTCGTGATGCTTTGAATTTGTTGAGTTTCCAACTAAGAACAGTCCTAAATAGGGTGGTTCTTCCACTTTACCAGATACTACAAATATTATTTTCTTCATTTCTTCGTGGCTACATGTGTGTCCAAAATATGTTCAATTTCCAAAGGTTGCGCTAATGGCATCTTCATAATCCATGGTTCCTCCTTTTCTTGGGTATCCCGTGTTCGTCTTTCCGAACTATCTTCCACATCAACAACAACGTATGGGTATAGATCCTCCACATTAAAAATGGGCGAGATTCCTACACCGAGAGGTAACTTCAATTCATAAGCATCAGCAGAAAAATTCTGAAGGATTCTGCAAGGCCCTACCTTTTTCATATTCAATTTTCTATACTTCCCTTTATGAAACCTCTCCTTGCATTAGTGTGCTTATACGAGGTCTCCTACCTCAAAATTTACGTCTCGTCTTTTCAAATATGTTTTATGTTTATATTTTTGTCTGTTTTCTTATAACTTCTCTTTGACCTGCTCATGCAGATTGCTTATTGCATTTGTGCAGTATTCCCCATCAACACTCCTGTGATCCAACTGATCAAAATCCCACAACTCAAATATTCCACTTGGGTGCATTCTGTTAGTCATCAGTAATTTTTTCCTTTGTAGATGACTAAATGCTTATCCTATATTTATAGCAACAAAATTCATGAATATTGTGAGCAGAATTCTGCTTTCCTCTTGGTATGTAACTCAATAAGTAAACTTTAAGGAAAAAAACACAGTCAATCAAGATACACAGTCAAAGTGATGTTTTCTGTGTTTTGTTGTAAGGTCACCCTGTCCGTTGATGTTTTGAGGCCAAAAACATATTCTTGTGTCTTTGACTGAGGTAAACTTCTCAATTTCAAAATCCTGCCCTTCTCTTGGGATGTAGATCAACCAACCAAGTCCACACCATATACATAGTCAACTTTAGTGCAGACCCACAGTCAATTTCACTGTTTATAGAACAAAGGTGGCAGAGCTTTGAAATGCTTCTGAGGTTTTAACAAAAGCCTGTAGGAGTTTTGTTTTCTAAACAATGAAGGCTCCCTTTCAATATAAAACACCTACCTCTCTAGAAAATTGCCTTTCCAACCTCTGAATATCAACTTGACAAATGAGCTTGAAGAACAAAAATATAGTCAATCAGTATACACAGTCAACAATGATATTTTTCTATGTGGGTGGTAAGGGTACTCTGCTCTTTGATGTTTTGAGGACATAAGACACCGTTGTCCTTTTTCAGAAGAAAGCCAAACACAATCCTCTTAGCTTCAGTACCTTGCCTTCCTATTGGTGGGCCACTCCATCAGTGGATTCAACACTCACAAATACAGTCAATCACAAAGTGCATACATTCAATAAAGATCATTGTATATAGGACAAGGTGGCAGCTCATGCAACGTTTTTATGTGGTCACAAAATTCTGTAGCTTTCAAATACCAATAAACTCCCTTTCAACAACATACTGCTCTTTTTGGTGTGCTTTTCCACCAATGGATTTAACAATCATAAACACAGTCAGCCAGAGTGCATATACATAGTTGAATGTTTTCCTGAGTTTGGATGAGGTCATCCAATTCCTTGTGTTTTGGTGTGATTGCAAACAACCCTATATTTATATAAAAAACAAAATGACACCTTTCCTCAAACAATTTTCTTCTTTTGCTTCTTACTGGCTTCTATACAAAGATAAAACAACCACTCTCCACTGATTTGAAAACCTTCAGAGCATATCTTGCTTTATGGAGAAATGGAAAGCATGGATCAGTTTTGTCTTTTAATACGGATAAATCACTTTGTGGAGTGGAAAATCTTGCACGTATGATCAATGTTTAGGAGTGTGACAGTCATAAACACAAAACAAAACTTTGATTTCATCCAACGACATTTTCCTCTAATTACTGTCATCCGTCTCTTTCTTTTACATGACAAACTGATTTTAAAGGTACCATTTCTTTCTCATGGAGAACATGGCAAACCACCCTTTGAAATTTTTGAATTTTGGCAAGAGGAAGTAGAGAAAACTTACAAGATTGTTCATGAGCCTTTTCTGATCATTAAACAACTCTTAAGATATTAATTTGAGGGTCTTTGAGTGCGCGACGTGTTCATGGGAGAGAGTGACGCGCAGTGTAAAATGGTGTGGGGTCACTGTCGGGCCGACAGGACCGGCACCCACAGGAGTGCCGCGCGCGGCTACAGGAGCGCCGCACGCATGTACAGGAGCGCCACGCAGGTTTTTACCTTTGAAACTTTGGTTTTAAATGCAAAATTTCCTTTTCTGGTCTCGAGGGCAACAAGAGAGATTCTTTGCTCATATTTGGAGTTTGCAAAAATGTGTGGGAAGCAGTATTTACCTCTTGCCTTTGAAAAAAAAGGGAAAACCCTTTGATATATTTATTGAGGTTTTATGAAAACATTTAAAAGCTTTTATCATTTAAAACATGAAATTCTTACCCCTTGCGAGATAACAGCTAAGCCTCCCTTGCTTTTTCTCATGATAAGAAAACATTGCAAATGCTAACTTTGTTCATTGTGCTCATATATGTGAAAAAATGACCTTTGCCGCTGTTGACACCTTTGGAGAAATTTTAACACAGAAGCTCCAACTTTGAAAAATACCCCAATGAACTATGGATCATCCTTTATCACTTGTTTAACATTGTTTGTGATATTCATTATGTAAAACCCACTCTAAACCTGTTAAAAAACACTGAAAATTGCTTTGTCATTTCAAAGGAGATGGCTTATCTTTTCAATTTGGTTGACAATTTCCGCCTCTAGGTGCCTCATCAATTTTCCTCCAACTGTAGGTGCTAACAAATTTGTTGCATTTATTCAGATTTTGCCATTTTCTGTTGATCAAGGAGGGTGCTGCTTCCAACACACTTTCTCTGCTCAAAACATACCAATATGGTGTCTCTTGACCTTTAACTAATGAAGACCTATATTTGTCTCAAGCTTTCCAAAAACTGACAGTATTTCAAAGCACCCCTTTTGCATATTATGAAAAAAAGTTTCAATTGTAATGCCTCTTGAGGAGATAAGCCAGATTTTCCGTGTCAGCTGTTATAAGCATATTTGAAAAGCACCTGTTTATATATTTGCGTTGAGGAGACAAATATATGAGGTGTGAAATGGTAGCTAGAATTACTCACAGACACCAGGGATTTTATTAGCCATTTTCCTCCTAATGGAGCTCTGAAATCACCAATCCTGCTGCATTTGAAGAATGTACTTGTCTTTGAGGTGGATTGTGGATTGCAATGCCGGGACTTGCACTGGCTCTTTTTAAATGATATCAAGATGGCTTATGTCTGGGGGCTGTATACTACTTGCCTAATTTTCTCTATGTTTGTTTAGAAACCATAGACTATATTTCACAACCCAACAGAAACATAAGAGTACACAGAGGTCCTTTTTATTGAAGTGTCTTCTTGCTCAGCACTGACTTGAACCATTCATACTAGCACCCCTGTAGAGATGTTTTGTTACAATAGCTTTAATCAATGGAGTCTCTTCTTGCTGCGCCACGATGATGATACCTGAAACTTCAATTGATCTTCTTTCTTTGGACATAATACCTAAAAACTCTGCTTTCTCTTGACTTGAACATTTCTGATCTTAGCCCTATTTTTTATCATCACTTTCCCTTAGAAACCTGTAGTTACTGTTTCATTGTTTAAAAACAAACTTGTCTTACAGTCAGTTTGAAATTTTTCAATTCAACATTGGCCATCGCCCTCTACTTGTAGATGAAGGAGGTGCCTTAAGCTTCTGCTTATAGATGAAGGAGGTTTTGGCCATGACAAATTTCAATTCTGTTTGACAGTGTTGTCTTTCTTCTACTGTGTTTTCATGCTGAATGAAGCTGTAAGAGTTTGATGAATAATTCTTTTCCCTGCAGATGTATCTCAGGCTCATGTTCACATTAAGAAGAAGTTGTTCTTCTAATGTGGAGTCAATAATTTTCTACTGATATGATGACATGTTTCTTGTGCTTGTAGAATCCATAAACAGTATAAAACACCTAAAATCAGCTTGAGATTTATGGTCTATGCATTGCTGAGACTTAGGGGCGTGTAAGTGGTGCCACTTAGAGCTGTAACTAACTTCATTAGCAGAGTGGGAGGTCTGTTATGATTGGTCTGTAGCAGATGGAGGTTTTGTTTTGCCTTTTGATGGTTTCCAAGGGTAAAATGCCTTAAAGCGCCACTTCCTAACTTAGGGGAGGTTTTTTGAATAGACTTAGATTGTCCTTTTAGAGCTGACAGGTAGACTTAGTATGGCTAAGGTTAGGTAGGATTTGATAATGGGATTTCAACTTGTCATGGGCAAACTGAAAAGTAAGGAGAGCGAAAAAGTTTTATGGGTGTTTTCCCAGCTGGCAAGTTTGACAAATTTTAAGATCAGCTGTTGGAAAACTAGGTTGTTGAACTAGTCATCACTAACAGGTAAAAAATACCGATGACTAACAAACCCCGCACAATGAATTTTAAAACTTAATTTTCTCAATTTTCACCCAAAATTTTTCAAACAAGTTTTTTCTAATATGTCTCTTTGTGCATTGTAGGATATTCAAAATGCCAGGATGGATTTCCGCGGTGACCAAGACATGGCTCTTCCAGAAGGAGAACAGTGGGATGATTCAGGTAAAAACAATTTTCAACATTTTCTAAGTTCTAATTTTGCCGCTCTACAGCCTTATGAGAGGAGACACCCAACTGCAGCAGCACTAGCCCCACAGGGCCAATCAGCAGAGATCCTGACTAACTTGGAGCATCATCTAGAGCACTTGACACTAGATGTTCCAGAAACTGATATAGCACACCTTTCTAATCTAAGACACACAAACAATAAAGAAACTAATCTAACAAAAATTTCCACTCAGAATTTAGGCATAATATCTCTTCAGATAAAGCCCATTTCTGGGTTTATTTGAGGAGACCCCATCAAAATATATCAGTTCATAGGCCCCTTTTGCCAACTTTTACTTAACAATGAAAGGACCATGCCACATAGGTACAAATTTTCCAGCCCCTAGCTTATCGTTCGCTTGATCATATACTAAGACTAGGTCTCCTTCTGAAAAATTATGAGGTGTAACATTTCTGTCGTACTGAGCGTTCATTTATTTTTCGTGAGCCTCATTTGCTAATGCAGTAGTGCGTCAATTCTCATCTAGCTGAGCTAAGTACAAAAAACATTTCTCTTCTTCAGAAGTAGCTGGTAGTAATTCTATGGCTAATTGTAATGACGGAATTTTGCATTCAATAGGTAACACAACTTCCAAATTGTAAACCAGTTGAAAAGGAGTGAAACCAGTTGATGTTTTTACTGAGGTCCGATATGCCCAAAGTGCTGAAAATAGTATGGTATGCCAATTCGACTTATGAATAAAAATGATTCGTTTAATCATAGTGACTAAAACTTTATTGATATCTTCATCCAGACCATTAGCCTGCGAGTAATATGGAGTAGAACTATCATGGCATGGGCCAAGTTGATCTATTAGTTCAGTCATCATGATATTTTGAAAATGAATTCCATGATCCGTAATGATAGCTTGAGGAACACTGAATCTAGCAATTATATGATTGAACATGAAAGTTGCAGCAGTCTTGCCCTCTGCCAAAAATGTATGCATCGCCTCGGCCCACTTAGTAAAATAATCTACCGCTAGGATAATATACGCATGCCCCCCAGCCAAGTGAGGGTTACATGTAATAAAGTCAATACCCCACTTTGCGAAAGGACCGACAACAATTGTAGGGTGAAGAGGATCGGGTGGTGCACGCATTTTAAGATCAAAGACCTCACAATTGTGGCATTTCAGGATTGCATAGATACAATCTTTGAATAAGGACGGCCATAAATAACCAGCACGCAATATATTTTGGGTTGTGGCATACCCAGACATATGACCCCCACATGCTCCAGAATGACACTCACTCAGAACCTTCTCAGCTTCTTCATGAGTAATACAACGTCAAAAAACAGAATCCGCTCCACGAAGATAGTGTATCACCAATAATATTGTATTGTTGGGATTGGAAACGTATTTTCTATCACTGAGATCGTGAGATTTCATGCTGAAAATATTGGGTTTGGAGATAAAAAATAATATCCCCATACGAAGGATCAAGAATACTGATAAGAAACAAGGATTCGTCCGCAATGGGCTGCTCTACAACAGTTTCAGTATCATTAGACGGAAAATCACACATCAAGTCAGCAAACACCAAAGACTTCTTTGCCTTGGATTTTTCAAATTCCAAGTCAAATTCCTGGAAGATAACTATCCATTTGGAATACTTGCCCCCTAGAAATTGTTTGGTCAAGATATACATCAGGGGGTTACAGTCAGAAATCACTGTGGTTTTCCGTCATAAGATGTAGTGATGAAATCTTTGGACAACTTGGATAGTTGGCAAGGCCAATTTCTCCACATGCGAATATTTTATCTCAGTCAGATGTAGATTTCGAATATGATAGTAAATCACATGTTTATTGTTGAATTCATCTTCCTAAACTAAAACCATCCCAATGGTGGAATGAGAAGCGCCGAGGTACAAAAAATAATCTTGGTTGTAATTGGGAGGATGCAGTAATGGTGCATGGGTCAACGCGTGTTTGAGTGCATCAAAAGATCGATCTGTGATCTCATCCCAAAACAATGGAACGTTCTATTTTAACAACTTGGTAAAACCCTTTGTTAACTCAGCGTAGTTAGGAATGAAACGATGTAAAAAGTTTTCTTTCCCTTGCAAACTTTGGAGTTTGCAAAGAGTCGAAGGAGGAGGTAGATTGATGATAGCTTCAACCTTCGATGGATCGACATGAATACCTTCTTTTGAAACGAAAAATCCTAGTAAGCAACCCGATTCTACAAAGAAAACACATTTGTGTGGATTCAGCCGAATTCGATAATGCCTACATCTCATAAAGATAACTTGTAAATGAGTGATAGGATCAGATCTATGCAATGAATGGGCAGGTAAATCATCGAGATAAGGCTACACAATGTGCTTGATGTCATGAAATAAGTAAGACATAGCCCTTTGAAAAGTTGCCCCAGTGTTCTTCAATCCAAAGGGTAGTTTTCAATAAGAAAATGTTCCCCACAGACAAATGAAAGCTGTTGATTTGATTATAACCGGAAAAACCATCCATAAAGGAAAACATTTCACTACCGGCACAATCATCAATAATTTGATCGATATAAGGGGTTGGATAATTGTCTTTAGGACAAGCTCGATTAATATCCCTATAGTTGATACATACTCTTATCGTTCCTTGTTTTCTGTTCACAGGAACAATATTCGATACCAAATCGGTTAAAGGAATTGGAGAAATGAAACCTGCACGAAGTAATTTCTCAACTTCAGCTTTGATAGCAGCAACTTTTCTCGGATGTATTTGACTTAAGCGTTGTCGGATAGATTTAAATTTCGAGTAAGTTTTAATTTCATCAACAACAATTGACGGATTGATTCTTGGCATTTCTTCATATGACTAGGCAAACACGTCACGAAATTCTTGAAATATGGCTTTATAAGTTTGGATTTCATCGTCCGTACAGGAAGCACCTATATGAATGTTTTGAATAATTCCTAGCTTAACTAAAATGTTAATAGGAACCGTTCGAGAGATATTTTCCAAATTTAACTCAGAATCATAATGTTGCAATGCATTCTGTGGTTCTTTGACATAATCAGTAGTAAAAATAAAAGAGAAATCATTTTCAAAATGATCAAGCTTAGGTAAAAATGAAGATTGGTGATGTAGATCTTCCCATGGTAAATCATCAACGGACAAGAGTTCACGAATATGTTCATCAGTATGAACAAGATTAGGAAATGTTGTTGTAGCTGAGCTAGATATAGAAAGTGATTCCTCATGGATCACATTAATTGGATAATTTTCGGTTGAAGAAGGATCAGAAAATGACAGTAAATCCTGATATGAAATTTCAAAGGGACTCAAAGGCATCTCGCCATCAAATGAATCCACCTCGGAATCAGAAGGTACGATCCAAGGATCATCAGAAGTAGCAGTATTCAATGAAATCATATGAATATTTGCAATATGAGGCGATACGTTAGGAGCAGGAAAGGAAAAATTTCCCTAGTAAACCAGAATATTTAATCAAACCTATGCCGACATCCTTGTAAGGGATAGCCATTTTATCGATGTGCTGAATACTATCTGTAGAGGCTGGATCGGATGAGAAATAAGTCAGCTAGTCTATTGTAATGATCTTTCCTTTATGTGGAAACTTGATAAGCCGAAAGATTGATGAAACAATAGAAGCCATAACATAAGACCAATTGTGACCCAGGAGAAGGTTGTAATCTAGAAGGGCATCAACCACTTCCAGATCTAGATTTACGGTTTTTCCTTCTACCTCTATAGGTAAACTCTGCAAAATACCAAAAGGATGGAACCCTCGGCAATCAAAAGCTTTTAGAATTGTCAGAGATTGATTAAGTGTGGGAGAACCAAGCGATTTCGAACACTGGATCGACATAATACATGTAGAAACTCCTTCATCAATCACTATCCGAAAGAAAGGTCTATTTTCGACTAAAACTGAAACTTGGAAAGCCATTTGATGGGGTAGGTGGGGTGTACTATTCTCTAAATCGAAGATTATTAAGTTTGAATCCTGAATATCGACAGCTCCTATGGAAGAAAATAGTAATTTACGCTATGTTGGGCACGATTACAGCACTTCCAAAGCTGACATTGCTGAAGGGGAAATAGCTAAGCCCTGAACAATGTTGTAATTCTGAGGATCTCTCGCATGTGAATTGAAAGCTAATTTACAAAGTACACCTTTAGCAGGAGGTTTGATTACTAAGTCTGAGTTGGGTTTCTTGATCTGTGGTGGATCAGAAATAGGAGGAGGTGTAGTTGATGTGTTTAAATTAGAAGATTCTACTTCCTTACCACCAACAGGATTTTTACTACCATAATCTTGCGATCACGTCACAATCCTAACATGAGACATCATCAGAATGGGTTCTTCTGAGGCGTTCGAGGTAGAACCAATCATCTTACTATCTCGAGTAGGAAAAAGATCATTCAAGATAGTAGGTTTTTGAGAACCTTTAAATAATTTTGAAACCTCTGCTCAATGTGGGCATTCTTTGGTAAAATGATCCTCGTCGCAAATGAAACAAGGATAAAAAGGTTTGCGTTTTTCGTCAGTAGATTCATTTTTATCTGTTTTATCTTTTGAATTTTTTTTGTTTTTATTCTTCCCCTTCTTTTTACTGCCAGATTTAGATTTGGTCGTAGATGACTCTACGACATGGATGTCGATAGAAACTTCAGTGGAAGAATCTCCTTTCAGGGAATCAGGTAAAGTTATTATAGGAAAAGAATTCTTTGAAGATTTCTTCTTTCTTTTAGTACTAAGTGAACCAATCATACTATCAGCGGCATGAGACCCTAAAGGAGCTGTAGTTATTTGACCGTGTTTTGGAAGATCAAGGATTTTTTCATGTAAAGTACCTGACTGCGTATATATGTTGAAGATGTAAATCCCCTCTACGGACAGAGGCGATCCCTCCTAGCCTAGACCGGGTCTAGCAACAATCGTTCACGCTACAGTGTAGGTTCCTAATTGAAAATAAACCAACTAGTGAAGAAGGCTTACTTGGAATCTAACGTTGTTGCTTGCAGAAGAGGTAGCGCTCTCGTTCCTTAGCTCAGGCAGATCACGATCCCCACGATCTCCATGATGGAAACCTGCACACACAAGAAACAGAACAAACCCAAGCGTAAAATCCAGTATATGAAACTATATGTCAATCAGAAAGGACATAACTCATTATCATAAACAACAACAACAGTGGAACCATGACCAATAGTCATTTATTATTAATCAATCAAAGGAAAATTACAACCGAGTTCTGACGCTGAATTCTCCTTCGGAGGGTCGCCAGCAGAACACATCTCGAAAATCCCATCAAGGATGGGACAAACCTCTCTCTTTAGATCCTGACAATAGCCTCCTTGCTTGAATTTGGCCTTAGGGGAATAATCAAGGCTCTTGCAGCATAAGGCTCTTGGGAATTTGGGAACTTGAAGACTAGCTTGCAAAGGAGATGAGCACGATTTTATAGATGGAGGAAGGGGAGTTGGGATCCCTATAATTATGGGATTGGCCCTACCATCAAGGAATCTTCCATGAGAGGTGGCAAAACCACTTCCTCTCTATGGAAATCCGTAGCCCAAACCTTCCAACTCAAGATAGATAGCAGTCGAAGAATTTGTTAGGACGAAACTTCTGCCATTTATTTTTAAAAACACTCCTTAAATTGGTTGGCGCGAGTGCGAATATATGACAGAGCGCCAATTGGCATGACCTCTTTGAAGGATTTTCCCCATTGGCGCGGGCACTAAACTGGCTGCCCGCGCCAATGCAAAAAGGGGTGTTTCTAGGGTTTTTCAGCAGGAGATGTCTTCAAGGGGATGAAAGTACATGTTCATGGGAATGCCATGAAAGTATTTTCAAGTTATGTCACTGCTCACAGGTCACAAAATAAGCCCTCCAATGTGCGATACGGGGAATGGTAGGGATGGTGACAAATTGCTGTGTAACAGATGCCCCCTAAAGTATGAGGCCCGAATGAGAGAGAGGGGTGAAATGATTTATGCGAATGCGTCCAACTAAAAAATCCATCGTTAGAAAAAATGCATGAAGAAGTACAACTGATGTCTCAAATACATGATATATATGTGGTATGGGCGCATCCATCCATAACAGAGTAAACAATAATCCAGATCCAAGGCATGGGCGCAACCATCCAGTGAGGATCGATAAATAGACTCAGGTATGGTCACAGCCATCTAGTAAGTGAGTCATGTAAATAATCATAATAATCCACAAAATGTGGCCTGGATTACAACAGACATAATCCAGGGTCTTGCGCTCCATCTCGACCTGAACACAGTACAATTTTAAGCATGCGAATAAGTGAGCTAAAGTCAAACATGAAAGAACATCGTCTGATTACCAGCCAATGATGAAAGCTATTAACAAACGCGAGAGGTACCACCAATAATGACAATGGCCCTCAAGGTACTAAAGGTACAATCTACGACATGTGAATCAATGAGCTGATGTCGAACACCTGTAGAATCACTCGATTGGAGGCCAATGATGAAAACCTCACGTCGAATGCGAAGAACTTGCCATTGAGGCATGCAAGCTCCAAGGCACTAGAAGGGAGTCTCTAGATCAACTTCCCGGATAATGAGCTGGAGTCGATAGGAAGTGACCTTGACTGAAGGTGGGTCATAATGTTTCCCACATCATCGACACGAGACAGAGGAACATAATGTCTTTTGTGAATCAGGATCAAATGAGAATTAGAGGAAGGTTGGTAATTGCAGAGGTCAACTTCTCTTGGACATATGGCGGCACGACAGTGAGTTTGGTAGTATTTGACATCAATAGTTCAAAGGTCATGGCGACGAGGCAAAGAGCATATTAGAGGTCAAAAGGGATTACCCAAACCCACGAAGGAAAGTGAAAAAGAGATGAGATGTCCCCAACCCGACACAAATGCAGACAAGTGCCATGTTCAAGAGCGACATACTGCTGACACGAAAATGACTTTGGTTCCATTTTTCCCCACCATTTCTAGTGATTACCCCAATTATTTTTTTTAACAAGCTTGAAGGGGATTGCATATGCTTGTAATATAAGTCCGTCCTTCAAACGAATCCATCCTAGTACATTTAACGAGCCCTAGGAAGGAGCGACTCAAATAGCGTCATCACGACTGAATCCGATGTCATCAGGGTTTAACAAGTCTGACTATGGAAGAACTCGGCGTCTTTTCACATTTAGAGAGTTTGAAAAGACAGCTGAAAACTAAACTCCAACGGTCCCTTTTCGTAAATAATTCCTCAGATTTGAAAAGGTAGAAAACTATGTTTGAGAAAACCTCCTAGTCGTGATAGGCTAGGGTATTCCTTTTTCATAAATAATCTATCCCAGCCTGAAAAAGGGGTAAACTTATACTGGGTAGATGTTGTTTCGCAGCCACTTTAACGAGATCGAAATGACAAGGGCCTTGGCAATATTTTCATGTTTAGAGAGTCAGAAAAGAGCTGAAAGATGACTCCAAAATGACTTTTTCGTGTATTTACCGAGTCTGAAAAAGTATAAAATACAACTCGTTTCACCGTCCAAGCTGCGAAAAACTTGTTGCTGCACATAGAGGCAAGTGTAAAATCCATTTTTCGACAACAAATATCAAAATATCCATGAAAGTTTCTTTTAAAACCTATTTTAGATTTCAAAAATTTATAAATAGTCTCAAATGGTAAAAACAAAATTACTTTTACTATCTACCTCATTTGGAAAGCAGCAGTGGTCCATTTTGTGCAAACCTTCTGAGGGCGATTGTGACTAATCCAGGCTACTATTTAGATTCCCGTTCATTCTAGGTAAGAGGCACTTCCTTGTACTCCATTTAAATCCATTTTTTCATAGTTTTCCATTGCTCATTAGATTTCTATGGAAGATTTTTTAAATTTTAGGGCTCCGTCCATTGGCAGGAGTATCGAGCACGGACCCGCGCCAATGGCCTTTTTCATACAAAGGGCCCGCGCCACCTTGCATGACTGTTAAGAAAACAGCCGCACCGATGGCGCAGCGCGGTTTTCCATTTCAAAATTCCAAATGGCTATTGATTTAAATGATTTTCCAAGCATAGCAGAGATCTAATCAAGGGTTTTTGACCATGATGATGCAGGGAACCGAGTACAATGGTGATCGAATGGAAAGAGAGAGAGCATGGGGAAGAGGATGAACAGGCTATGGAGAATGAAATTTTTATGAATGCCCTCAAGAATTGTGGGTTGAAGAAATTCTTCCTGACACCTTTCTTAAGAGCTCAACCCGAGCTTCTACAATACCTGGTCAGTATTTGGGATGAAAATGAACAAGTGTTCAAACTGCGGGACCAAGTATTGGAACTGGAGGTTTCTGACGTATACTTCATAACCAGATTGTCGCGCAGAGGTCCAGTTCCCATATTGACATGGAGCAGACCATCTGGTGAAAATATGGAGCAGGTAATAGCTAGGGTGTGCCCAAGGGCACGAATTGGATCAGGAAGCGGAAATGTAGACATTCACACTGTCGAGGATCTAGCACTCAGAGTAGTGATACACACCATTACGTGGACTGTAGGATTGCAGGCCCTGCATGAAGCCACCAAAGCCCAACTCCTACTAGCCTCAGATTGTATGAGTCCTACACTGTTTGATTGGGCCACTACAGTAACAGTCAACATTAAGAGGTAGCTGACAAAATGCAAGCAAGCCAAGCTAATGCAGTTCGACTATGGTTCCATCCTGGTGTCGTTCATCTTGGAATGATTACCAATATTCCAGGGCCAAGGGGCCATAGTAGCTAAGCCAGTACCACGAGAGCCGAGAATGGCTCACTGGGCAACATTGATGCCCAAAGAAGGAGGGGGCAAATAGATGTCCTGGAGGCCGGAGTTTTTTGGGTGGTTACGGCATCAGTTGATCATAGTCGAAGACTGGCCATATGCAGGGACCTATTTCACTGGTGATCTAGATCTTCCACTCCCAGAGGAAGATGACTGGGATGAGAAGTTGGGTAAGATCATCTTTTTGATTTTTATGTTTTATGAATTTTTTTTAATACATGTCCGTTCTGATAGCAGTTATATGTATATGCAGATGTCGGCCCAGAGAGACCAGCCGATATGTCTCCCATTTCACAGAGAACTCAGGCAGCAGCTGACCCTTAGGCAGAGGGTGTCGAGGGAGGAGAGTTGATCCAGAACCTCGAGGGAATCGCCCGGGGGATTCCAGACTACGCCCGACTGGCAGATGTTCCACTAGCATACCAGAGACATACGGTGGGAGTGACTAGTCGCCTCCACCGTCTTCTGAGACGCTTAGTGCGTGCGATGAATTTTTATCATGAGCACCACACAGATTAGACACCTAGGTCTTATTTCATGCATATTTTTTGAGAGACATTTCGTCTCCGGATGTATTAAGATGAACATATATATTTTTTGATTTTATGTGACACACACTATGTAAAAATTTCGATATCTATATATATACATATCTATTTCTGGATGGATCTTTCTTTTTATATGTGATGTTGGTTTACAAATTGTGCAAATGTCTATCTAGAACCAAATTAGCTACTGCATCTGTTAATGTATTCATATGTCTGGGTATATGTTGATATGTAATATAGTCAAAATTTCTTTCCAGTAAAAGAATACGTAGATATAGACATAAAATGGATGGGTTTCTGACTGAATAATGACCATTAAGTTGTGATACTACAAGTTGTGAGTCTATATACACAAGTAATTCACAGATAACAAGGTTTATAGCCTCAGTTAATAATTCTAACACAACACTATATTCCGCGATGTTATTTGTAGCAAGTCCCAGACACACACCTTGCAGGTTTACCAACTCCGGATACCAAGGTTTACAGCCTTAGTTAATAATTCTAACACAGCACTATATTCCGCGAAGTTATTTGTAGCAAGTCCCAGACACACACCTTGCAGGTTGACCAACTCACCAGCAGGATCGTAGATTACCCAGGCTACCAAAGATAGATTCTTGGTACTGCGGGAGGCACCATCCGCAAAACCAACAAACAGATTGATGGACATCTGCACAATCAGGAAGACCCGATCAGTATAAATATGTTTACATCGCACACCACACCACACATGCACACAAATGAAATAACACACCTATGTACACACACCACACCAAAAATGACTTCAAGCGTAGTATTTTTTCAGGTACAGCCCATTTCTGGGCTGCACCAGTGGAACTCCTTCATAGTTTATAAGCTCATAAGCCCCATTCTTCAATACTCATTTAACTATATAGGGCCCATGCCACATGGGTTGGAACTTACCAGCCCCAAGCTTGTCGTGTGCTTTATCATACAGGAGGACGAGGTCCCCTTTGACAAAGGAACGTGGAGAAACAGATTGATCGAAGTGTGCTTTGACCCACTTTTTCTGTGCTTCAATGACTAAAGCAGCTAAGCGGTGGGTTTCATCTAACCGTTCCAGATACAAAAGATGCTCTTCCTTAGTAGAAGTGTCGGGTAGAATTTCCACATCTAATTTCAAAGAAGGAATCTCGCATTCAACTGAAAGAGTTTCTTCCAGACCATACACCAATTGAAATGGTGTGAATCCAGTTGCACTCTTTGTAGATGTCCAGTAGGCCCATAGAGCTGAGAACAGTTGGAGGTGCCAATTGGATTTGTGAATACCAACTGTTCGTTGAAGCATAGTGACCAAAACCTTGTTCACTGCTTCAACCTGGCCATTTGCTTGAGGGTAATATGGCGTTGAAATATCGTGGCGCAAGCCCAATCTTGAAGTTAGCTCGGCCATCATATAATCTTGAAACCGAGTACCATGGTTGGTAACGATGGCCTGAGGGACCCCAAAACATGCAATGATGTGGTTGAAGATGAATTGGGCAGCTGTCTTACTGTCGGCAGCTAGTGTAGGCATCGCTTCGGCCCACTTCATCAAGTAGTCTACGGCGACGATTATATATGCAAGCCCCCCGGCCGAATGAGGGTTACACGTCATAAAATCTACGCCCCATTTTGCAAAAGGGATGATGGTAATAATAGGATGCAAAGGGAGAGGCGGCGTGTGCATCTTTTGCTGAAATACCTAGCACGCATGACATTTACGGATTGCGACGATACAGTCTTTGAATATTGACGGCCAGAAGTAACCTGCTCGCAGAATTTTATGGGCAGTGGCATATCCAGACATATGACCACCACAGGTGCCACTGTGGCAGTCATTTAGGACCCTTTCAGCCTCTTCCAAGGTTAGGCACCGACAAAGCACTGAATCTACTCCAACGCGATATAAGTTATCTCCTACGATGCGGTAGGGTTGAGATTCATGCCGAATCCGACATCCGGCATCTTTAGTCAACTTAGACTGAAATGTGGAGGTCTGAAGATACACAATTATGTAGTCGTACCAAGGGTCATGAGTACTGATAAGGAAAAGAGTTTCGTCCGGGATATGATCCTCGCAGTGTGAAGGAGTGGAGTTTGTTGGGAGTGAGCATATAAGATCCGCGAAAACCAGTGATTTGGTTGAATTAGCAGTAGTGAACTCTAAGTCAAACTCATGTAGGATAAGGATCCATTTGGAGTATTTTCCCCCCAGTAATTGTCGAGAGAGAATATATGTCATGGGGTTGCAATCCAAAACCACTGTTATCGTACGCATCAGGATGTAGTGGCGAAAACGCTGCACAACATGTACTGCAGCTAATGCCAGCTTCTCGACATGGGAATAACGTGTTTCTGTGTTGAGAAGGTTCCGTGATAGATAATAAACAACATGTTCATTACCATCATCTTCATCCTGCACGAACACCATAGAGATGGTGCTAAATTCGACAACTAGATACAAAGTGAAATCACGGTGGTAGTTCGGAGGACGAAGCAAAGGAGCATTAACAAGTAACGTCTTAAGCTTCTCAAAGGATTGTTGAGCGATTTCGTCCCAATGAAAGGGAACGTTCTACTTTAATAGGCACGTGAATCCTTTGGCCACCTCCGCGTAGTTCGGGATAAAGCGTCGAAGGAAGTTTGCTTTTCCCTGCAGACTCTGCAACTAATATAATGAGGAGGGTGATGGGAGATTGATGATAGCCTCAAATTTTAAAGGGTCAAGGTGAATTCTGTCTTTGGAGACTATGAATCCCAAAAGACGGTTAGAATCTGTGCAAAAGACGCATTTATGAGGATTAAGCCTAATATTGTAGCTCCTACAACGAAGGAAAATCTGGCGGAGGTGTTCAGGGTGGTCCTCTTGCCTAGGTGAGTGAGCTGGAAAGTCGTCCAGATAAGGCTGAACGATATGGCATATGTCGTGGAAAGTATAGGACATCGCATGTTGGAAAGTGGCTCCAGCGTTCTTCAAGCCGAACGGGAGCTTTTTATAAGCGAAAGTACCCCACGGACAGATGAATGCAGTCTTGTGTTGATCCTCAGGTAAAATGATCTGATTATACCCGGAGAAGCCATCCATCAAGGAATAATTCTCACTTCTAGCACATTCGTCGATGATTTGGTCTATGAACGGAGTGGGATAGTTATCCTTGGGATAGGCGCGATTAATATCACGATAATCAATAGAGACCCTGATGGTACCCTGATTTTTATCGATAGGGACAATGTTTGAAACCCATTTTGTGAGGGGGATGGGATAAATAAAGCCCGCGTTCAGAAGTTTTTCAAATTTTGCCTTAATTGCAGAAGCTTTGTGAGGATGCATTGGGCATAAGCATTGGTGCACGGGCTTCGCACCAGGGTAGGTTGGAATCTCATGCACTACGATACTGGGATCAATCCCAGGCATTTCCTCGTAGGACCACGCGAACACATCTCTAAATTATTTAAAAATATCAGTATAGAATTGTATCTCATCAGGAGAACAAGTCACTCCCACGTGTATGTTCTCAACGATCCTCAGTTTAACGGAGATGTTGATTGGGATGGTTTGAGAGATGTTGCTCAGGTTTCCCTTTGAAAGCACCTCATGTGTCAATATGGGCATCTAGAGAGGTGGAGTTGGAACCTGAGATGTAAAATGCTCTAGACAATCTGACATTGCCCCCAAGCTAGGCATGAAGGAGGAACGATGATGTCCATCACTCCAAGGCAGCTCCTCAAGATACATTGTTTCAATAATGACCTCATCGGAAGGAAAAATATCTTCAAGAGGATCCGGCGAGTCAGCCTCGCCAAGCCAGGGGGACTAAGAATAGATGTCTAAAACCATAATCGAAGGAGCATGCTAAGGGGGTGGAGGATTAGATGTGGCAACAATTTCATAGTAGCTAATATCTACTGGAGTTAAGGGCATCGATTCTCCAAACTCAATCACCTGCTCAGACAAAGGGATGAGCCATGGGTCGTCAAACCTAGAGATCATATTAACTTGAGCGGTGTGCAGTGGCGGTGTAGGAAAAATACCCATGAGGACGGGGTCTTTGAAGAGACCGGGTACTACACTGTCAGGGGGATTTGGGTTCTGATCCATGTATGGAACGTTGTTCTCAGAGGTGGAGGTGAAGAAAGACAACTGATCCACAGTAACGATTTTTCCCTTGTGAGGGAACTTAATAAGTCGAAAGAGGGTGGACGGCACGTATAGCATAGCATGAGTCCAACTGCGGCCGAGAAGTATATTTTACTTAAGCTTGGCGTCAACTACTTCTACTTCTACGTTGGTTTTCTTCCCCTGTAAAGTAATCGCTAGACTCTAGAGAACACCCAGGGGTTTGGATTCCCAACCATCGAATGCCTCTAGGGCATTGGGAGACGATGAAAGGGCCGGAGAGCCAATGACCTTGCAGCAAGCGGATTACATGACACAAGTAGAATCACCTTCATCCACAACGGCCCTATGGATATTAAGACCATTGATCCCGACTTGAATAACAAGAGAAATCTGAAGTGGAAGTCGGGGGCTGAAATTTTCTAAGTCAAGGGTGAGAAGACTAGAATCGGCAGGATCGATTCCACCGATTACAGATAATAAAGATTTCCATTGTGAAGGATAACTTTGAAGAACTTCCAATGCAGACATGGCAGAAGGCGCCTGTGCCAGATCCTCAATAATACTATAGTGCTGAGCATCATGGACATTCGGATTGTAGGAAGACTTTCGGAGAACACCTTTAGAAGGTGGCCCCACAACCGGTTCAACAGCAGGCTTCTCAATTTCCAACGAACCGGAGATAGGTGGGGGAGGTGAGCCATCCACAACTGCCTTCCTAGCTGTCTGACGCGATTTGTTGTAATCCTTTGAATGCGTAGCAATAGAGATAGTGCAACACCATTCATCATAAAGACCTGGGACCCAAATGGTGCAGATGGTGAAGGATGTTCAACAATCTAGGTCTGCTGAGACGGGAACGATTCTTTAAGAACTACCAGAGTCCCTTTGGAGCCTTTTAGAAGTTCATATCGTCATGGAAAATCCTTGGTATAATGACCTCCTTCATAGATAAGGCATGGATACTTCGGTTTACGTTGCGAACCGTCCTCAGTACAAGGTTTGGACTCTGGTTTTGGGGAGTCGGATTTGGATTTACCTTTGCCCTTCTTTTTCCCCTTGGAGGCTTTCTCTGTAGGATTGGCCTGAACGGCGTTAACCTCTGCAATTTTTCCAGAATTGGTAGGGGCGGGGGGAGCAGATCTATGGGATGAATTGGAATTCTGCTTCCCATTCAAATATTTCTTCGAATTCCGAGACACTGAACCAATAACACCATCCACCACCAGGGTAGGTGGAGCTTTAGAGGTACCAAACCGTGGAGCATCAGGAAATATATCATAAAGCGTGCCGGACTAAGAGTATACTAGATCCAGATATTGGGCACATGCTATGGCTTGTTCTTCAGTCACACACGCTCCCATAGAAATATCTTGGGCGATTTTGTTAACAAAGGAGGTGGTGAAACAATGAGTTAGTATCTGATCAAGTATATGAAACTTGATCAGTCTATGACGACGTCGCCACTCATGAATGTGATCAGAGATGTGGGTGGCTTTGTCCTAATTAGTGACAATCTAATTACTCCTTATTAACGCTCGAAGTCTCATTCAAAACTTAGAAAACTTCAAATGTTGTCCGAAGAGTAGAAAATAGCTCCTTCACCATCTTAGCAAAAATGATGAGTCAGTAATAGGAAACTCTTCCAAACCTCGTAGGCACATAAAACTCAAAAAAACCCAAAAACACTCCCTTAGATTGGTTTTTGTCAATATTGGTGGTGGACCGTACACACATATCTCAAAACAACCAAATCCAGCTGGCGACTCTACTAGCCTCCATTAGGCCTTACTATTTTACTGAACTCTAGGTTACTATCCGATAGACCTATCCCATCGCTCACTAACATAGCGGAAAATGGTAAGACACTGAGTACATGGCAGTCTAGCAAACTCTTATAGACTTTTTAGTCCTTTACATATCTAAAAAAACTAGCAGTCCACAGACTCATTTATAGTAAACTCTTTTTGTTATCACCACCCTAGAAAAGTGTTGAAACAAGTTTAGAATACTTTAAACCATAGGCTGCACATAAAACTCTGAAAATCAAAAACATTCCCAGATTAGTTACTGGTGGTGGACCATAGCTATCTTCACAAAACAACCAAGTTCCACCTGGCGACTCCACTAGTCCATCCCTTTTATTTTTACCATCCTTCACCTTAGTAGAAATTTAGAGAGACCACCCATCCAAAAAAAATCGTCAATACCATCCTCTCTAAACTCTAAATCCAAAATCTGGCTTCACAAAGAATCAACACCAGATCCCATGCAGACCCAAATCCCCCTATCATAGTAGATGATCCAGAGAAGATTCTATGGCAAGCTTCCAAAACTGACCATCTAGCTACTAGTAGATCCATCCATAAAACAAGATCAGTACCTGAACATATCACTATCCTACCAGATTCACCTTTTGAATTAGAGTCATCAAAAACTCTTTTCAGAAGCAAGTCGCATAGTAAGATAAACTTTGATGATCTTGAACCCCTAGACCAACCACAAAGTCATAGTAGAGAAGCCTCACCTTCCACCCCCCCCGACTTTCAGCTTCTCCATCACTTTGGCTCCTACCATCCCAGATCTGCTCAAAACCAGATCACTAGTCCAAGTTCATCCGCCACACCTGTCCAAATCGCCATTGTTCAAACCACCTCGGCTCATCGCACTTGTCCTCATCTTGTACATCATCCATTAGCTCCCGTCATGGAAGCCTGGTACGCACCGTTGGTGTTGCCACTACCTTTGGCTCCTCTCCCCAATAAATATAAAGACAAAATCCCACACTTTACTGGAGAAGACACCACCACACCTCAACAACATATAAGTAGGATTAGTGATGCTTTTGAATACCTGGAGGTACAAGACGAGACCATCAGAATGAGAATATTCGCCCAAATCCTTGGGGGTGAACCCAAAACATGGTTCAAAAGCTTGCCTCCAAACAGTATCCACAACATCCCAGAACTATGTCAAACCTTCAGAAATAGGTGGGAAGTCCGAAAGAACCCTATTCAAATCGTGTCAGAATATAACAACCTAAAACGGGAAAATGGGGAAAGTGTCCAGGCTTACTGCACTAGGTTCAATAGTGTGTATAACTCCCTCCCACCTCTTCTCAAACCCCCAATTGGTTTAGCCTTGGAAAAATTCCTCGAGGGTTTTGATCCAGACATGACATATCATCTGAGAGAAACCATGGCCAAAATGTGGGAAAGGATAAATGAAAAGGCCCCTGTTAGGGACAACCAGCCAAACCTTCCAAACAGAAACTGAAACCAAATTTTTAGGAGGGAGCAGCCTCAAAACAGACCAAGGGAAAATGACAAAAAAATTAGGCCACCATTTAATGAAAATTATGTGGAAGAAGATGATAGGGATACTGAACCCATTGATGAAAGTCATTTGAATCTCATAGGTTATGATAACGAGAGTGAGGTTTACCTCACAGAAGAAGAACAGGCGTTCTTTTCTCCTAATCAGGATGAGGCCAACTATGAAGATCCCGACGACCCTGCCATAGATTTTCAGGATGCCATAATAGAAGCTCACTGGCAATATGACCTTAGAAGCAAAAGAAATCAAGATAGTTCCATGAAAGGTAACTCAGATACTGCTAAAACCCCTAATACCATCCTTAGGAAAGCAGTAAACAGTAAAAAAATCATGGTCGAGAAGAATGACCAAAACAAAACTAAAGTTACCCAAACTAGTCCTAACTCAGATACTCCTAGTACTTACACAAAAGTTCCCGAAGCAACTGTGGCAAAAAAAATATTGAAACAAAGCCAACAAACTCAGAACATAGAGAAGGTCATGGCCGAAAAAGCTGAAACAAACATGTCCAAACTTCAGCTTCCTTTTAGCTTTGAGGGAGAAAGCTCCAAGATCAAGATCACCATGCCTCTTACCGAACTCATCGCCCAAAGCTCTTATAAATCCCAAGTGTTAAAGGTCCTAAACCTAGGGAATGACGTGAACACTGTTAATCTAGCCGATGACATTCCTGAAGTGTTGTTTGGTCCGAAAATAGAGGGAAAATTCCAAAAGGGAACTACTCTTCCATTTTAAATTAGCCTAAACATCCATGACCAAATCCTCCACAATGCCATGCTAGACTCCGGCGCCTCGCATAATCTTATGCCGAAGGTAGTAATGGAAAGACTAGGCTTGGAAATCACAAGACCATACAAAGACTTGTATTCATTTGATTCGAGTAGAGTCAAATGCCTAGGTTTGATCAAAGACCTTTGTTTTAGTCTGGCCCAAATACCTGCGAAACATCTAATCATGGACATAGTAGTGGCAGACATCCCTCCCAAGTACAGGATGCTTCTATCCAGATCTTGGGGAGCCAAACTCCAAGGGAATATTCAACTGGACAGGTCATACGCCACTATTCCTATGTTTGACCAAACAAGAATACTCTACCGAGAGTCACACATGAAATACATGATTAGTATTCAAGAGAGGCCAAACAACATTCCAATTTATTCTTTACATTCCGACCTGAACTCTTCTATTCTTCATATTGATGAAGACATGGAGGAAAAGTCAGAAGAAACTAAAATTAGCTCAGACTGACCACATCAGCTGCCCCTAGTTCTGTATGATGAACTAGATACTCAAAACTACCATGATCATAAACAACTATGTATTGAGGGAGGTAAGTATGCTCCTTTTGAAATAGGAATAGAGCAAGAAGCGCAAACCCTTATGTACTATCAAGCGAATCGCTCAACCCTCGGTCAAACATCATCGGTAACCTTCGGAAACTTCTTTAGGGTAAAGGATTTAGAAGACCTACATATCAGAAATATGTTTGGAACTTAGAAGCAGGGAAATTTAATGTTTCTACCATACCTCAAATAGTTAGCACAAAATAACTCTTCTACTGCAAATTAAGATTTGACTGTAGCCTTAACATCCCAAATTTCGGAAAAAATACATGATAAACTTCTTATGAGCAAAGATGATAGCTGCATTCCAAACATACCTAAGTTACTTGAATTAGCTCATATTCTGTCTTTCCACTAAAGATTTAGAAATGCTAGAATTAGCAATCTCATACAGAATACCATTTCATACAAGGAAAACATAGGAAAATACTATGCCACTACCTTTCCCTCAAAGAACAACTTTGACAAGAGAAAACATAACAATCTGAACCAAACTATAATAATCAGGGATAAAACAGCTGGTCATAGGGTCTATTTCGATTTTAGAAATACTATTGCGTGTCCCTATAACAGAAATTATGTTTTTTCTACCCAAGACCCTGATATACCAATTAAAAGTGCTTTTAATCATGTGTTTTCACAAGATGATATTTCAGGTTATGATCAAAAGATTCTCTTGCAAAGTAGACATCGTAAAGATTTTTTTTCAGTTTGCGGGAGGTAGATCTAGTTTCAGAATAAAAATTGCAAAATCACCGAAAATCAGAAATTTGTTCATGATGGCCATGTTCCCAGTTCTCAATTTCTGCATTTCTGCATACCTTGATGATGTCATTATCTATTTCAAGAATGACCAAGAATACATGTATTACTTAAGGAAGATGTACTGTAAGGAAAGGAGTGGAAATCAGATACTCAAAGAGGTACAGTGGGAAGATACTAGTTTATTCAAATATTCTTGCATGAATCCCTATGTCATGTTAGAGAGAGAAAACTTTCCAAATTTATCTTTTCAAGAGTTGAGTGGGCCAAGGGTGAGAGGAGATCCTTACGAGGATAACATGCTTAAATTTCATCATTTCCTAGATTTCTGAGTTTGAAACACTTTCATTCATTGTATATACCACTATTTGAAAAATAGATCAACAGAAAAGTAAAAAACATTAAAAAATAGAAAAGAGGGCGAGTGAAGATAGAACAAAATCCCCATGTTCCAAAAAATAGTCCTTCGGAAAGCGCGCAAGTCTAAATGCCGCTACTTGTTCTTAATGTCTTTTTCAGCTATCTAGCCTAATCATAGCTAAACATGTTTGAATTTAATTGGTGATAAGTTAGTGAGTGAAAAATATGGTCAACATTGTGTAAGATTGACTTATCACAAAGAATAGACTAGGGAGAGATTCTGGTTCCACATGCCTAAAACATAACCAAAGAGAGAAGCGAGGGATGAAAAACACATTGTACATCTTAGCCCCGCTTTTCTAGTTTTCCTTTTTACAAAATAATATTTGTGTGCAGTTTTTCCTATCATGCCGCAAATACATGACAAATCAGACAGTTTAACCCTGATTTGATCATTTTGAATTTCATGTTTTAGATTGGAGAACAAAATCCTGTCAAACAGTTTAATCTTGACATTTGATCTAGTTTAGGTAGAGTAATGAAGGAGTTCATCAGTTTAATTTGAACTCCCTGTAGATATAAGTGTAGAGTTAGATAGGTTCATTTTACAAAATAAAAGTATGCATTGTCAAAAGGCTGCTAGTTCAAATGCGCCAAACAGAAGAAAAAATGTTAGGAAAGATAGTGGGGTAGGTAGAAATATCATTGATGCTGATCATGTGGTCTCTTTTCAGAAGTAGCATCAAGCAAAAGCGAAAATTTGCGCCAATGGGTAAGGCACTGGTCTTCATAAGCCAAAGATCTAAAATACTTGACACCTCCTGAAAAGGAGCTGCCCTCCGCAAATGGAGCCACTGTTAGTCATCAGTATTTTTTACCTATTAGTGATGACTAGTTCAACAACCTAGTTTTCCAACAGCTGATCTTATAATTTGTCAAACTTGCCAGCTGGGAAAACACCCATAAAACTTGTTCGCTCTCCTTACTTTTCAGTTCACCCATGACAAGTTGAAATCCCATTATCAAATCCTACCTAACCTCAGCCATACTAAGTCTGCCTATCAGCTCTAAAAGGACAATCTAAGTCTGTTAAAAAAACCTCCCCTAAGTTAGGAAGTGGTGCTTTAAGGCATTTTACGCTTGGAAACCATCAAAAGGCCAAAAAAAACCTCCATCTACTACAGACCGATCATAACAGACCTCCCACTCTGCTAATGAAGTTAGTCACAACTCTAAGTCACACCACTTACACGCCCCTAAGTCTCAGCAATGCATAGACCATAAATCTCAAGCTGATTTTAGGTGTTTTATACTGTTTATGGATTCTACAAGCACAGGAAACATGCCATCATCTCAGTAGAAAATTCTTGACTTCACATTAGAAGAACAGTTGCTTCTCAACGTGAACATGAGCCTGAGATACATCTGCAGGGCAAAGAGTTATTCATCAAACTCTTGCAACTTCATTCAGCATGAAAACACAGTAGAAGAAAGACAACACTGTCAAACAGACTTGAAATTTGTCATGGCCAAGAACCTCCTTCATCTATAAGCAGAAGGTGAAGTTGCCTCCTTCATCTACAAGTAGAGGGCGATGTCCAATGTTGACTTGAAAAATTGCAAACTGACTGTAAGACAGGTTTGTTTTTAAACAGTGAAACAGTAACTACAGGTTTCTAAGGGAAAGTGATGATAAAAAATAGGGCTAAGCTCAGAAATGTTCAAATCAAGAGAAAGCAGATTTTTTAGGTCTTATGTCCAAAGAAAGAGGATCAATTGAAGCTTCTGGTATCATCATCATGGCGCAAAAATAAGAGACTCCATTGATTAAAGATATTGTAACAAAACATCTCTGCAGGGGTGCTAGTATGAATGGCTCAAGTCAGTGCTGAGCAAGAAGACACTTCAATAAAAAGGACCTCTGTGTACTCTTATGTTTCTGTTGGGTTGTGGAATATAGTCTATGGTTTCTAGACCAACATAGAGAAAATCAGGCAAGTAGTATACAACCCCCAGACATAAGCCATCTTGATATCATTTAAAAACAGCCAGTGCAACTCCCGGCATTGCAATCCACAATCCACCTCAAAGACAAGTACATTCTTCATATGCAGCAGGGTTGGTGATTTCAGAGCTCCATTAGGAGGAAAATGGCTAATAAAAGCGCTGGTCTCTGTGAGTAATTCTAGTTGCCATTTCACAGCTCATATATTTGTCTCCTCAACGCAAATATATAAACAGGTGCTTTTCAAATATGCTTATAATAGTTGACACAGAAAATATGGCTTATCTCCTCAAGAGGCGTTACAATTGAAACTTTTGTTCATAATATGCAAAAGGGGTGCTTTGACATACTGTCAGTTTTTGGAAAGCTTGAGACAAATATAGGTCTTCATTAGTTAAAGGTCAAGAGACACCATATTGGTATGTTTTGAGCAGAGAAAGTGTGTTGGAAGCAGCACCCTCCTTGATCAACAAAAAATGGCAAAGTCTGAATAAATGCAACAAATTTTTTAGCACCTATAGTTGGAGGAAAATTGATGAGGCAACTAGAGGCAGAAATTATCAACCAACTTGAAAAGATAAACCATCTCCTTTGAAATGACAAAATAGTTTTCAGTGTTTTTTAACAGGTTTAGAGTGGGTTTTACATAATGAATATCACCAACAGTGTTAAACAAGTGATAAAGGATGATCCGTAGTTCATTGGGGTATTTTTCAAAGTTGGAGCTTCTATGTTAAAATGTCTCCAAAGGTGTCAACAGCGGAAAAGGTCATTTTTTCAAATATATGAGCATAATGAACAAAGTTAGCATTTGCAATGTTTTCTTATCATGAGAAAAAGCAAGGGAGTCTTAGCTATCATCTCGCAAGGGGTAAGAATTTCATGTTTTAAATGACAAAAGCTTTTAAATGTTTTCATAGAACCTCAATAAATATATCAAACGGTTTTCTCTTTTTTTCAAAGGCAAGAGGTAAAGACTGCTTCCCACACATTTTTGCAAACTCCAAATATGAGCAAAGAATCTCTCTTGTTGCCCTCGAGACCAGAAAAGAAGGTTTTGCACGAAAAACTGGAGTTTTAAAGGTCAAAACTTGCGTGGCGCTCTTGTACATGCGCGCGGCACTACTGGGCAAAAATTTTGCACTGCGCAACAAAGGCGCGGGGCGCTCTTGTAGCCACGCGCGGCGCTCCTGTGGGTGTCGGTCCTGTCGGCCCGACAGTGACCCGACACCATTTTACACTGCGCGGCGCTCTCTCCCATGAACACGCCGTGCACTCAAAGACCCTCAAATGAATATCTTAAGAGCTGTTTAATGATTAGAAAAGGCTCGTGAACAATCTTCAAAGTTTTCTGTAGTTCCTCTTGCCCAAATTCAAAAATGTCAAAGGGTGGTTTCCCATGTTCTCCATGAGAAAGAAATGGTACCTTTAAAATCAGTTTATCATGTAAAAGCACAAGAGGGATGATAGTAATTAGAGGAAAATGTCGTTGGATGAACTCAAGGTTTCTTTTTGTTGTTATGATTGTCACACTCCTAAACATTGATCATACGTGCAAGCTTTTCCACTCCACAAAGTGATTTATCCGTATTAAAAGACAAAACTGATGCATGCCTTCCATCTCTCCATAAAGCAAGATATGCTCTGCAGGTTTTCAAATCAGTGGAGAGTGGTTTTTTTATCTTTGTATAGAAAACAGTAAGCAGCAAAAGAAGAAAACTGTTTTAGGAAAGGTGTCATTTTGTTTTTTATATAAATATAGGGTTGTTTTCAATCACACCAAAACACAAGGAACTGGATGACCTCATCCAAACTCAGAAAAACATTCAACTATGTATATGCACTCTGGCTGACTGTGTTTATTATTGTTAAATCCACTGGTGGAAAAGCACACCAAAAAGAGTAGTATGTTGTTGAAAGGGAGTTTATTGGTATTTGAAAGCTACATACTTTTGTGACCACATAAAAAAATTTCAAGAGGTGCCACCTTTTCCTATATACAATGATCATTATTGAATGTATGCACTTTGTGATTGACTGTATTTGTGAGTTTTGAATCCACTAATGGAGTGGCCCACCAATAGGAAGGCAAGGTTTTGAATCTAAGAGAACTGTGTTTGGCTTTCTTCTGAAAAATGACAAGGGTGTCTTATGTCCTCAAAACATCAAAGAGCAGAGTACCCTTACCACCCACACAAAAAAGATCATTGTTGACTGTGTATACTGATTGACTATCTTTTTGTTCTTCAAGATCATTTGTCAAGTTGATATTCAGAGGTTGGAAAGGCAGTTTTCTAGAGAGGCAGGTGTTTTATATTGAAATGGAGCCTTGTTTGTTTAAAAAAAAAAACTCCTACAGGCTTTTTTTAAAACCTCAGAAGCATTTCAAAGCTCTGCCACCTTTGTTCTATAAAAAGTGAAATTAACTGTGGGGCTACACTAAAGTTGAATATGTATATGGTGTGGACTTGGTTGGTTGATCTACATCCCAAGAGAAGGGCAGGATTTTGAAATTGAGAAGTTTACCTCAGTCAAAGACATAAGAATATGTTGTTGGCCTCAAAACATCAACGGACAGGGTGACCTTACAACAAAACACAGAAAACATCACTTTGACTGTGTATCTTTATTGACTGTGTTTTTGTTATTAAAGTTTACTTATTGAGTTACATACCAAGGGGAAAGCAACATTCTGAAGGAGCAGGGGTCTTATATCAAAGGAGGGCATTTCGCATTACATTTAAAAACATTGTGGCTTGATCAAACAAGTTAACAGGCTGAGACAAGGCTGTTCAAGAAAAGCTAATGAGGCTAAAGGGAAGTGCCCGGCACAGAAAGAGAAGAAGGGCACATCAGCACTCGAAATTTTGGTTTCAGTTTCAGAGCATGTTGCCAAGGACCCTTGAGGGTCATGCACTCCAATTTTGGGCACATTTTTACAACTTTTGGTTTTTTTGGCATTTTTGAGTTTCTGATAAAAAACTCATAAATTCGCCATTTCATTTTGAGGATTCTTCAAGGGAGGAGAATGGTATCATCGGATGCCATAATTTCATGAGCAAACCCTCAGCGATTTTCATGAGATTTGGAGATCATTTTCCCCCTCAAAATGGCGGAAAAGGCTCTCTTTTTGCACACTCTGCCTGGTTTATGAGCAGACTCTAATGTTCTGGCGTTTTACACACCAGTGCATATTTGGAGGACTTCTGGGCATCAGATTTGGGAAATTTTAGTTTCAAAGGAAAGTAGACACTTAGAGCTTTCCACGGAGCTATCATGAGCCTCATTTTGACACCAGGAAGGCTGCCAAATGTTTCCTACATGTTAGGGGACCTTTTGCTGATGAAAATTTGAAGTATTTTTGTAATTTTTGAACCTCTAAAATCTGATTTTTCCAAATGTGTGTTTAGCTATTTTTGCACATGAAAAATTATGCAAAGTCAACTAAATTCCCTTTTTTACCATTTTTTATATATTTTATGAGATATTTTGTGCCTTGGGCTTTGCAAATCCTCAAGGACAAGTTTAGATATTTTGATTAGGCCAATGAGGATGCAAGTTGAACCGTGAGGTTTTACTCACTTGAGCCTATATATTCCAAAGGATTTCATTGCAAAACAAGGCTGAACTTGAGAAGAGAAGCAATATATGGTCATATGAGCTTTGGAAGACTTGTGTTATGTTTTTGGATTGCCTCTTGGATGTTCTTGGATGAATGATGAAGGATTGTTGATGGATTCCATGACTTGGTAGAATGGTGTAATGTCTCTTGCTTCATTGTTGTTTTCTAGTTTTCATTCATGATACATGTTTCTTGCTTGCTATAGATCAGTAGAGAACAAATTTGAGATATGCCCATGGAGGCACCTCAAATTTCTTGAATCTTCATAGCCTTCATTTTTTCTTCTTCCTTAGTTGCATTAAAGAATTCTTAACTGCTCTTTAACAACTTGAGGATATTGTTTCTTGTTTCATTCATAGTTATATACATGCTAAGGACTTATGGTATGCCCTGCTTACCTATGGCTAGCTATAGTTCCATCCATGAAATTTCTCTTTGACTGATTAGATTATCATTTTGTTTGAACCAAGGAGGCCTAGTTTTGATCGAGCCCTTTGCCTAAAACTATGCAAATCTTGTTGTTCAAAGTGCCCAATAACTTGAAGTATTGTGTTTAGGCGTTCTGGCATAGTGTTTTGAGTTGTTTGTCTTCCTTAAGTGTTTTCCCCAAAGTCTGATCGCCATTTCCAAAATTTAGAGGGTCTTATACTTCTATGCATGGCTTGAATGTTTATTTCTAAGTATTTATTAGCTTGTAGTTACATTTTGCATGATTAATGGTTTTCCCTACCATGTTTATGTTATCTATTAAACTAGTTATGCTTGAAACTCTTTGTTGTTCACAAACTTGATGTCCATTTACTCCATTTTTACCTAAGATCCTTTCTACGTTGAATCAAATCTGCCCTTCAACAACCTTGTATCGTCATCTAATAGCTTTCTTGAATTTTTGACCCCATAGCCTAGTTAATCTAACATCTTGTTATCTATTTTATATCTTTGATCAGTCTCATCCCTCACAACTTAAAAAACCAAAAAAATTACTTCATAACAAAGCCTAAAATCAGAACACAATAAGTGAATAAACAAATATCCCTTACACATATAGAGAGAGCCCTCTCTGAGTCCAGGAAGGCTAGGTCCTTGGGCTCCAAAGCTTGGTTTGATGTTACACTATCATTTGGCTTGCCAATCAGCCAAATCACGAGACCCTAACAGGGTCCACACCCATTTCTCATACACAATGCGTAGGAACCCATGGGATATGTGCAATAGGTGTGAACCCACGAATTTTTTCCTTGTAGAAAAAATTCGGGGTCCGCAGGGCCCGTGTGTTGCGCTTGCGAACCCCTGCGAGCGATTTTTTAAACCTATTTTTCCTTTGAAAATGAAATTTAAAGCCTAAAAACAAAATGTAAACGGATGAAATGCAAGTTAAGGAGGACATGGATTACCTAGATCTGACGGATTTCGATTCCAACGAACAAATTTTCCAGAATCTTCATAGTAACTTTTTTACCCAAAAGCTCTCACTTTTCGCTCTGAACTCAAATGGTAAAAATGAAGTTAGAAAAGCCCTTTTTATAAGTTTTTTCGAATAAATGAATTTTTAATTTGTTTAATTTTCACTTTAAAAGGTAATTTTTGAAAGCATTTTTATTTATCTTAAATAGGTATGTGTAATGTTTTGAGTTTTTGTGCACAAAATTGGATTTTTCGGGAAAATTGATCATTTTTCGACGAAGAGCATACTTTTATCACTTTTTTGGACTCTTTCAAAAATTTACGAAAAAGTGAAACATTGGAGTCTTCTTTTAAGCCCTTTTTAAACTCTCGAAAATTGAAAAGATTTCTGAGTACTTGATTATACGAACTCGTTAAAATAAATGAATGATCGTCCTTTTAGTATAAGTTTACTCCTTTTACAGACTGAGATGTACTATTTACGAAAAAGGTATACATTGACTAATTACGGTCAATAGAGTTATCTCCCGCATTATTTTATCGTTTTTTGGGCTCGAGAGACTAAATTTACGAAAAAGTACACCCATGGAGTTTTCTTAAGTTTTTTCTTCTTACTCCCTAAAATTGAAAAACACTGAGTTTCTCCTATACTGTACTCATTAAAATTTAACACTGAAGGACTTCTCCAATTTTAAGAAGGAATGAACCACTTCTTCTTAGGGTTTGAATCTTAAGCTAAGTTCGACTCATCCGAAGGATGAGCTTATAAAAAAGAAAATGATATCCTCTTCAAGCTTGTCAAAAATAAAGAGGTACTTGCCAGAAATGGTGGGGGAAAAGAGGGAAAAATGAACCTGTTTGTTACATTTTGATTATTCAAAAACCATTAACTACTTTTGAACACGACACTTTTTTTCATTTGGGTTGGGAAAATTCTTTTCCCAATAGTTAATCAAACCATATTGAAAGTCTTCAGCCAGTTTCTAGGTATTAGATTTGGGTCAATTGTCACCAAGCCATCTGCAATGTCGTTATGTGTTCAAGAGGAAAGTTCAAACAAACCATTCATCTGAAAAATATATGTTTTCCATTTTGACCATCCCTGAGTCAGTCCTTGCCAATATATTTCTTCAAAACTTGATCTATGATTTCGTGTTGTGGGCTTGCCTACAACGGATCACTTTCTATCGACGACAACTCATTGTCTAGGAAGTTGATCTACAAATTGTCAGTACCTTGAAATCTGCATGCCTCAATGGCAGGTTTGTCACCTTCAATGATAGGTTTCATCATTGACCTTCGATCTAATGATTCCGTGACATGTTCGACTTTAGCTCATTCATTCACATTTCATGGATTGTACTGAGTAATTTGAGGGCCATTGACATTCCTGGTGGTCACTCTCACACTTGTTAACAGTTCACATTATTGACTGGTAATCAAGTGGTTTCTACCATGTTCGACTTTGACACATTCATTCATATGGATAGAATCATACTAGTTTGGGAAGCAGAAATCAAGACCCTGGATCTAGTTTCTACCATCCAGGCTATAAGGAATTTTGTTATTAATTTATACAGTGGGCTATTCATAAAAATATGGTTGCGTCCATATTGTGTCCACACATGCCTATACTGTTGATGTACTGAAAAATCATTTCTTTATCAAAACAGTTTAAGTCTGTTTTCTAGTTAGTTTTGATCTGAGTATGGGAATGCCTACCTCAGCGATGATATGTCTACATATATATATTTTCGATTGAATGTTTTTACAGGTTCCAACTGGGGTGTCCACAGGATGATCCTTGAAATGATAAAGTACTTCACTCTTCATACATGATAGACTCTATCTTCATATATTACAGACTTCGCACTTTAGGGGGCAATCTGTTGCACTGAAAATTGTCACCTTGACATTCTGCTATCTGTATGAGCTCATTATCACTCATAATTTCCTCCTTTTCAAGTCTAAAACATCATTTCATCATTTCAAGCCTTAAAAATAAGAGAAAAGCTCTCAAAAGTCTCTAAAACTCTGGTATCGCACTTTCTCTTTGTCTTACCTGCGGTCCCACACTTGATGGTCATGTCTCCTGCGTACCTGGCCACAGTTTCTCTATGTTAAGCATGCAGACCCCTATAAAAGATTAAAAAGGTACAAGTAAACTAAAAAATATCACTTTCAGTCATTTCTAGAAGCCTCTGGAAGGAATCTTGTAGTGGTAGAACCACTCTTTTCAGGTTCATGTATCCCATGCCTTAAGGAGCTAAACCCTTGATGTGAGGAGCTTATCCCTTTGAAGGAGGACTCTATCCATTCATAGGTGGAACTGTAACCTCCTCTTTTTGCACTATAAAAAGAGGCCTTGGGTAGCCTCAAAGGGAGTTCAAGCTTTAGTGTTATTTGAGGTAAAGTGCTGTTGGAACTTAGACTGCTTTAGCTTAGCTTTTATGAGGAAAGATTACATACTTGTATGTATCTTGGTTGGAAGAGTGCAAGACCTGTCAAAGTAGAGGAAAATCCTTCTTCGGACCCCTGGAGGACCTATTCAACATTAAGGATGAAAAGGTTGTAAGGTTCTTCTACTATTTCAAAGTTAATACAAATAAGTTTGTTTTTCTCTATAAGTTGTCATTTGATTGTTTATTTTATGGATTCCTTGATCACCATAATAGATATGATTTATGAATATATGCTATGAAGGTGCTATTTAGTGTTTGTTTGTTTGTGATTGCAGATATTTGAAGATAATTTTTAATGGCAACTAAAGGATGACTACTACAAACAAGCATTGGATCAAGGTAGGATCGTAACACCTTTGTAGCATTTACTTATAAATCGTGATATAGCTAGAGAAAGATAGATTTAATTGTCTGTTTGTTGCTAGACTATCTTCTGATACTAGTGAGATCGATCTTGTCCACAAGATCGATTTATTTGGCCAACAAGGAGAAGTGTTACAACACTCACCCTATCAATTGCTTGAGGAAAAGCAACATTTTGGAGGGGAGGATTGTAATATTCCCAATTAGCCCAAGCTAATGGGAATATACAATTTTGTTTCATTTTCTTATTGCAAGAATAAATGTGTAAAGGAGGACAATAAAAACTCCTAAAAACAGTGAATAAATCAATGCCCCTTGTGAACCAGGCTAAATATGGGCTATATTAGTCAAACATCGTTATGTTTGGAAGGGATTAAGCTGCTTGACTGGGTCAACCATGACCAAATCAACAACGTTATCTAGATTTAGTGAACCTCCTAGATGCACAACGCAGTTTTAGATGGAGGCTAAACATGTGAAAGAAGATAAGTCATTGAGATGGTTTAGGGTTTTGGAAGATCTCAATCTTATAAAAGGAACAGGAGGACAACAAGAGAGAGGTTGTTGAACATGTTGTATCTTTGAATATATTGTCTGTTTATACATATATCATTCTCTTGTTTTTTAGCTGAGAATAGTGTTGTTTAGCACTGGGTGTTCCTCATTGGGAATCCCACCTCTTCCATTGAGTAGCTCTCGGAGGAGTTTTGCTGATCTTCTCCACTATTAGGCATTTGGCAAAACTTCACCTTCCAACTACAATGTAGATCCTATTGATGGTTTGGTTTTCCTTGTAAGCTGTAGCAAGTGAAGGCTAGATCTACTCAGATCTAGGCCATTGTAGTGCCTATTTTTAGTGGGAGAGTCTTCTATCCCCTTGTTAAGAGAGTAATACACCTTTGGAGCTGCATTTTCAGATCTTAACATTAGGCTAGACTAGTACTAAAGCCTACGGCACAGTGTTCCTTCCAGGACTGTGTTTTTTACAAGTATACAGTTGCAGGGTGTTGTGGCATACTTTTGGAGGAGAGATCTCTAGTGTTGGGGTTCTTTCCTTCACTGTGGTGATCAATGGATTACAGATCTAATCCATGTCATGTTCAGATCTGATATGCTTATTATTGTATTTACTTTAGAAAGTTCTGAATATTACTGCATATCTGCAACTTTAGATCTTAGATCTACTCCATGTGCTTCATGTTTTGCTAAAAACCCCAAGGGGAATTTGTAGAAGAGCTCATCTAGTGTACAGATTTGATACAGATATGGCCTTTTGTACACAAATATGCTCTAGATCTGAAGTTTAATATACGGCTGCTACATCTCTTTAAAATAACATTGTCAAGCCTTTCTGCAGTTTAATAGATTGTTTCAGCACCTCTTTTTGAGGGATTTATTCATAAAAGTCTTCCATTTTCCTCTTGTACATTGTATGGGCCACATTGTAAATCTGATTTGCTAATGTATAAGTAATTTTTTAGCCTCCATATAGGCCTCCTACTTCTGTTTAGTTAAACTGTGTTATTTTCTGAGTATTATTGTTTAATATTGTTGTTGTTCCCATTTTGGGATATTACAGCCCTCGAAAGGTCAAAAAACACCTAATTTTTCACCATTCTGCATCCTTTTCAAGCTTGGCACTGTGCTCAGAGCATTGTTTGGATTTCGAAATTTTGTATAGGTTATAGGAGCTAGATCAGGAAACTAAGGGTAGCTCTGGAAAGCAGACTCATCAAGATTTCCAACAAGCCATCATGGAGAAAACTCGAACATCAGGAAGGGTTCCAAACCTTGATTGCAAAATTACCTATTTTCTTCCTGAGGTGGCACTCTGTAAATGGAATCTGTAGTGCGTTTTTGGCCAAAAGTCAACAAAACACATTGATTTATTTCAAAATCATATCTTAGTGTTTTTTGAGGCAAATCACTCTAGAATTAGGCGCACGAGGTTATTTTAGCATTTATCAGATGAGATATTATGTGCCTTGGGACTTGTATGGTGTCTTAGGCATAAATGACATTTATGAGTGATTTTGAAATTTTGCAACCCTATCTAGGGCTTTTTCCCTCCTTTCCTGAGTTAAATAGAGCATGAGGGCGTCATTGTAAATGTTGGAATTTGATGAGATTTGAGAGAAATACATGGTTTTTTGAGGTTGAAGAGAAATTTGTTGTTGGGGAGCTTGTGGATGATTTGATTTGATTGATGATGAGGAAGGCTTGCTTGCAAGATCCTTGAGCTTGATTAATGGTGATGTGTCTCTAATTTGTTTATGTTTTCTTATTTATCGTTATGCTTCATCCTTCTATATGCAGTAGAATAGAAAATTATCGGGTAAGAAATGTTGTTTGAAGAAGCTTAGTCCTTCATGCCTTCTATTTCCTTGATGTTTTCCTCTGCTAGGACATTTTAAGGAATTCCTAATTGCTCCTTAGACCCCCTTAAGCTTGTTTATTTCATCAGTGGATTAATATTATGTTGAGTAACCAACAGCAAAAAGAGAAGAAAAGAGATATCAACGCCTTAGAAATGAGCCACTTCGAGCGGGAAACCTCCAATACATTACATAAATGAAAAATTCTTGGATGATACAATTTACAAAACCTCATTTCTATATATAGGAGTCCATGACACCATAATGTAATCCTAGTGGGCCACAATGTAATCCTAGCCGACCTAAAAATAATAATTTAAGGGCACAATAATAACAAAATGGGGGTTACAAGGGTTCAATAATAACAATAAGGGTTACACTAACACTAATAAGGGAATATACTAGTGATATAGGGACCTAACATGCCCCTCTCCTTCAAAAAAGTGGTGTCCTTAACGCTTGAGTAGCTCCGGGTGCTTCTGTATAAAATTCTCATCCTTCCATGTAGAATCTTTAGTGGGTAAGTTCTTCCACTTGATGAGATACTCTAAAATTGATCGATTTCGTAGCTGTCAAGTTCTTGTTTCCATGACCACTTCAGGTTCCAATATGATTTTTCCTTCCTCATCAAGTTCTGGAAATATTGTTTGAACTGGAAGATTTTCACCTATAACCTTCTTTAAGCATGAAACATGGAAAATTGAATGTACTCACGAAGAAGCAGGAAGCTCCAATTTCTATGCCATAGAACCAATCTTTTGCAACACCTTGTAAGGACCATAGTAATTTGGTGATAATTTATTATCCTTCTTAGCTTGCTTGAGGGACATTTGTGTGTATGGTTGTAGCCGTAAAAATACCCAATCTCCTACATCAAAACGTCTCTCACTGTGATGTTGATCTGCATGTTGTTTCATTCGATTTTTTGCCAAATTCAGGTTATCCTTTAAGAGTTGGAGAACTTCTTGTTGATGCTCGATGTGACCTTCCACTGCTTGAACCTTCAAATTTTTTCATAAATATGATGTGATGGATGGTGGATGATATCCATAAAGTTCCATAAATGGGGTCATTTTTGCTGCAGTATGGAAGGAAGTGTTATACCACCATTAAGCAAGAGGTAACCACTTGACCCATTGTGTTTGTTTATCAGATACAAAACAACAAATATATCCTTCCAAAAATTTATTTGCAATCTCTGTTTGACCATCAGATTGAGGATGATAAGATGAGCTATGAGCTAATTGAGTACCCAGACAAGAAAATAACTCTGTCCAAAAATTTCTAGTAAAAATGGGATCTCTGTCGCTCACAATAACCCTTGGGCTTCCATGTAGCTTTTGAATTCTATCCATAAATGTAGTAGCAATTGTACTTCCTTTAAATGGATGAGATAATGCACAAAAGTGTGCATACTTGGTAAGTCTATCAACTACCACCATGATGACACTCTTTCCTTCGAAATTAGGTAAACCTGTGATAAAATCCATTGAAATCTCCTCCCAACGTTGACTTGGAATGGATAAAGGTTGTAGAAGTCCTGGGGTCTTAATTGTTTCCACTTTATTCTGCTGGCAAACCAAACATTCCGCCACAAACTTTTGAATATCAGATTTAAGGCCATCCCAAAAAAATTCTTTCTTCACCCTGTGGTAAGTTTTTAAAAATCCTGAGTGTCCTCCTAAAGGAGAAGTGTGCAATTCCAGAAGAATATTTTGTTTTAGTTGGGAATTCTTACAAAGATATAAGCGATATTTGTACCATAAGGAATCATTTTCCAACTAAATGTATCAGATGTACTAGGATCTTGCTGCAACTTTTGAATGAGTGTCCATACATCTTTGTCCTTCTTCCATTCATCTCTTTCTTTGGTTATCCAATACGGTTGGATAATAGAAATGGCACAAAGCAATGCTTCCACCTCTTCATTCTTTCTTGAGAGTGCATCTGCAACAACATTAAGCTTTCCTTTTTTGTAGATTATTTCAAAGTCATAACCCAACATCTTTGTGACCCATTTTTTCTGCTCTTCTGACGATAGTCTTTTTTCCAAAAAGTGTTTAAGACTATCATGATCAGTTTTTACCTTGAAGTGTCTTCCCATTAGGTAAGTTCGCCATTTCTTTAGTGCATGCAGTATTGCTAACATTTCCTTCTCATAAATAGATTTCTGTAAATACTTTCCTTTGATTGGACGACTTTGAAAAGCAATGGGTCTTCCTTCTTGCATTAAAACCGCACCAATTCCATTTCCTGAGGCATCACATTCCACAATAAAGGTTTTCATGAAGTCTGGCGTAGCTAAGACCGGTGCTAGGCACATTGCCTCTTTATGACGTTCAAAGGCCTTAGTTGCTTCAGGAGTCCATGAAAATGCATCTTTCTTCAATAATGTTGTTAGAGGTGCTGCTATTCTCCCATAATTCTTAACAAACTTGCGATAATACCCTGTTAACCCGAGAAATCCTCGCAACTACTTTATAGTTGTGGGGACTTTCCATTCCTTAATGGCTTTAATTTTGTTAGGGTCTACTTTAACACCCTCGTGAGATACAATATGACCCAGATATTCCACCTCTTGTACTCCAAAAAAACATTTGGATGTTTTTGCATATAATTGTTTCTCCTGCAATAGTTTGAGCACCCTATCAACATGTTCAACATGATCCTTCCAAGACCTGCTGTAGATTAGTATATCATGAAAAAATACTAGCACAAATTTTCTAAGGAAGGGTTTGAAAATGGAATTCATCAATCCTTGAAATGTAGAAGGTGCATTGGTAAGGCCAAAAGGCATGACCAAAAATTCATAATGACCCTCATGAGTTCGAAATGCTTTTTTTGGAATATCTTCAGTCTTCATTCTAATTTGATGATATCCTGAACGAAGATCCAACTTGGTAAAATAAATTGCTCCATATAATTCATCCAATAATTCATCAATCACAGGAATGGGAAATTTGTCTTTAATGGTGAGCTTATTGAGCTCCCTATAATCCGGACACATTCACCATGATCCATCCTTCTTGTGTACCAAAACTACAGGAGCAGAGAAAGAACTTTGATGAGGTTGAATTATACCCGCCTCTAACATTTCTGCAATCATACATTCAATTTCGCTCTTTTGGAAGTAACGATATCTATAAGGCTTGATGTTTGGAGGAACACTTCCTGGAATCAAATGAATAGCATGATCATGATCACGAATAGGTGGGAGTCCTTTGGGAGTTTCAAACACCTTGCAATGATTGTCCACGACTTGTTGGAGATCTGCAAAAATAGATGATTTTGATGTCGGAACTTCTAGCGAGCATAATTGTGCAATTACACCTCGTTTTTATTTCTTTATAAGATTTGTCATGACATTAGAGCTTATTATCCTTCCTGGCTTCCCTTCAATACCCCATAAGTCGACTTCCTTTGCTTCTGAAAAAATTTTCAAGAAAATTTCTTGAAAATTAAAAGCTACCGTCCCCAAAGATTGTAACCATTGTACTCCTAGTACAACATCAGCACCTCCCATAGGAATGGAAAGCATTGGATTAGTCAATACATATTCCCCCATGGTTAGCTTGATATTATGGCATTTTCCAGAGAAATTTATAGTTCCTCCATTTGCAACCATCACTTGACATTCTGGTGCTGGGTATAGGAAACAATTTAATTCCCTTGCTACCTTACAATGAATAAAATTATAGGTGCTACCTGAATCAATCAACACTATTACCTTTTTCTGCTTGATTTGTCCTTGTATCTTGAGAGTTTGAGGAGTGGTAATTCCTGCCAGCGCATTACACGATATGGTCGGATTCATTTCTTCCTCTTCTAGGGCTGGTTCCAGGTGTATATCCTCTTCTTGTTCATTTTCTTCTTCCTCTTCACAATCTATGTAAAATAATTTCCTCTCAGCACACTTATGACCTTTAGTGTATTTGCTATCACAACTGTAGCAAAGCCCTTTTGCTCTTTTTTCTTCCAATTGTTGTGGTGTCAACCTTGTAGGTTGTGGAAATCTAGGCGTAGCAACACTTCCTTATTTATAGAATTGAGTGGTAGGCTTCCTTGTCGCCATTATTTTACATTCAACTTTTCTTGCCAACCTGAATGCCTTCTCCAATGAATCCGGTTCCAAAACACGAACTTCATGTTGGATGTTATCCTTTAAAGTGCCTATGAAGAGATCAATCCTGTGTTCCTCTGGAATATCAGTTACCCCTATATTCAATTTTTGGAAGTCCTCAATGTGCTGCCCCACTAAACCCTTTTGTTTGAGATTTATCAATTGGGTAAAGAAGGTGTTGCTCTTTGTATCCTCATAATGTGCTATCATTTCCTCCGTAAAAATTGACCAAGTGACAATTTTTTTACGGGAGCAAAGCCATTGATACCATAGAAATGTATTTTGTTCTAAATGTAAAGTTGCAATGCGTACCTTTTGTGTGTTTTGCACGTTATGGAGATCAAAATATTGCTCCATCTGTAGTATCCATGTTACAGGATCCTTTCCATCAAACTTCCTCATATCCATTTTTGGAATATGGTGGTTCTTCCCGCCAACATTAGAGATTATGAAATCACGATTAACATTTATTTTGTTCTCATCATGAGTTTCCTCTACTATCTTTTCACCATTAGGAAACATTTCTTGTATCAACTTTCCCAAACCTTCGATGTCTACTTTTAGATATTTCTTCATGTTTTCCATGTTGTCTTTCATTTTTTCATCGATCTTAGCTTCCATGTCATCCATCTTAGCTTCCATGCCCACTTCCATGCCATCCATCTTAGCTTCCAAACCACTCATCTTAGCTTCCACGCCTTTCTTCAAACCATCCATCTTAGTTTCCATGCCCTTCTTCAAAACTTCCATTTCATTTTTTGTTGTTCTTTGCGAGAGCGAAATTTGTTGCACTTGCTCTTGTAATTTTGATATGTCATGTTGCCATTCTTCGTCTTCATGAGTCATAGTAGAGCCTTATAAAGGCTTAATGGGTGTTGAATTATTTTTAGGGGCCATTTTAGACTCCAATATTGATATCTATTCTACAATAGGCCCTTTCAATCAATTCAACTTGATTCTTCAAACAAGACTTATGCAATTCGGAAAAAAATACACACCTTTTACTTGCTTTTAGGAGCTCGATATTGAAATTATATTATATATGTTATTGCAGATCTTCAATATCTGAAATTTAGCACTGAAGTAGCCCTCTGAATTCTCTTTTGAATGCCACAGGTCTGACCTAATTTGGATTCTCCAAGACAAAGTTGTGTCCAATCTCCCACAATGATCTAATTATGGACTCGTTCAGTAGAGCAAACTTTTACGACTTCCCACGTGTCACTGTTTCATCCTTTTTCTCTGAAATTGATAGCCAAGAAACTACAGTCTCTGTACTTGTGACCAATTTTTACGGCATTTCAATCCGATGCCCAGAGAGAGAGAGTTATTGAACTTTTCCCATGATCACCTCTTTGAGATGCAATTCAGGAGCCTGAAAAAGCACTACCTTCCACAGATCATATCTCCAAAAATATTGCGAACTAAGCTCTGAAAGCTTTCGAAGAATTTCCTCAGGATTTCAGCTTCACACCATATGAATTTTAGATTCTGAACCTTCGTAGAAACAAAGTTATAGCGCAAATGCCACAATGACCTATTTAGGAGTCTGAAAAAATACTGAACTTCCACAGATCATATCTCCGAAAATATTGTGAACCAGGCTCTGAAAGTTTTAGAATGTCTTCCTCTGGATTTCAGCTTCACACCCTAAAAATTTCAGCTTCTGAAACTTCGTAGAAAAAATGTCATAGCTAAAATTCCACGATGACCTGTTTGGAGCAGCGAAACCCTAGAATCCAAAGCTTTGATACCAAATGTTCTGTAACCAGCTCCAAAAAGAGAAGAAAAGAGATATCAACACCTTAGAAATGAGCCACTTCAAGGGGGAAACCTCCAATACATTACATAAATGAACAATTCTTGGATAATACAATTTACAAAACCTTTTTTCTATATATAGGAGTCCATGGGGCCATAATGTAATCCTAGTGGGCTACAATGTAATCCTAGCCGACCTAACAATAATAATTTAAGGGCACAATAATAACAAAATGGGGGTTACAAGGGTTCAATAATAACAATAAGGGGCTTACACTAACAATAATAAGGGACTATACTAGTGATATAGGGACCTAACATATTATAGTTTCCAAATATGTTTTATGGAAATCCCTACTTATTTGACGCTATCTAAACTCTATTTTGGAATCTCTCTTTGAAGTATTACTTGTTAGGTTAAGCCAAGGAGGTCTTGTTCTAATCTTGCCCTTTGTCTATGCCTATCAGTTTGCCTCAAATTTCTTTGTAGCTTGATCAATAATGCTTAGGAGCTCCCTCTTTTTTGATTAAAGTTATTTTGTTATTTTAAATGTTTTCTAAATCTTGAATGTGAAATCACTAGAAGTTAAATGAGTTTCTCGCCTTCTATATTTCATTGGAATGTTTGTCTAGAATGCTTATTTGTTTAATTTGAATCAAAGAGTAACTGTTTTTCCCTTTCTATTGATTGCTTCTTGATGTTAATGGTGTTTTAGACCTTCTTGTTTCTGGGTATTTGACAAAGGATTCTTAATTGCCCTTTTTCGTACCTTGTTTCCCCAACTTAATGTCCATTTCACTTCACACATAACCTTGAGAGATCCATTGACAACACTAGATTTTCCCTGTGACGCACTCTCACTCATGATTCAGATATCCATGAATTTCTAGACTCCAGAGCCCAATGATTTCATGATCTCTCACTCCACCTATTGTACCTGTTTCACCTTACCCAACAAAAACAAACAAAAAACCCTACACTTAAAAACAAGCCTAAAATCAACCATCAAAAGAAAAAAAGTTCACATACTTTTCATACAATAGAGAGAGCCCTCTTTAAGTCCAGGAAGGCTAGGTCCTAGAACTCCAAAGACTGGTGTATTTTTACCGTGTGCATTTGGCCTACCAATCTACTAAATCACGAGACCCTAACATAACGGTGATCACGGTGGGACATTCTAAGTAAATAAAAAGCTTACACATCCTTAGAGAATTCAGAAGCCCTTGTGAAATAGTATCCTGTGATTTGTAACCACCTCATCACTATCACTAACATAATGGTGATAATTATGGGACCTCTAAGTCAGTGACAATCTAAGTATCTCTTAGGACTTCATAAAACCTTATCAAATCATAGAGAACTCAAACTGTCGGCCAAAGAATAGAACCTGGTTGTTTCACCATCCTAGCAAAATAATGACTCAGCTGTAGGACACTCTTAGAAAACCTAGGTCTACAGAAAGGAACTCAGAAAACCCCAAAACATCTCTAGATTGTTTTTTTGTGAGTTATTGGTGGTGGACCATAAACACACATCCTAAAAACAATACAAAATATCCACCTGGTGACTCCACTACCCTCCAGTAGGCCTATTACTTCAGTAGTTCTTATTAGACTCCCTGGGATTGTATCAAATCATCCCTAAGAAGTTTATAAGCCTAGTTATACACTGTGTGAGTTTACCAAACACTAAGAGAGGTCAGACTTCCAAAAATAGTCCTAAAAAATTCAGCCTCTCTGAATTTTAATTTTGCAAACTGGCTTGACAGCGGATTAGTACAAGATCTCATCCAGACCCAAATCCTTCTACCATAGTTGTTGACCCAGAAAATATTTTACGTAAAAATTCTAAAACTAGAAACTTAACCACTGTTAGGACCATTCATAGAGCAAGCTCTGTACTTGAACATCTTATAGCTTTTCAAGACTCTCAGTTTGGATTGCATCATACAATAAACCTTTTAAGAACCAAGTCACATAGTGGGATTGACTAGACTAACCTTGAGCCCATATATTTGCAGCGGAGTTCTAGTAGAGAAGCCTCTCCCTCCACTCCTGCTGACTTTCAGCTTCTTCAACACTTTATCTCTTTCAATTCCAATTCTGCTCATAATCAGTTCGTTGTTCCAAGTACTTCCACCACACCCATCCATACCACCACTGTGCAAGCCACTCCACTACATCCTCCACCTCCTCTCACAAACCTTCCTCTTGTAAATCCACCATTAGCTCCCATCATGGTAGCTTGGTATGCACCCCTTGTTTTACCAAAACCACTAATACTTTTTCCAAATGACTATCTGTCCAAGATCCCTCATTTCATAGGAGTTGAATCTACCACTGCCCAACAACATGTAGATAGAATGAATGATGCCTTTGACTATATGGAGTTGGAAGAGAAGCTAAGGAATGGTTCAAAAACATAACTCCCAACAACATACATGATCTCCCTTCCCTTTACCAAACTTTCATAAACAAGTGGGAGATTAGGAAAAACCCTCTCCAATTCCTCTCTAAATATGGAAACCTTAAGAGAAATGTAGGGGAAAGTGTCCAAGACTCTTGCATTAGGTTCAATATTGTTTACAATGACTCCCACCCAACATGAAACCCCCACTAGGCCTAGCCTTAGCTAAATTTCCAGAAGGTTTTGACCTAGAAATGGCTTATTAGCTGAGAGAAAGAGACCTCGTATCTTTAGAAGAAATGCAAAAGGGAGCTTTAAGTGTAGAGGCCAACCTGATTGAAAAGATAGCTAGGATTATATTAGAAAGGAGAGTAACCTATAAGGATGAAACCATGCCCTCAACCTCTTCATCTGAATCCAAGATTGACAACCTAGTTAGAACCATGGAGAGAATGATGGAGAGGATAAGCCTAAATGAAAGAATGCCTCATAGGGAAAACCAAGCAAATTCCCAAAATAAATTAAGCCAACATTCCAATATAGTTATGTAGATGAAGAGGGGAGAGAGACCGAAGAACCTAAGGAAATCCATGTAAACATGATAGGTTCTAACAATGAAGGTGATGTTTTTCTCACTCAAAAAGAAAAAGGTCTTTTTTCCTTTGACCAAATTGAAACAAACTATGAGGAGTCTAAAGAATATCAATTGGGATTTGAAAATTCCATCATGGAAGTCCATAGGAAATATGACCTTAGGAGCAAAAATTACCAAGAAGCGTCCAAGAAAAACCAAATAGAAACTCTGTTAGGAAAGCTCGAGAAAACACTCCTAAGAAGATAGTAGATAGTGTCAATAGTATGGCTAAGAAAACGGATCCAAACAATGAAAAAATTAGTTAGCAAAATAGTGACCCAAGCTACCCTAGTACATTTGCTAGTGGCCCTGAAATTTTTTTATTGTTTAAAGCCCCAAATCATAATTAACAAATCAAAATTGTAGAAAAATTCATGGCTGATAAAAATGATGTAAATATGCCCAAAACACAACTACCTTTCAGCTTTGAGGGAGAGATTGCCAAAATCAAGATAACCATGCCTCTTACTAAACTGGTAACTCAAGAAGTGTACAGGTCCCAAGTGTTGAAGGTATTTAAATTAGGAAATGATACTAACACTATAAATTTAACTGATAATAAGTCTGAGTTGTTGTTTGGACCTGAAGTTGAGGAAAAGTATCAAGAAGGAGTTTTCCCTCCTTTCTATATCATCCTAAATATACATGACAAGATATTACACAATACCATGCTAGACTCCGGTGCTTCACGCAATCTCATGCCTAAAGTTGTGATGGAGATATTAGGCCTATAAATAACTAAACCTTACAAATAATTGTACTCATTTGATTCGAGTAGTGTTAAGTGTTTCGGCCTAATCAAGGAATTTGTGTCAATCTAGCACAAATACCTGCTAAAGGCCTTGTCATGGACATGTTAGTGGTAGATATTGCCCCCAAGTATGGCATGATTTTATCTAGATCTTGGGGAGCCACACTTCAGGGGAACCTTCAAATATATATGTCCTATGCCACCATCCCTGTTTTTAGCCAGACAAGGAAACTATATGAAGTGTCCCACATGAAATATATGGTTAGTAGCTAGGAGAGACTAAACAACAATCCTCTTTATTCCATTCATTCAGATCTTGATTCTTTCATCTTGTGTAATGAAGAGTACATTAATTAGCAACTAAGTAAAGTTGAGACAGATCTAGGCACACTACAACAGTCAAACCAGTCTCTGCATAAGGAACTCAATAGTAAAAACTATAGCATCCCTGAGCTACCACATCATGATAAAACTAAAATTGAGTTGTTGCAAACTGAAAATGAAATTTTAAACCAAAAATCAATTTAGACTATGAATTAGGTTGCTCAAATGAAGGAAAAACCTCAAAAACATATCTTTTCCCTTTTTCCAATCCAAAAGTACTGAAAAATATCACATAACAAAAATATTTGGGAATCTAGATCAAAAGAGTTTAATGTTTTTTCCTTACATAGATACCTCATCATCAAATATTTTTGTCCCTTTAGAAATTTTTTTGACTCTCACAAATGTTTCTATGGACCCTAAAGGAGTATCTACTGGAACTGGTATAGAGGAGTATAATGTAGGCAACATAGGAAGACCCATAATGATTAAGTTATCTAGAACCCTTTCATTACACAGAAAAGTGAAATACATAAGGCTATGCAAGAAATTTCAGGATGCTTTTGTATATAGGGATGAAAGCTTAAAGCATTGTGACATAGACATTATTCAAAAGAGTCCCCCTTCCAAGAAATACCATGAAACCCTTCAGCAAATTGTGTCACTAACAAAGAAAGCCAAAGGATACAGACTCTGTATAAAATTTAGGTACCTACACAAAAGCTCCATGAAGTACAAATACCCTTTTCCCAAGATAAATCATCCTATGTGAAGAGTAGGAGTTTCTAACAAGATGTCATTTCATGATAGTGTTTCAAATTACCATCAGATAATACCACTTTTGATCAATCAGCATAAATCCATTTTCAAAGTTCCTTGGAGCAACTACATGTTTAACCAAATGCTTCCTGGGCTAAGGAGTGTTGAAGATACCTTCCAAAGATCCATGGCCCCTGTTTTCAACTTCTTCGCTATGATATACATTGATGGCATCATCATATGTTTTGAAGCTGATAAAGAATAGCTTTTCCACCTAAGAGATATATTTGACAGAAACAAGTTTTGGAAGCAAGACTCGAAGAGAAAATGCCAAAGAGAGATTGGCATGTTTGAATTTTTTTGGAAAAATCCTTACACCATGACCTCAAATGGATGTAACTATGATTTATGTTTACAAGACTTGAATGGACAAAGAATGTTAGGAGATCCTTTTGAGGACATAATGCTCAAGTAACATTGCTGTAAAAACCCCTAGTTTAAAATTTTCATCCATTGTACATAAGCATTGCATGAGAAAATCACAAAAACAAAAGAACATAGAAAGAAAGAAAAAGAGTTTAGATTTGAAAAGAGGTACAACCCAATACCAAAAAACTAGTAATGTTGAAAGTGTGCAAGCCTAAATGCCACTACTTGTGCTTAAAAGTCTTGTTCAGTTATCTAGCCTAATCATGGCTGAACATGTTCTCAATTTATTACTGATAAGTTAGTGAAAGAGAGCTTGTCAAATCATTCAAACTTGACTTGTCAAAAAGGATAGAATAGGAATGAAAGATACTAGTTCCACATGCTTAAAACTTAAAGAGAAAGGAGAGATGGGGATGCATACTAAATGATAAATCACACCCTTATTTTTCTAGTTTTGTTTGTACAAAAATAATGTTTATGTGCAGCTTGTTCTTATTTCACAACTCATGGTAAGTTAGATTGTCTAATCTTGATTTAAACCATGCTTTCAATTTCATGTCAATAGCTTAGAGAAGAAAGTCTGTCATACAACCTAGTATTGACAGCCAATTACTCTAGGTAGAGAATAAATGGAGTTTATTCGCATAATCTGAACTCTTTGAAGTAATAAGAGTAGAAGTAGATAGTTTTTTTTTTCTTTCAAAAATAAAAAATCACAACGGTTTGCCAGTTTAAGTGCACCCAAGAAAGAAAAAGTGTTAGGAAAGTAGGTTGGATACGTAGAGATGAATTTGAGCTATTCATGTTTTCAAATTGTTGATATTACAAAGTTCCAAGAAGCATCAACAAAATAAGAGAAGTAAAAATCTTCCAAATAGATGAGGCACTGGTCTCCATAAAACCAGAGATCTGAAGTTCCATACACCTCCTAAAAAGGAGTCGCCCTCCCCAAGTGGAGCCACTATTAGTCATCAGTAATTTTTGACTTTGTAGATGACTAAATTCTTATCCTAGATTTCTAGAAAAAAATTCATGAATATTGTGAGTTCTAGAAATCTCACTACCTTCATTATCCTTAGGATAAATTTTTCACTATTTCATTATCCTATCATGTCAAGCTTAGCTCACCACTCGTAGAAGACCCATCATGGGCTCATACCACTCATTTTGTCTATATTTGTTCACACATGACCTTACTACTTTATTTTGGCTTCCCTAATTTCCTCCACTTGACACCTAGGATCACCAATGTACCTAATCACTCTTGTGTTTCCTAGATACATCAAGCATTGATGGTGTCAAAACTATCTCTGTAGGAAGTTTAGATAAATAAAGTACATTGGATTTTTTATCTTCAATACATAAAAATATCAAAAATTCTGGTTTTTGTACTTGAGGTCCCAAAGCCAATTTTCCGGTCAAAGGCCAAGTCCAAAGAGCCCCACACTAGGTCACCTAGGGTTTCATATGTCATAAGTTTGTTTTGGTGTTATAAATCTTTGTTTTTCCTGTTCCAATGCGCTGCAATCAAAGAGGAAGAAGGATAGAGCATGATTGTCCAATTGGATTAGAAAATCCTTCAAGAAAGGCCTCCTTGGTCAAAACACAACTTCTGCAAAAGACCGCTGCCCATCTTAGAAATTTCTGTAGGAATGATTGACATGGCCATTAGAAAAAAAAGAGGTAAGGTAATAGGCTAAGTCATCACAAAGGATAGCTACAACAAAGGATAGGCAGCAGGCCTATGTTAAAAAAGAATCAGGATTTTGGGATTGATTGGCAAAACAATGTTTCCAAGCAAGGAGACAGTGTGAAGACAATAAGGAGAAAGGCACAACAACACAACCAAGTACACATTGAATATTTTTAGAAATTATAAATGAAAAAGCGAAAAAGGTGAGCTGACCTGAACATAATTGAATGACCTTGAAAGGGCTATATAGAACTTAGAAGACAACACTAATTAATTGTCTTTAACAACCCTAAAACATAAACTTTGGGAAGGTAGGTAAAGCAGGTAATATGAGGATGATGGGCCTCCATCATGATAGCAAGAGGTTTTCAAAAGGCCTTTGGGGGTGATTTCTAGGGTTTGTCAAGGTAAAAGGGTTTCCCCAAATCAAAGGGAGAAATTGCAAAGAGTATCAGTTTGAGGGAGATCAAGTTTTAAAGTTTAGTCAAATGACTTCAAAGTGGTCAAAGGAATGGAAATCATAAGGTCAAGTATCAAAAAGAGAAATCAAGTTGAGCATGAGTTGGCTATTAAGTACCTTGAACTGTCAAAAATCAAAACCATGAAGAAAAGGACCACAAGCACTATGTTATAGAACCTGCAGCAAATCAGAAGTTTCGAAGGGAAAACATAGTATTTATGAGTAGTCTCTGTCAAAATAGGTACATCACTATCAAATATCAGTAAAAGGTGAGAAAAACATGTTTCTGGTCTCTTACACTTAGGAATGCCAAAAAGGGTAAGAACAATGGTTTCAGTTTATCAGTGCAAGAAGAGATAGTTTGGATAGTGCCTAGACCTTAAAAGATGAAAAAAGGACGTCTTCATCCTTTCAGCCCACCCTCACCAAAGAAAAATCTCTTTGACAAGTTCAACATCACCTACAAAAAAGGCTAAAGACATGTTAGTGAAAATTATAAAATAGCAAAAGGAAAACATAGAAAAGTGGGTTTTACAAGTTTGAGTTATTTCTCAAATGGTATAAAAAGCCCTCTCAATATTTTTCCATCTCATTTTGCCATTACAAAGAGAAGAGAGGGTTTGCAGAAGAAAACTAGAGTTTTTTTGTCAATTTTTGCGCAAGGGTTGCTTGCACTGCGCAAATCCGTGGCCTTGTGCTTACCAGGCCCGGAACTGCACTAATCAACATTTCTCCCATTTAGATTAACATGGCGGTGCGCTAATCCAAGGTGGCACTACGCAAATCTGTCGTGTTGTGAAAATACAGGCCTGACATGCCCATGGTCCCGACAACGCTGCTGAACACTCGACATTGTGCTAACTCACAGGCACGAGTGTCGGTGTTGTGCTAACATGCTGACCCGACTGCTCAGGCACGGTGCTGCGCTAATGCAGAGGGCCTCCAACAAGAAAAATTTCTTGCCCCAAGGCTCAAAATTATCCTCCAAGTTGCATTCAAAGGCCTGTAGAGGAGAAAAAAGCTGGTAGGTGGCCTCTCTTCCTTGACCCACAAGCCATTATCATAATTTGGTGGCTAATAAGTAATTAAACCCTAGGTGTGCAAACCCTAGGTCTCACATAAATTTTAGCCCTTTGTTTTTAGCCTCCTTGAACAAGTTCAGTGTCATTTAAGGGAGGCTGAATTAGTGTGGTCACAATTCATGATTCAAGGTGAACCCTGTTAAGCTCCAAAGCAAGCAGTCCTAAAACCTAGCCTCCATATCACTCATTCAAAATAAGTTGACTTCACCACCATCTTCATCTTTCTCCTCCAAACACTAGTTTGTCAAAAAGAATCTCTTATGACCATGTCAGGAGCAGAAAATAGTAGCAGCAGTGAAAGAGGTCAAGGGCCTATGAGGCCAAATAAAAAGGGAGGAAAAGTGAAGAGATTTGAACCCAAGAGTAGACTGGCTATCACCTCATATCCCATGATCCTCTCATGTTTCCAGAATATGGGATGTTTTCAATTTTGTGAGAAGGTCAAACTAGTACAACACCACCGAGATATTACAAGGTTGTTTGTCGTCAACCTCCACAAAAAACAGGTGAATATTGCACGGGTGGATTTTGAACTATTAGCAGATACCATCTCTGATGCTATAGGTATCCTTGCTATTCGTGAAAAATGGTTTAAGAAGGCCAAATTGGACAAGGATTATTATGAGCCATTTATCAAGACTAGCTACAAACAAGGTTGCATGTTTTTTTTTCCCTTCTCACACATCAAACAAATATTTCAGCCCTTGATAAAAGTTATCATGAAGTACTTCACCTATGAGGGGAGGTACTCCAGGCTTTATTCCTACCATCTTAGACTCCCCATGCATTTCACAAGGATTAATATTCTCAACTTGCCCTACTACCTCTATAGAAGTATGGACAAAATGTCTTCATTTGTCTGGAGAAGGAGTCCTCCCCAAGAAATTAAAAGTGTATTTCACTATTCCTTAATTTATATCATGGTATTACATCACTTGGAACAACAGGGTATACCTTGGGAGGTATTCATAGCACATGAAGTCTTCACAATCCCACGGCTTCATCATCTACCAAACTTACCCTCCTCATCTACACAAGTGCCCTCACCTCAACAAAACCTCCCTTCTTCTCCTTCTCTTAATGCATCAAATAAAGAATATTAGAGTGGAAATAATGGAAAAAGTAATGACAATGAGGGTAATGGTGCAAATGAGTCGATCCAAAGTGAGGAAAGAAGTGAAAATGATGAACAAAGTGTTGATAATGAAGGTGATGAAATAAGTGAGGCAGAGACATAAATTGATGAGGAGGAAGAGGAAGGAAATGATGATGAAGAAGAGGGTAGTGAAGATGGTAGTGATGAAGATAAAAACGGTGACAATATGGAAGAGGATCGTGATGAAAATTGGAGGTTGAAAGTCGAAATTAAATGAGCATTGATGGAGTGGATATAAACAATAAAGCATAGGATGCACAGACAAAGGATAAAGAGGAAGACAATAAGGACATCATATAAATTGAAGGCAGTAGTGAGGCAAATGAGACAAATCATAGTGAGGAGGAGGTAAAAGATAGCGACAAAGAGGAAGATGATAAGGAAGACAGTGAGGGACAAGACATCAAAGAGGAAAATAGTCATGATAGTCATGACACCTGTCATGACAGTCATGACAACAATCATCTCCTCAATGACTATGATAATGATGACAATGCAGAAAGTGAAGATGAAGGTAATCCTAGTCATGACGATAGTGAAAAATGGGAATAGGCTTATAGTCTAAACGATGATCACAGCCATGGCAAAGATACCAACAAAATCACCATCACACCTCTTCCATGCACATACCAAAGAGGGCCAAGGAAAGTGTTTGTTGCCTCTAAAAGGCAAGGGACCTTGCCACCTACATCAACTCAAAGTCTTGACAAGGACAAAGAAAAGATGGAAATGGGTAAGAAAGCTAAGGTAGGCAGGCAAACTAAACAAGAACCCCAATTCATTGACCTTGACAGCGACAATGAAGATGAAGAGATGGCCACTAGGTTACTTCTCCAAAGCAAAGATGCACAAATTGGGGAGTGGGAGAGAGATTTTGAAATGGCCCAATGTATCATTCAGTATTACAAGAATGAACACAATTACTTTAAGAATATAAAAATGGGCTTTTCTCTCAAGAAAAAGATGACCAAGCATTATGTAATGAAAAACAAACTTGCTTGTGCCAAAATGAGAAAAGCCCTCATTGAAATCCAGATCCTAAAGGAGGCGAAGGGTCACGAAAACCTTGGATTTTTGGCATCATCTTATCAACAAGTCTCTAAAACCCCTTGAAGAAGACCACCACCAATTTTGAAGGAATTTGGGCAAATTTTTGTTCTCTGTGATTTTGGAGGCCTATTAACGCAACGCCACTAGCGCTACGCTTTTCCCTGGAGAATATTGAAAGGGAAAAATCTACGTTTTTGGACTTATCATGGCTAGCACACTATTCTGACTAAATTTCAGAGAAATTAGAGCAGTTTTGACCCCCAAAAGGTCAAAAAACACCTATTTTTCACCATTCTGCCTCCTTTTCAATCCTGGCGCTGCGCTCAGAGTAGTGTTGGGATTTTGAAATTTGGATAGGTTACATGAGCTGGATCAGGAAACCAAAGGTATATTCAGAAATTATACTCATCAGGTTTTCCAATGAGCCATCACAGAGCAAAATAAAACATTAGGAAGGGCTCCAAAACTTGGTTGTAAAAGTACCTATTTTTTTCCTCACGTGGCGCTGCGCAAATGGAATGTATAGTGTGTTTTTGGCCAAATGTCAAAATAACACACTCATTTATTGAAAAACAATATTTTAGTTTTTTTTTTTGGCAAATAACTCTAGAATTAGGTGCAAGAAGTTATTTTATCATTTATTTCATGAGATATTTTGTGCCTTAGGCCTTGCATGGTCTCTTATGCATAAATGACATTTATGAGTGATTTTGACATTTTCCAACCCTATCTAGGGTTTTTCCCCTACTTTTCCGAGTTAAATAGAGCATGAGGGCTTCATTGTAAATGTTGGAATTTGATGAGCTTTTAGAGCAATACATGGTTTTTGAGGTTGAAGATTAATTTCGTGTTGTGGAGCTTGTGGATGATTTTCTTTGATTGATGATGATGAACGCTTGCATGTAAGATCCTTGAGCTTGGTTAATGGTGATGTGTCTCTAATTTGTTTATGTTTTCTTGTTTATCATTATGTTTCATCCTTCTATATGTAGTAGAATATAAAAGTATAGGCTAAGAAATGTTGCTTCAAGCACCTTAGTCATTCTTTCCTTCTATTGCCTTGATGTTTCCCTCTGCTAGGACATTTTAAGGAATTCTTGATTGCTGCTTAGAACCCCTAAGATTTTTTATTTGATCAATGGATTAATATGCTAGTTTCCAGATATGTTTTATCGCAAGCCATGCTTATTTTATGCTATCTAAACTCTTTTTTGGAATCCCTCTTTGAAGTATTACTTGTTAGGTTAAGCCAAGGAGGTCTCGTTCTCATATTTCCCTTTGTCCATGCCTATCAATTTTCCTCAAAGTTATTTGTAGCTTGATCAATAATTTTTAGGAGTTCCCTCTTTGTTTATTAAAGTTATTTTTTATCTTAATCTTTTTATAAAGCTTGAAGGTGAAATCAGTAGAAGTCAAATGAGTTTATCGCCTTCTATATTTCATTCGAATGTTTGTCTAGAATGCTTCTTTTTTAAGTTGAATCAAAGATTTATTGGTTTTCCTGTCTATTGACTACTTCTTGACATTAATTGTGTTTTATACCTTCTTTTCTATGGTTATTTCACAAAGGATTCTTAACTACCCTTTGCCCTACCTTGTTTCCCCAACTTAATGTCCATTTCACTTCAGACATAACCTTAACTGATGCATTGACAATACTATATTTGCCCTATGATGCACTTTGACTCATTATTGAGATATAAATGAATTTCATAGACTCCATAGCCCAATGTTTTGATGATCTCTCAGTCAACCCATTCTACCTGTTCCATATTACCTAACCAAAATAAACAACAAAACCTACACTTAACAACTAGCCTAAAATCAACCATCTAAAAGCAAACAAGTTCACATCCTTTGCATAAAATAGAGAGAGCCCTCTTTGAGTCTAGGAAGGCTAGGTCCTAGGACTCCAAAGACTGGTCTGATGTTACCCTATGCATTTGGTTTACCAATCTACTAAATCACAAGAAAATAACACATTCCATATAGGATTTGGAAAGGGCTTCTACCCGTAGTTCTATTGGGTGAGTCATTGTAGGCAAATTCTGCCTGTGCAAGAACATGATCCCATCATCTGGAATTTTCACCAACCAAACTCCTTAGCAGATTTCCTAGACCCTTGTTTACAACTTTAGCTTTCCCATCTTATTGTGGGTGATAAGCCAAACTGAAGTTTAGTTTTGTGTCTAATTTCTTCCATAATTTTCGCCAGAAATGGCCTCTGAACTTCACATCCCTGTCCGAGATGATGGATTTCAGTAGGCCATGTAATCTGACTATCTCTCAAAAGAACAAGTGTGCTACATGTGTGGCATCACTTGTCTTCTTTCACGGAATGAAATGCGCCATCTTGGTGAAACGATCCACCACCACCATGATGGAATAGTAACCCCATCGTGTCTTCGGAAAACCTAAGAAAAAGTCAAAAATGACTCAGTCCCAAAATTTTGTTGGAATGGGTAAAGGTTTATATAACCCTATATTATGTCTGCATCCGTTTTCATGCCGAAAAACCTTACAACTGGTGACAAACATCTGGCCATGCAATCTGACTATCTCTCGAAATAACAAGTGTGCTACATGTGTGGCATCACTTGTATTCTTGCACGAAATGAAATGCACCATCTTGGTGAAACGATCCACCACCCCCATGATGGAATCATAACCTCGTTGTGTCTTTAGAAAACCTAAAAAAAGCTCGAAACTGACTCAGTCCCAATATTTTGTTGGAATAGGTAAAGGTGTATATAACCATACATTATGGTTGCATCCCTTTGCATGCCGACAAACCTTACAACTGGTGACAAACATCTGTCCATATATCCTCATCCTCAGCCAACAATAGAAATGGCTTAGCTGATCCAAAGTCTTATCTACGACAAAATTTCCAACCAAACCTCCATTGTGCTTTTCTTGAATCAAGTACTCCCACATGGAAAACTCCATAACACACAATTGTCCTTATTTGAACAACAATCCCTCCTGCATGTTATAGTCTAGCCATGGGCTATTCTCTCTCAACAATAGATTTTGGCAAGCTTCATAATCTTCCTTAAAATCTGCCTCCATCTCATACAAGTCCTTAAGATGCTCGAATCCCAACACTTGTATTGTGCTCTCTTACAATATTAAACTTCTTCTGCTTAACGCATCTGCCACCTTGTTGGCATGACCAGTAATGTGCTTTAAAAAAAATGTAAAACTCTGTAACTACTCCAGCCATTTTTCATACTTATGATTTAGCTCATGCTACTACATAATATACTGCGGCACGAAATTGTGTGAAAACAAGACACATGCATTAGCCAACAAATAATGTCTCGAATGCTTCAATGATTGGACGACTACATAAAAATCCTTGCCATAATATGTATACTTTTACCTGCTCTCATTTAAATTCTCGCTGAAGTATGCTATTGGCTTATCTTCTTGGCTGATAACTGCACCAATGGCTAACCCACTAGCATCACAACAAATTTGGAAAAGTTTGTTGAAGTTTGTTGTTTTTAGGATTGGTTTTTCAATGATCTTATTCTTCAAAAGCTAAAATCTCCTTTCATCTAATTCTATGCAATGAAAAATATGATTTTCTTTCTTAATGGTATCTACCATAGGTGCACAAATACCACTGAAATTATTAGTAAACTTCCTATAAAAATTATCTAGTCCATGAAGACTTCCTACCTCAACTAGACTTTGGGAGATGCTGAGCTAACTATGGCTGCAATATTTTTTGGGCCTATCTTCAATTCATTTTCAAAAATTACAAATCCTAAATAAATCAATTCTTTCTTGAAAAAATGTTTTTTAAGATTTATCAACAATTTATTTTGCTGCAATTTTTCGAGCACCTAACTGACATGCCAAAAATGTTCCTCCTTAGTCTTGCTAAAAATGAGTATATCATCCACATATACGATCACAAGTTTTCTAATGAATTCTTTTAACATCTCATTTTTCAAATGCATGAACGTTCTAGGAGCATTGCTCAGTCCAAATGGCATGACCAACCATTCATACAAGCCTTCAATAGTATTGAAATTTGTCCTCCACTCGTCAACTTTTGTAATCCTGATCTGGTGATAGCTGCTTTTTAGATATATTTTGAAAAGTGTGTTTCCCCACTCAAAAAATCCTTATTATCATCCATATAAGGTAAATGAAACATGTACATGATGGTGATCTTATTTATCGCCCTAGAATCAGTGCACATCTGCCATTCACCTCCTTTCGTGGGACCTAAAACAGTCGGAACAACACAAGGGCTGAAACTCTTCGGAATCAACCCTTGGTCCATCAACTCTTGTACTTATTTCTTGACCTCCTGATTATCCTTTCGATTGATCTTGTAAGAAGCATTTTTTGGCAAACTCGCTCTTGGAATGAAATCGATATTGTGACTAATACTCTACTTTGGTGGAAATTTGTCCAATAGGTCATCTACCACAATGTCGTTGAATCCTTGTAACATGTCTTGTATCTCCACAGGCATATCAGTAATTTTAGTATGCATCGATACTATTCATGGTCTCCGTAAAACTACATATTTTACCTCATTTTCCCCAATCTATCGCAGAAACTCCTTTCCACCTATTAGGAGTGTCTTAGTTCCACTGGTTTCTTCAGCATTTTCCTACTTCATGGGAACAACCGTATGTTTTAACCCTTCCTTAACAAACTTGTGACAATTCTTTTCCCTCTCATGGACGACCTTTATATCATATTTCCAAGGCCTTCACTGAAGAATATGGCACACATCCCTAGGCATGAAATCGCAAGTCACCATGTCCTTGTATTTTCAAATATGAAACTGCACCTCGCACTACTTGTCAACCAGCAGTTTGTGCAATTTTTGTACCCAAGACACCTTGTATGGAGTCGGGTGCTTCAACTTCTTCAAGCCCAATTTTTCCACCATATTAGTCGCTACTAGGTTATTAGTGTTCCCGCTATCTATAATTAGATTGTAGCATTTTCCATGTGATTTGCACGCTGTCGAGAACAATTCTTTCCGCTGCGTCATGTCAGTCAATTCCTTAGATGGTTTTAGAATTTTTTTTTTTCAACACTAAGGCCTCACCTATTTCAAGCACATTCTCCACCTCCTATGGTGGTGCCTCTTCCTCATTGGGTTGAGCAACATATGCTCCCTCATGTCTGACCTGCTCATGTTTATGACATTCAAAAGACTTATGCCCCCATTTGTGACACTTGTAACACTCAGCCATTACCTCTTCCACGCTCATATGGCCTTCCACTTCTGGTGGTACCTTCTCTCTAAGTCCGTCCCAAAGTATTTGAATTGTTTCCTTCTTCAGTACTGCTAGCAGTTTTAGCTCTCCCTAAGGACTAACCCCTTTCTCTGTCGAAACCATGCCCTCTATTTCATTTTTCTTCCTCGTAATATTTTCTTCGGCCTTCAAAGCACATTGATATGCCTCTTATATAGTTTTAGGGGAAAGAATGTTGATCTCGTCTAGGATCTCCATCTGTAGACCATTCACAATTTTTTTTGTCTTCTCATGGGTATCTTCAACATACCAAACCCTCAAGTTCACTTTATGGAACTCTTCTGTATACTCCTTTATAGTCATCATTGTCTATCTCAGATTCCACACTTGCCCTAAAGGGAAATTTGGTAGTCTTTAGCCAAAACATTTCTTTTCATCTTTGCAAACATCTTGTCTCATTTCTTTATCAAGTGCTTGTCCAATATCCTCCTTTTGGCCTGGACACTGTCCCACCACAATACTGTGTCCTTTGAGCTTCTTAAAAACAAACCAGATTTTTTATCTCTATTTTCTTCTCTTTTGACCCATCTCTAAGTGCGATTGTTTTACCCTCATTGTCATCTTCACCTTCAGTATACATATGCCTTCGTGATTCCACTGCTACCAAGTGTGCTAAAATTTTTTTGATTTCTTCTCGTAATACTTCATCTACTGCTCCTCTTGTAGCTTTGCGGTGACCTCTTCTTCCTACCTCAAATTTCACTTAGGAAGAGAAACTCCTCTCATACCACAATTGGTGGGGACACAAAGATGATATTTAAAACTTAATTAGTAACTTGCTAACACAAAATTTTATTTTAAAATAAAAATATCTTACCTACCCCTTTCACAATTCTCTTGACACAATTTGATCATGGGTCCAAACTTGTGGGATAAGCTTCCGAGTTTAAATGTGTTTTTGACCTTTTCACTTTTAGGGTTTAAGAATCTTTCATTCCTTTCGTCACGAGGGTTATGAAAGGAGATTTAGGGTGGCATTCTGCAATGTTGAACTCATTTTTTTCTTTACTCTGTGTGTTTGTCTCCGGCTTCTTCTTTATAGCACGACCATCCTCACGAAAATGAAAAGTCTTCTTGGTAAAACAAAAATGGAATTTTCCTTAACCCTTTTCTTAGGTGTGTTCAAGAGGAAATAGTCTCCTTCCTAAGTAGTTTATCTTCCGTTTCATAAGGTAATTTCTTGCTCCGGTTTCAGCGCAAGATCTCTTACTTGTTTTGATAATCGTCTAGCACCTTCGCTCGCATGTATCAACCTTCTTCGGCTATATTGCAATCGATTTTTTTTTGTATAATTTCTAGTCCTTTTTTAGTAATTTTGAATGTGGGTTGTTTTCGTGGTTCAATGGTTCACCAGAACTATCTCGTTCGGCCTTAGTCACTTCGTAGTTCAGCTACTCAAGGTAATCCCTGAAGGATACTTTCCTCTGTCTTTATTTTCAATTCTCAATCATTTCCATCATTTTAATTCGGGGTACCTTTGTGAAAATGTAGGTGTCGGGACTGGTGTGGGACTCCTACTGTCACCGTGGACCTGGTTTTTCCTATAAACCATGAATGGACCTCTCCCTTTTGTCCATTTAATTTATGCGATAATATTTAGAAAACCCCAAAAGGCTTTCGTTGTTTTTCTTAGCTCACTCATTAGTGGCTTGTTTCTGAGTTTTCGGTAGAAACCCTCACTAGTTCGTCACTATGTTTTTGTAAATTTTGGAAAACCCTTGCAGGATTTTATCTAGTTTGTTTGTAAATATTCAACTATAAACTGTTCACTTTGACCTTATACTCTCATTTTGGAAAATGAAAAGGGATTACCATGAAATTTGTTATTAAATTATTTTGTAAGTTTACTTGTAATTTCATTTCCAGTTTATTTCTTCACTTGATTCAACTTGGCTCGTTCTCGTGGGTTCTGTAACTTCATCCTGTAGCTGAAAAAAAATTTACAACATGTTTTAATATTCAAATTGGTGTCATAATACCAAAAATATTTTTCATTATTGAAAGGAAAATTGAACATGTAATTTATTGACACACATAGGCATGTTTCGAAATTTAATCCAACTCTCTCTAATTATTTTCTTCCTTGGGATGGTATACCCTCACTTAGTGGGTTTTGGGTTGGTTTATAAGTTTCTGAATCCCCCATGTGGTTGAGAAATTTCCATTCAATTTCAGAACTGTTTATTAAAACTAATCTTAACACTTCAACTAATTTAACATATTTTTTCCTCAACTGAAAATTACAATGGATGTGTTTGCCTAATTTAACTTTTTTTAAACCAAAAAGTCTAAATAAAAATTTATTTCTACTAACCAGAGTTGTAGCTTTTCAGTTGGATGCTCTTGCATTAAGGAAGAAGATCAGCACATTCATAGAAATGGAAATGAAGTGAGAATAGACTAAAATATTTGAAGGATATTTTAAAAGTGATGTGAGGTTGAAGAATTCATATCTCCAATAAATGAATAAAGTTCTTGTTTCAATGATCCTTTCCATAAGCTACTTGCACAAGTAGGAAAGTGTAAAGCTACTAAAAAAAAAATTAAAACAAGAAAAGTAATGATCTAAAGAACATTTAACAAGAGTTTTTTAGAGAATGAAGAAGAAAAATTGCACTTAATGAGACTTAGTCAAAAGTTATTAGAGAAAATTATAGATTTAAAAAATGAGAAGCTTAAGAATCAAAATGAAGTTGAATGGAATGTTGAATAAATTTCCCATTCAGTAAATGATAATCAAAGTCTACTCACTCAAATTAAAAAACTCAAAAATCATAAGGAATCATTAAAAAAAAATTAGAAGAAATTATGACACAAGAAGAATTGAGCTCTTCACACTTAATAGTCCAAGTTAAACAAAAGGTAAACATAGCAGTATAAGGTCTCAAATAAGTAAAAACATATTCAAATGTTATAGTTCAAACCTTGGAAACTTCAAGTGAAAATATTTTGTTTAACTAAACAATATCACAAGTTGGAGATAAATATTTCAAGTATATCAAGAAATTGGGACATGCATGATGAGGATAAATCAATGTCATAAGAGTATACAAATAAATAATTCATCTTTTATACTACTCATGAGTAAAACAACAATTTCAGAAAATATTGATATTTGCACAATTCAATGTTATGATAACAATTTATCCCATCTATCAAATAATGAAAAAGTTCCAAAAAAAATTATTTAGATTTGTCATAGCCCTTCTAAGTATGATTTTTTTTAATCACTAGGAATCATCTAGGATAAAAGCTTGAAGAACTAGTGAAGATACAAATAATCTTGTGTCATTTAGGATAAAAAGTTCACGAACTAGTGAAGATACAAATAATATTTCAAGGCAAATAAACAATGGAACATCTTATTAGCAATAAGATTTGAGGACAAATCTTTGTGAAGAGGAAGTAAATTTTATGAGTATAATATGTATAAAAATAATATAAAATAATAATAGTAATAATAATAAATTAAAATAATAATTACTCAACTTAAGAGACATGTCATGACCTTTCATGAAGGGGTATTTACTAGGTATATAAGTGGAGCTTCATTTGTAATAAATATAATCTCACATGATTTCTCTTATATATTATTTAGTATATACATTATTATGTTAAATGGATGTCTTTATATTCCTACTATTTTTTATTATTTAAATAGTATATGATTTTTTTCCATTAGATACGGATAACAACCACCTAATTACTAGTTGGAATGAGAAAAAGATGGGATAATTCTGAGAGCTTAGAATGAGAGATGTAGAATTCATAACTTGGAAGAATAATAGACAATGACGGATTCTCCATTTTGATGAAACACAAAAAAATAAATCCATGAGTGGCAAGAGGGGGAGGGGCCCTTCATGGCCTTGAAGATGAAATTGTTCAAGTTCTCATGGGGACTAGGTCATATGACAAATAATCAAGAAAAGCTTCATGATATTTATGACGGTATAATAATTTCCAAATAAAAGAAAGTGAAAAACACAGAATCCTTAGAGACTAGCTCCTTATTGTAGCATTTAGTTAAAGGATCAATCTTGAAGGAAAAATATATGGAAAATATCTTGAAAAGAGTAGAGACAATTATAAAATATGTTCCATGAAAGCATACTTTGATGTATTATAGGACCACAACCAAGAAGCATAGAAACTCAATACTCATCAATTCAAATTGAAAGTAGGAAAATCACACATTGAATGGCCAAATTAAGTCATCAATTAACTCTAAATGGATTCTAATAACTCAAAATTTAATTTTAACCCAATGAATATTAGCTACTTAGATCATGTTCATAGTGATCAATGACTTTATTATCAAATAATTGTTTTATCTTTTGTAAATGTTGTGTTCTATAATTTTGTAACAAATGCACCTATCCCAAAATTTTCACTCACTAAATTTTATTATATCTTTTTGCACCAAGAGACACTATATAACCTAGTATGGGGTGGACTCGTAGGTGTTAGATCCTGGATGTTAGATGTCATATGTGTGGGTGTTTGATGTGTAAGTGTTATATGTAAGATGTGTAGGAGTTAAATAAGTGAATTTTTTTTAAATGTGAACCTCAAAAATATACACATGTTATGTAAACATTTTTACTTCATAAAATTACATTAGAAAAGAAAATTAAAAAAAATATTAATAATCAAGGATGATGATGATGATTAAGAAGATTAACCTCGAACATTATGTGAACAAAAAACTAGAGAAAGAAGCTTTCTCAAATCATTGTAGTGGTGTAAAAAAGTAAATCATTTCATTCTTAGTTATGACTATATCAAAGCCAAATAAATTCACTAAATAGCCATGTCAACCATAAGAAATCTACTAAATCAGCATTTCCAGTAAAATGGTAAAAGTAATATATATTTATTTCTCTAATGGAGCATCTTTGCCGTAAAATGTGATCTATAAAATTATATAAATAAATATAAATATTTTAAATAATAATGATATATGTTCGAGTACATTAACCATTTTTTAGATTATTATTTTTAATTAAATTCCTTTAAAAGCTCGCAAAGACCTCCTTACTGGTTGTTCTAGTGGTTTCAAAACAAACTATGCCATGCCCATTTATTATATTTAAGTATATATAAATATAACCAAAACATATGCCCATGCGCTCATGTACTTTGTTCTTGTTGTGGTTGTGCTCGTGGTGGGATATCGGCTTCTGTGTTTTTTTTTGTTGTGGTGGTTGTAATCGTGGGATATCTGCTTTTGTGATCTTTTTTCCGTGTGGTGGTGTTTGCGTCTATATCTTCAGGTTAAGTGATTTTTGAGATTTTGTGATTTTTTTCCTTGTGGTGGTGTTAGCGATATCGTCTCTATCTTCTTGTTAAGTGATTTTTGAGATTGGGCAGTGCTGTTTGCGATATCGTTTATATCTTCAGGGTAAGTGATTCTTGAGATTGGGTGATTTAAGATTGGTTTTGTTGTTAGGGTTTTCAGTTTGGGTGATTTAATAATGAGTTGGAAGTATTAGGTTTTGATATTGCAGAGTAAGTTTTCAATTCCTGGGCAGCGTTATGGATATCCAAGAGAAAAACGTAGAAGGAACAACTTCTGAAATTCTAGTTGGAAAAATGACCAAACAGACTACAAAATCAGAGGCCAACCAGCAGGGGTGTCCAAGCCATTCCCAGAATCAAGTACCTAACGAGGTTAAGAAAGAGCGTTGGAGATTGGACGTGCCAATTGAGTGTAAAGATCCATTACAAAATCTCAGTAATGGAGAACTATGGGAGGTGCTGTGTGGTGGTTGCTACCAAATGACCCGAAGATAAGGACATTGAAGACATTGATAGATTTGACGAAAGAGCTAAGCTTTCAGAAAGGCGGACAGACAATTGACTGGTTACTATCACTGATTCAGCCTATATTAACTCTCTCAAGAAAACTAGGGTTTCAGATTCAGAATGCAGAAGAAACCCTAAATTGATCACTCCCAACACAAACTCAGGGTTTGGTGGAGCTTACTAGAGTGCTAGGGATGAGAAATGGCGGGGAGACACTAGATTATCAGATAAGCAAAGAAATTCCGCCTACCTTCTCGTCAGCCACGAACATCCCCGCTCAGTTTCAGCCAGAAATATTTCAGACACCAAATTTCCAACATCCGAGAGGAGCCGACATGCTGAGGTCTTCTTCGAAACAGCAGCAGGTCTTTTTCGAACGGATTCCACAACGGCCTGCATTCGGTCTTTCCGCCGCAAATAATAGTGTTCCTCCGCTTACTCTGACGAGAGAATCCACACTGCGAGAGAGGAATGCTGCAGACAGTCTATATCCTGGCAGAGTGAATGCTCAACCTCATTATCATTTGCAAAGCTCTGTACCTATGGTCGGAGAAAAGCAGCAGGGGAATGAATTTTTCGAGAGGAGTATCACTAATATCGCTAATCTCTCCAACTTTAAGTGAAGAGGTATAAATGCTGGGCATGGCGATCCTGGTGGGACCCAATTACAAACTTCATACAGGACCGAGGGCAAAGGAAAAGAACCAATAAACCAGGCAAGCAAGACAACTGTAGTGCAGGGTTTGAGCAATAGCACTGTGAATGCTGTTGATGTGGGATTTGAACCACGAGGATTTCCAGGATACATAGCAGGCATGCTGCCAGAGATACAAGTGGTGAACGGCAGAATTGTCCCGAGAGACTACTTTCATCCTCCTGCCTGGAATCAAGAATCAATGAGTCCACCCGTGAGCCAAGGGATTGGGCCACAATATGAATTTGAGAATATTCAGGGCTGGAGACAATACCAGAACCAGGGTGGGACTGAAATGGGAGGCGGTCATGGAGGAAGCGGGAGACCACCGTCAACAATGGAATAGCTAACAGACTGACAATATCATAGTGTGTTTTTCTATCTGTAAGTATAAGAAACCAGCATGTGCATAGATAGGCTGTACAATGTGACCATTAGGATTAGGATTTCAAATAGATCACATTTTAGATTTCAAAGTTTTTACATTTTCTTTTGTATAATATCAAATTGTTTGGATAACATTGGTCGCATCGTGTCATTTTTTATTTTTGCAGGACGTGAGCTGCATGCAGTTTGGAGATAATTGAGCTTATAATACAAGTAATCTTACTGGTCAGGGCATTAGAAATCGTGAATTCAGTAGGATTATAAAAGTTGAATTCAGTTGCATCAAGATAGATGTAGACTTGATTACATTATAAGCATACCTACAGTGCAAACTGTCTTATAGTTGCTTTTATATTAATTTTACGTACTTGGGGTATTTGCGAAGCCAAGAATTTTCTTTTCAAATATTTGAACCAAACTATCTTACAGTTTCTTTTATACTAATTTTATATACTTCACCGTATTTGCGAAGCTAAGAATTTTCTTTTCAAAATTTTCGAACTCATGTACTAGTAGCACTTAACTGCACTTCTGCACTTGTTCATGTCCGGATTGGATATGTTAGATCAGCGTTTGTTTATTTTGTTTAGCTTTTAAATCTTTGTACATATCAGTACTATGGGATGGTTGATTTGTATTGTAACGAATTTTTAATATTTATTAATTGTTTTATTTATTTATTTTAAGATATATTTATATTTGAATTTTTAGAGATATATCAATATTTAAGTTTTTTTTAAGTAATATGAATATGAATATCATTCTCTTTATTTTTTTTCAATTTAGGTAGTGTGGGGATATTTGAATCTAAATGACAGATATTTTTTTTATAATCGATATTCTAATATTATATTATAATATTATGTGTTATTTTGTTTATATTATTTTGTATTGTAATAAATATTTTAAATTTATGTATTATTTTTTAATAAGTTAATAAATTAAAGTTAGTTTTCCATTTATTACTGTTTATTAAAGTCAGTTTTCAGTTAATATATATGATTGTTTTTCATTTATCATTGTTTATAAACTAAATATACAACTTTTGTCTTTTTATTTTTCTTCTAGTATTTCTATTTGGATGATAAATGAATTTGAAAACACACATGCTTTTGAAAAGACAAGTAAATGCTATATATTTAAACAAAAATAAATGTTAAGTTATTATGTCTATTTCTAAGTAATCATCTAGTTAACAAACTTTAAGTTATTATATATATTTCTAAGTAATTATCTTGTTGATTTGGTCTTCTACAATCTTCTTCTCATGAGGGTGTTATTTGGGAGTCCAACATATTTCCTCAAATATTTTATGTTTTAAGTAATCTCCTCCTTAATATTGAGATGCAATTTTTCTTTCTTTCTCTTTAAATACTTTATCTATATAGATATGTATTTTTGTTTTAAAAAAAGCTTTATAATGTTTATAACATTATAAAGTAAGAGGTGTGTTTTTCAACTCTTAATTTTATAATAGACACCTATTTTTCTTTCTCAAATGTCATGGAAATGATTTGGAGTAGATAGCTGTAAAAAGACAATATTTGTGGCTTTTTTTTCTCAGGAGTAGTTTCCTCCATTTAAAACCCTATAACAAATATTATTTTCTTTTATTCTACATAGAATAGAGGCCTCTAATATTTTATTCTAAAATGAGAGAGAAATAAAACTAGCAACTAGTTTGTTAAAAAAAATTAGTGGATATTGAAAAAACTTATTTTTGTTTGAAGCATAATTTTAAAATTTCAAAAAAGAAATTGAAAGTTGAAATGATGAAATATAATATTTCAATTACAATGTTAATAATAAATAGTTGGAAATCTAAGTGAGAATTTTATATGTAGACATCAAACATTGGAAGTGTTAAAAATGGCATAAGAAGGAATCTCAAGCTTAAAGTTTCTTTAACTAAGTGGTGAAGGCCTTTTACCATGTTAGAGTTTCACATTTTATTTGGGTTTTTACTATGATATTCCAACACATTCTGGTGATTGAATCCATGTATTTTTTGAGTAATTGGTGAGGGTAACATACCTTTTATCTGTTACAATTTTCAAGTGTTATTTTATCATGACCTAAAATAGAAAATAAAAGAGAGTTTAGATATAAGCCCTAACTAGTTAGTTGGACACTCCTAAATTAGATCCTCATTCATTGCTTGTTGCATGTCAATTTTGTTTAATAAAATCCATCTCTACCCCTTCTTCATTTCTAGCCAACTTTTATATAAATGGTTCAATGTGAACTTCAAGTTCTTTCCTATAATTGGGATGACAAGTATTTTTGAGGAAATAAACCTAAGGAAATTAAGTTATTTTTCATTAATGTGGACCCATATAAATATTTGCATGCAATTTCAAATGCTTCTGTAAATGGTTGTTTTCCAGTTCCAATAGGAAAGCACAATTTAACTCATAATTACCTCTAATTACCTCCAATGTTTTATGATAGCATTTTAGCACTCTCCCAAATATGATTAAGAAAATTCAAGAGTAAATGCATTGAAGCAATAAAGATCCCACTATAAAATCCATACACTTTAGTCACCAAAATTTTTTCATGGTAAACCTAAACTCACAAAAATCACAACAATATTTTCTATAATAAATTGTTTAGTTTAGAAAAACTACAATCTATATTTTTCAAGTAAAACTAGACCAAAATATACTTCTTGCTAAACCTACTTAAACATACTCAAATTAAACCTTTCTCAACTTTCACTGAACTCTAGTGAAACATTTGTTTCAATTTATCATTGTTTACAAGGTAAATATAGAGTTTTTTCCTTTTTTATCTTTTCTTCCCATATTTCTATTTACACATCTATTAGTAAGTAATTCTCTTCTTCATAAAAGTTACGTTATTATAACTATTTGTAAGTTTTAATCATGTTGATTTTGGTTTTTAGAATCTTCTTCTCATGAGGTTGTTATTTTGGCTTCCAACATATTTTCTCCAATATTTAATGTTTTGATTAATTGCCTCCTAAATCTTGAGATACAATTTTGTTTTCTTTATCTTTAAATACTATATTATATAATTATGTATTTTTTGTTTTTAAAGGAAACATTTTAATGTTTATGAAGTTATAGAGTAAAGGTTTTTTTTTTTACATCTTACTTGTGTATTAGAATTTTTTCTCTCAAATATCATTGAAATTATTAGGAGAGACAATAAGCTATAGAACATGGCCATAAAAAAAAACATCATCTATGATTTTTTCCTCAACAGTAGCTTCTTTAATTTCAACCCTTATCACTAATATTATTTTCTTTTATTCTACATAGAATAGAAGTCTCTATTATTTTATTTTCTTTTATTCTAAAACAAAGAGAAATAAAACTAACAACTACTTTCTCAAAAAAATAATCAATGGGCATTAAAAAAAACATATTTTGTTTGAATAATAATTTTAGAAATTGGAAAAAATATTTTAATATCTCAATTATGATGTTAATGATAAATAGTTTAAGATCCAAGTGACCATTTTATATATAGACATCAAACATCAGAAGTGCCAAAATTAGAATAAGAAGGAATATGAAGGTTAAATTTCCTTTAACCAAGTTGTTAAGTCCCTTTAACTCCATGTGACTTGATATTTATTCTTGATTTGATGTGAGGCGGTGCTCAGCCTTACCACCGAAATCAACAAATAGGTTTAGCTAGCTCCTTTAGCCCAATGATCCTATGGATCAATGCAACATAAATAGGGATGCATTATCCCATCCATAACACATCATTGTGTACTACTACGAGAAATGTGTGACCTATATATCATTAATGGGGTTGTGCCCAAAATGAGGGATCTTGAGTAAGTTTAGCATGCCATCCTTTTGTAGACCCAACACAGAAATCAACAATAGGTTTGGCTCCTTTAGCAGGTAGCCCTATGATATTATGGATCAATGAAACATAAATAGGGATGGCCTATCCCATCCACACCACATCATTATGTACTAATAAGAGAAAATGTCTAACCTATATATCATTAATGGGGTTGTGCCCAAGAGGAGGGATCTTGAGTAAGTTTAGCATGCCATCCTTGTGCAAACCCTGTTAGTGTCAGTATAGTCACACTGCCATCAGTGATCAAAATTGATCTTTTGCATTTGCATATTACGAGTCCCATACCAATAAATTTCACCATTCCATTAGGTCATGGATTTATTGGTGGCAGTGATTTTCATCAATTTTCTCTCATGCGAAAACTTGTTGATTCTCCTCTCTATGGTCTTTGGTCATGCGTCACTCTTTTTCTCTTAAAATCATATTATTAGGTCATAGGGTTGGTCTCATTAGGTTCTAGGGTCTCATCATGGTCAAATTAATGAGTCAAGTGTCAATAAATATCAACAAGGTCATGAGGAAATCAATAAACTCAAAGTCAAAACACGTGGGAAGATCAAAGAAATGTTTTGTTCAACTTGATGTAATTTTCACCTCAAAACCATGTCTTGAGGTGAAAACATGATACTTTTCCATTATCATCATTTATTATATAATTTTATGTCAGCATATGCAATAAGTCACATTTTGAGAGGTTGTTATCTCCACAAAGTCATCACCTTGCCTTTGAGAGAAATTTCCCACAACATTTTCATGTTCTAAGTATGATCCGTAGAAAGAGCCTGGAAAGAGCTTTCCAATGGTATATTGCACTCTCAAAAGTGACTTCTCGATCGAAATTTATGCCTGAGTGAATAAAGTCCTCTATACCCTAAACCTTCCCCATTTTCCCACCTTTCCCTTAAACTTTATCTTATTAAAGTTTAATATTTTCTTTAATAAATCCCTTTTTCCCCTTCCGATTACATAATCACATTGTGAAAAGTCTTATATATGTCCGATGCGATTCAAACAAACCTCTTCCCCTCGTGTCCCTTTAAAACCTTATAATATCTTTATAAAGTTTGTTATTATAAATCCCATTTGATTTAACAACCACTTCCCCTCCATTACCCCTAAACTTTATGATAAATTATATATATATATAAATTCCCCGTCTTTGCAAACCATTTCCGCTCCATCCCTTTTAAAACCTTATGATAAAATTTAAAGGTTTTATATTATAAAACCCTGCCATTCCAAACCCTTTCTGATCGCATCACAACATTTAAATGGTACGCCCCGATTGGCCCCACCCGATGTTATCCTCGTCGTCGATCTGCTCATCCGATCTGATAGCCCATACTTCATCGGTGTTGTTGATTGAACCCTCCCGATTGCAAACTCCTCATTACCCCTCCGTCGTCGATCTGCCCATTCGATCGGACGACCCACAGTCAAATCGTGCCATTCTAATCAATTTAATCCCATTGTGCCATATATTTTGTCTCCGTTCACTCTCGATGTCGATTGACCCTCGTGCCCACCACATAAACCTCCGCCCATTCATAATAAAAGGGCCTTTCCCTTTGTTAAAATCAAATTTTGTTTTATTTAATTTATACAAAGGTTTTCCCCATCGCCTCGCCCCAATCGCATCGGTGAATTTTTATCATGTAATGTGCCCACCCCAATCTCCCGATTCCAATTGCGATTCATACTCGAGTCCCACCTTAATCCCTCTGCCCTTTCAATAAAAATCCTTCTTCCCTTTTATATAAAGTGAAAAATCATTTTTCGTTTATTCTAAAGGGATTTCCCTGCTCTCTTATTGCATTACCCATCGGGCCTTTCCAATCGCATCAAAAGTTTTTTACCCTTGTTCAAATACGTCTTCCCCCATTTTTCCGATCCCGATTGCGATGACACCATCGCAAACATGTATTTTTAAATGTTTTATTATATGTTGCATCCCCTCCCTCCTCTCCAATTCTGATTGCAATGCGGACCCCACCTCCTTTCCATTTGCTCCTTCCATTCAAAAATGATTTCCTCCCTTCGCTAAAGGCACAATTTCATTTTATTTTATCTCAAAAGCATTTTATTAAAAAGTCAATTTTCTTCAAACAAAAAATGGAAAGCAAGAGTCAAAGGGCCGAGAGATAATTATGAAGCACAAAATCATTTTGTTTTTTCTTCTCCTCAGTTTAAAGCAAATGTAACAAAAAAATTTTCATATGTCCCGAAATGTAATATTGTCCCTTCTTTTCAGGGGTAGTCTGTTGGTTTCTTGCCCATATTTGGATTTCAGTTCTTCAGCTATTAAAACAGCTCCTTTTTCTGTGGATATATGTTCCCACAAATCTAGTCTATTTAATGTAATTGTAAATCATTTTTCAAGCAGTCTGTAAATTAGTAAGTAGGGGAATAGTGTGGAAATTAAGGAGAATGCTTGCACTCCATTGTAAACAGTTTTGGATAGGGAATTAATAAGAGATGCAGCTCTGATTTGTGGGATCCATGTAGTATGAAATTTAGCATTTGTTCTCTCCTTTGTGTTCATATGTAAACTCTTATGTGTGCCATTCATTCATAAACATCTCTTTTGAATGCTTTCAAGATAGAAAGGTAGAATCCATTATTAATGCTCTGCCTTGGGAAATCATTCAATACTCTGTGTTTCTCTTATGTTTGAAAAGGATCCATCTTCTATGCCCTTTTCATCTCCTCACCAGTATTTCCATCCCATCCTTATTTAAACTTAATTTCTAAAATTTCCTGCCTACCTTGCCCCATGAAATACCCTATGTCTTGATTTAATTCCCCAGTTTCAAACTGTCCCATTTGTCCCGCACATCCCTAAAAATTTTCACTCATTTCATTAAAATTTTTCCCATTATTATACCTAACCTAAAATCAGTTTCATAATTGTACTTTGTTGAATATCCTTTCATGAAGAGAGCCCTATCCTGACCTTGTAGGGCTAGCTACAAGGATGAGCATGGTTTAGATGTTGCCCTGATTTTCCTTTTTTAGCCTGGGGTCCAGATTGGGAGCTAACATTTCTCGAGATCATACTCAGGACGTGATATAACTGTCTTCGAGCTTATATTCTTGGCACTTGGGATGTGTTTTCAAAGAAAATTCATAGTCAGGCTCCGTGTGAAATAAAGAGTATTGAAAACTCTGTGTGAGGTGAAATTCAGGTTATATTAAACATGACGAACCTTTTGACAGCTCTGTAGTTGAAGTAAAAAAGATTTATTCTTTAGCTGGTGGAGTAATATTAAGTGGGACCCAGTTTTTGAGTTAATGCGAGGAGTTAAAGTGCCAAACCACAGTTAAATTGCAGTTCATTTACCACCAACAGGTTTCGAAAACCAATATAGCCTTCATCGCGCCGCTTTTGGCCCGAAGCAAAATCACGCCAAAAAAACACGATCCAATAATATAAGGGCATGTCATGTCCCAAATACCAGCCATATCACACAACTTTCAGGTGTTAAACCTCAGCCTTTGAAAAAACGTGAAATTGACGAGGATTGTCCGATCTGGAAAGTGTTAGATCTGACGGTAGTCGCGGAGTGAAGTGCACAAATGATAATCGAGGTATGATCTCGTGGATTTTGAAATATTATATGTTTATTTAATTCATAAAAAGGTGAAATATACATGCATGGGCCCCCGTTGAATGAAATCTATGTCGCGTTGGTAGAATAAAAGGATTTCATGGTATAAAGTTCGAAGGTTGGTGTTTTAAAAAAAAGTATCACATCATTGTTATAATTTGACATCACAACCGGATGTAAGGTTCACGTAAGTGTTTAATGTGTTCCCCTATATTGTGTTAACCTTTAAACATTTGTTTGAGAAGGTGAAAATTATTAAAGCGCTGTTGGAAAGGAATATAATTACAAGCTCTCATTCTTCCATAGTCATAATATATTTCTGGTATCAAAACATAAAGACAGATCACCCCAGCAATATTTTTCGAGTACATTCCTAGATTCTGGAAGATCAAGTTCAGAGTCTGCGAGGCTGAAATAAATTTTGTACAGTACAAATTTAATCACATCGGCTTCAAGAAGATATACAAGGGCTAATCCAGATCCAAACCCTCCCCATGTGTTTGGGAATCCTAATCTTATCCCAATAATTGTTAGAAGGCAAGAAGGATCACTAAGTCCTAGACCTATCTTTAGATCCCATACTTGGCATAGTGAGTGGTTATTTGTGGAAGATCTTTCTTTTGATGAGATTTTTGAGCTTTCTTTGTTTAGAAATAAGTCTGAAACTGCACTTGAGGACACAATTTTAGATCCAGAATTCCTTGTATATATTGAAGTTCAAAGGGAAAATTCCTCAATTGATGACTACATTTTGAATTCCCCTCAGTCATCTATCACTGTAACTAATATCCCTGAACCTTCAGAGTCATCAGGAACAACATTCCCTCCTCCTAATTCATCAGCATTCCCATCACTCAAATCTCAGTTATCATCTCCTCCATCAACACCTCCTTTGAATCCTTGTACTACAAGCACTGTTGTAAATCCTCCTAGAGTCATGGCTGCCCCGTACACACCCCTAGTTTTACCTCAGGTTCTTAATGATATGCTTGCTGATTATCAAAGTAAAATTCATATCTTTGATGCCACTCAAAGCATCACAGCCTAGCAGCATGTTGATAAGATGAACGACTTTTTTTATCTTCATGCAGTAGAGGCAGAGAATGTAACTACAAGTTTGTTTGTCCAAAGCTTTGGAGGTGAAGTTGGAAAGTGGTTCAGAGCCTTACGAGTAGGCTCTATTTGCACTTTACAGGAGTTACACACACAATTTTTAGACCGGTGGGAGGTAAATAAAAACACACTCCAAATTTTTTCTGAGTATGAGAATATTAAAAGAAATGTGGGTGAAACTGTAGAGGATTATTGTTTAAGGTTCAATGCTGTATATGATGCTATTCCGGCTAACCTGAAACCTCCAGTGGGATTGGCCTTGCTTAAATTTCCAGATGGTTTTGATGCCGATATTGCATCTCAGCTGCGAGAAAGAGATCCCACTATGCTTGAAGACATGCAGAAGATAGTTGTAAGTGTAGAAGCTAATATGCTAGCCAAAAGAGCACAAACAAGAGATGAAAAGAGAGTCACAGTGAAAGAAGAAGCCTCTCCTTTAGACAGTAATATGGACACATTGATTCGGACGGTGGAAAAGATGGTTGATTGATTAACCATTTCGGATAGACCTGAACCTCAAATTAGGAATCTGAATTTCAGAGGAAAGTAACCACAATTCAGAATTAAACAGAGGGAGTAGAGAATGCAGGACCAAGCACCACCACAACAGCAAATCAAAACTCCATTACAACACAACTACATTCAAGGAACAGAAACAAATGATGATGATGATCCTTTGATTGAAGCCAACCACTTCTTCACAGCTGATGGTGTGCCCATATTTTTGACAGAAGACGAGGAATATAGAACGACTGAGACATTTAAAGTGACAAAAATTTTGTTTTGGCTAATGATGCAGTGTTAGAAGATGAGTCCGATGACTACCAAAGAGGCTACATGAATGCTTTATCAACCAAACAGAAGAAGTATTCATTGAGGAACAGAGATGTTCCGATTAGTCCCATTGAGAAGAGAAAAGAGCTCCAGATGAAGAACGATTCTCAGAAGAAAGGAAAAGATTCGGTCGATCCTTCTTCCAGCAAAACACCTTCAATGATTAATATAGCAGTTGAAAAGAACCAGTAGAGCACAAAAAAGGAGAAAATAGAGAAGAAAGACCCTCCCATCAAAGAGGTAGAAAAATCTCCTTCTTTTAATTTAGAAAATGAAATTTCTAAACTGAAAGTGTCTATGCCCCTGACTAAGTTGGTAAAAAATAGTTCTTATAAAATTCAGGTGTCTAGAATTTTGCAAATAGACTCTGTTTCAGATATGGTGAATGTAGAAGATGACCATCCAGAACTCATTTTTGGTCCAGCAATTGAAGATCAATTAGAAGAAAGTGAAGTCCCTCCCTTTTACCTGAGTCTTAGAGTACATGAGTTCATCTTGCATAATGCTATGTTGGACTCCAGAGCCTCACATAATTTGATGCCCAAAGCCATCATGGAGAAGTTATGACTTGATATTACTCAGAAATACCATGATGTTTATTCCTTTGACTCAGGTAGGGTCCATTGTATTGGTCTTATCAAAGACTTGGCAGTGTCTTTAGATCAAATCCCAGCCAAGAATTTTTTGATGGATGTAGTTGTCGTCGATGTTCACCATGGTTTGGAATGCTTCTTTCTAGATCTTGGGGTGAAAAAATTAAGGGAACCGTGCAACTTGACTTTTCTTATGCCACCATTCCTGTGCTTGGCCAATTGAGAAAAATATATAGGGAGAAGAAAATGAAATATATGATCACTAGCAAAGAGAAGCCAATAAATCATCTCATTAATGTAGTCCACACAGATTTAGAGTCTTGTGTATTATATTCAGATGGTGGTTTGAATGATGAAAATTTTCAATGGGTACAAGTAGTTGAAATACCTGAAATTTCAGAGAATTTTAGGGAAGTCCTCAAATAGGAAAAATATAAAGCAGCAAGCACTTCTGAGCCTCTTGCCTTCCAGTAGTAAAAAGACAATGAACAACCAGAGATCAGCCAAGGTAAAGAAGAGAAAGAAACAAAATTTCAACATCTACAAGAAGACGAAGAAGGCCTTTGGAGCATGGAATTTGATGGAGCTGTTGGTAAGGATGGAGCTGTTATAGGAATATGGATTCAGAGCCTTGTTTCCCAGTATGAAAAGGCTCCTAGTAATGTTAGAGTATGTGCTTATAAGTTGGCTTTTGACTACTCTAACAATGAAGAAAATTATGAAGCTCTGATTGCAGGTCTGAAGATTTTGAAGAAACTAAATGCAAAAGGATTTCTGTTTATGGAGATTCAGAGCTAATAATCAAATAGGTCAAAGGACAGTACCAAGCAAAGCATCCAAGATTGAGGGCATACAGAAATGCAGTCCTGGACATCTTGAAGACATTTCCTGAGTACACTTTGACTGTAGTAACCAGGATGCAAAACATTATTGCTGATTCTCTCGCCACTACATCAAGCAACTTGAAGATTCCAATGAACTCTAGCAACAAGTTCGAGATCTATGTCAAACATAGGCCTGTTGTTCCTGACAATTTGAGGTATTGGCAAGTGTTATGGGATGACAATGAAATCAATTCCTTTTTGCAAAGTGATGGAAAATTCAAAGATACTCCCATAGAAGGTGACTATGAGGTTGATGATCAAGAAATTGAATCAAATCAAATGGACATATTGCAGCTGAAAGACAATGTAATTCCTAGAGGTCTCGTACCTTTAGAGGATATTTTTGATCAAGATGATGTTGCAAAGAAACCAAGCTTGGTTCCTACTAAGAAAGAAGTTGAAGATGTGAATCTTGGAACACCTGACAAGCCTAAGTTTGTGAAGTTGTCAAGGGCATTGTCCCCTAAGGTAAAGGAATAGTATGTTAAATTTCTTTCTGAATTTTATGATGTGTTTGCATGGGATTATTCAGATTTGAAGGTGTATGACAAGAACATAATCCACCATACTATTCCCATGAAGCCGGATCAGAGGCCATTTAGATAGAAGCTAAGAAGAATCAATCCGAAGTTGCTGCCATCCATTGAAAAAGAGGTAAACATATTGTATAAAGTTGGTATCATAGTCCCAAGTAGATTTTTTGATTGGATTTCAAATTTGGTCCCGGTACGTAAGAAGATAGGAGAGATAAGATTGTGCATAGATCTTCAGAATTTGAATAAGTAATCCTTAAAGGGTAATTATCCACTTCTGAAGATGGACCATATTCTGCAGAGAGTAGTTGGAGCATTGATCCGGATCTTGGGGGGAGAGCCCCAAGATCTAAGAAAATTGAAATGGATCTGACAAGATTTGCAAAACTAGAATGCCAAAAAAAAGAGAGAACACAAAGAAAACAAAACCACAAAGAAACTTGTTTTATTAAAACAAAGAATAATTGTAGAAGCTACATTGTGGCAGACAATTTGTCCGTTTACAAAGTGAGGCTTGTTATTTATAGCCTTTTTTGAGATACAATACGAAAATGGCATCAACTCATGGTATTCATCTACCCATGTTATCCATCTACCCATGGAATTTACCCATGGTATTCATCCACCCATAATATTTATTCACCCATGGTATTATAAGTGACCCATGGTATCTATCCACCCATGGTATTCATCCACATATGGGATTTACCCATGGTATTGTAAGTGGTATCTACCCATGGTATTGGCCCATGGTATCCACCTATGGTATTGTATCTCAAAAAAGGCTATAAATAACAAGCCTCACTTTGTAAAAGGACAGATTGTCCGCCACAATGTAGCTTCTACAGTTATTCTCTGTTTTAATAAAACAAGTTTCTTTGTGGTTTTATTTTCTGTGTTCTCTTTTTTTTTTGCATTCTAGTTTTGTAGATCTTGTCAGATCCATTTTAATTTTCTTAAATCTTGGGGGAAGACCCCCAAGATCTAAGAAAATTGAAATGGATCTGAAAAGATCTGGAAAACTAGAATGCCAAAAAAAGAGAGAACACAAAGAAAATAAAACCACAAAGAAACTTGTTTTATTAAAACAGAGAATAACAGTAGAAGCTACATTGTGGCAGACAATCTGTCCTTTTACAAAGTGAGGCTTGTTATCTATAGCCTTTTTTGAGTTACAATACCATGTGTATATACCATAAGCAAATACCATGGGTAGATACCACTTACAATACAATGGGTAAATCCCATGTGTGGATGAATATCATGGGTGGATATATACCATGGGTCACTTACAATACTATGGGCGAATAAATATCATGGGTGGATGAATACCATAGGTCGATGCCATTTAAAATACCATGGGTAAATTCCATGGGTGGATGGATAACATGGGTAGATGAATACCATGAGTTGATGCCATTTTCCATTCGGATCATTCCTCCTCCTTAAGAAGAAATGGTCCCCATTGCGTGAAGTTCCCTCTTGAGAAACCTTTGTTGAATGTGAAGAGCCATGAAAGAGAAGGGTTTGGTGTAGTTAACCTGCCGTGATGAACGAGTGAGGATAGAGATACTGTAATACTTGAGACTCATTAACGTGTATTGGCGGTGTAGAAGCTGTAAAATGGACTTGTTAAGTGTAGGTTTAATGGATGAACCAAAAGCGATGAAAAATGAAGATCCAGAGGATAGAGATGCCACAACAATGCTTGGCGACCAAGCGTGAATGCTAACGTTAATGCGGCCTAGCAAATGGACTTCGATGAAAATGATTTTGTGCAGTTGACCCATAACTGTGATGTTGATTGTTGATGAAGTATCAGGTGCCTACATAGCTTGGGGTGGGAGGGAACGTCTCCAAATAACCCAAGCCGAATGCTGATATGATCAAACTGATGAATGTGAAGCAGGTTCCTACTAAAGCGGGGTGGGAAGGCACGTCTCCGAAGGGAACCCGCTCCGAATGCTGCTCCAGATTTAAAATGAGCATAAATCGGTCAATATAACTTAGAATATTTATTATAACCTATTTTTGGAAATGGAATGATCATTCTACATCTTCTGATGTGTTTGAAACCACTATATGGAGAATCTAGACCCCCAGATTCGTGCTGGAACCGTTTCTTCGTCACAAAATTTCTGAAAAAATAGTTGATTTTAAATCAACAATAACTCCCACATCCGGACTCCGATTCGACTGATTTTTTTTTTTGAACTTGAGTTATTTTTCAAGAGGAGATCAGATATATATCCATTCTTCTGAAAATTTTCACTGAAAATTGCAAAAAATGACAGGAGAGCCGCCGTCCATGAATTGTGGTCAGAAAAATTGCTTCAACATTGCTGATTTTGAATCAGCGATATCTCCCTCATCCGAACTCCAATTTGGCCTATTTTGTTTTTCAATTTGAGTTTTTTTTTGCAAGGAATCCAGATCTGGTCTTTTTTTTTTTTTTAAATTGTTCACCAAAAGTTTCTGATTTGATGTGAAAACTCACCGCCCAAAAAACAAATTCATGGATTTTGCTGAAGATTGGTGCAAAGCATTGAAATTGAAATATGTTTTAAACCCTCACTCCCATAGAGGCGTAAACTGAATCTGATACCGTTGATATAGATCTTGTGGGGAGACCCCCAAGATCTAAGAAAATTGAAATGGACCTGACAAGATCTGCAAAACTAGAATGCCAAAAAAAAGAGAGAACACAAAGAAAATAAAACCACAAAGAAACTTGTTTTATTAAAACAGAGAATAATTGTAGAAGCTACATTATGGCGGAAAATCTGTCCTTTTACAAAGTGAGGCTTGTTATTTATAGCCTTTCTTGAGATACAATACCATAGGTGGATACCATGGGACAATACCATGGGTAGATACCACTTACAATACGATGGGTAAATCCCATGTGTGGATGAATACCATGGGTGGATTCATACCATGGGTCACTTATAATACCATGGGTGAATAAATATCATGGGTGGATGAATACCATGGGTCGATGCCATTTACAATACCATGGGTAAATTCCATGGGTAGATGGATAACATCGGTAGATGAATACCATGAGTTGATGCCATTTTCCATTCGGATCAAGCATCTAGGATGTCACTACTTGATGGATACTCTAGCTACAATCAGATCTCGGTGCATGAGAAATACAAACATAAAAATTCCTTCACAACACCCTTGGGAACCTTCGAGTATGCCAAAATGCCATTTGGACTGAAGAATGCTGGAGCTACTTTCCAGCGAGAAATGGAAATTGCTTTTGCTAATGAAAAAGATGTTTTTATTGTTGTTTATTTGGATGATCTAACAATGTTTTATGGTTCTGATGATGAGCATTTACACCATTTGAGAGTTTTTTTTCACCGATGCAAAAAGTTTGGGATTTCTCTCAATCCAAAAAAGAGTCCCTTTGCTATAGATGAAGGCAAGTTGCTGGGGCATATCATCTCTAAAGATGGTATCCGTATCGATTCATCTAGGGTGGAGGTAGTTCAGCACATAGATCTTCCATGGAACAAAAGGAAATTCAAGCATTCAATGGTAAGATGAACTTCTTGCACAGATTTATACCCAATTTGGCTGAACATCTAAGAGAAATGACTAACATGTTGAAGAAGGACAACACTATAAAATGGAGTGAGGATGCTATCAATTCATTTAATCTGGTAAATTTTTCTTTGTCCAATGCCCCAGTCTTGATCAGTCCTGACTACACTCAAGACTTTATTATTTTTTCATTTGCTTCAGAGCATACTATGGCTGTTTTTTTTATGCAAAAGAGAGATCATATTGAAAAGCCAATTGCCTTTTTCCATAGGACTATTAGAGATGTTGCTTTGAGGTATAATATTATTGAAAAAAAAGCATTGGCTCTTATAAAGGCATTGAAGGATTTTAGGGTCTATATTCTGCATTCACATACTATAGCATATGTCCCTAATGCAGCAGTGAAGGATGTGTTGATGAAAATTGATCCAGAAGGTTGAAGAGGTAAGTGGATAGTAGCTATGTTGGAGTACGATTTGGAGATAAAACACATGAAGTTGATCAAAGACCAAGGCATGGCAAAATTAATGTCCCAATCAAATCTGCATTCCCTATATATAAACCTCATAACAGCAATGGCGGAAAATGAAGATGAAGTTTTTTTTGTTGAAATTTCAGATATTTTCCTACAATCCCCATGACATTCATATATTGTTTATGTTCTTCATCATCTTTCACCACCTCCAGGCATGTCTAAAAGCAAAGGTAGATCACTGAAACTTAAGTTTGCTAAATATTGTATTTTAAACAGTGCTCTTTATTGGAAAGACCCAGGAGGTGTTCTACTCAATTGTTTGGCTGAAGAAGAGGTGATTGTGGTCATCATTATTGGCCCAATTTATTTTTAGATTTATATAAAATAGTGATGAGTTGTCATGAATGTCAATTTTTTCAAGGGAAGAAGAAATTGCTGCCTCTTCCTTTGAAACCAGCTTTAGTAAATGCTCCATTTTAGTAGTGGGGACTCGATTTCATACGAGAAATCCACCCCGCATCATCGCTGCAACATAAATGGATCCTAATAGGTACAGATTACTTTACTAAATGGATCAAGGTCATCTAGCAAGGCAGGACAACCGATACGTTAATTATTTAATTCCTAGAATCAAAATATTTTATCTCATTTTAGTTGTCCTCACAAAATTATAACGAGATAACGCAATAGCGTTCAGATCTAAGAAGATGGTCGATTTACTCGAAAAAAATACAATATCGTGTCGGGTCATTCAACAACATGCTATCCACAAGGTAACGGCCTCGCAGAATCATCGAACAAATCTATGATAAATATAATCAAGAAAATGCTTGAAGCAAACAAAAGAAATTGGCATTGAAAGCTCATCAATGCATTGTGGGACAGTACAAAGTTAGCGAGTAAGAAATCCATAGGTATGTCACCTTTTGAATTGGTTTATGATACTGATGTTCTCTTTCCTACATCACTTACGAGTTCCGATCATGAGATTATTGCAAGAAGTTGGTAGTGAAGACGATGACAATTAGCGAAGAATCAATCGATGATCCACCTTCAAAGCAAACAAGAGAGGAAGTGTCACGTGAACGTCATTCGGTACAGGGATAAGATAAAGAAGATCTATGATCGAAAGACCAAAATGGAAAAGTTTTTAGTTGGATGATATAGTATTGAGATGGGATACAAGAAATGAGGACAAAGGGAAGCACGGTAAATTTTGACAACTCGTGGAAAGGACCATACAGGATTTCAACATACATGGGGGACATAATGATTTCTTGCTTTTAGAAATGGATGGCCAAGATTTCCTTTATCATCATTTATTATGTAATTTTATGTCAGCATATGTAATAAGTCACATTTCAGAAGTTGTTATCTCCACAAATTCATCACCCTTCCTTTCATAAAAATTTCCTTTATCATTTTCATGTTCTAAGTATGATCAGCAGAAAGAGCCCGGAAAGAGCTTTCCAACAGTATATTGCACTCTCAAAACTGACTTCTCGATCGAAATTTATGTCTGAGTGAATAAAGTCCTCTATACACTAAACCTTCCCCTTTTTCCCACCTTTCCCTTAAACTTTATGTTATTAATGTTTAATATTTTCTTTAATAAATCCCTTTTTCCCCTTCCGATTACATAATCGCATTGAAAAAAGTCTTATATAAGTTCGATGCGATTTAAACAAACCACTTCCCCTCATTTCCCTTTAAAACCTTATAATAACGTTATAAATTTTGTTCTTATAAATCCCATTCGATTTAATAACCACTTCCCCTCCATTACCGCATAAAATTTATGATAAATTTTATATATATAAATTCCCCACCGTTCCGACCACTTCCCCTCCATCCCTTTTAAAAATCTTGTGATAAAATTTAAAGTTTTTTTTATTATAAAACCCCCGCCATTCCAAACCCTTTCCGATCACATCTCAACATTTAAACTGTGTGCCTCGATTGGCCCATGGTCAAAAAAACTCCGATGCAATTGTATTTGGCCCCCACCGATGTTATCCTCGTCCATCGATCTGCTCATCCAATCTGATGGCCCATACTTCATCGATGTTTTTGATTGACCCCTTCCGATTGCAAACTCCCAATTACCCCTCCGCCATCGATCTCCCCATTCGATCGGACGGCCCACAGTCAAATCACTCCATCGCAATCAGTGAAATCCCTTTGCGCCATATATTTATTATCTGCTCTCTCCCGATGCCGATTGACCCTCGGACCCACCACATAAACCTTCGCCCATTCATAGTAAAAGGGCCTTTCCCTTTTTTAAATTCAATTTTTTTTTATTTCATTTATACAAAGGTTTTCCCCATCACCTCGCCCCCAATCGCATCGGTGAAATTTTATCATGTAATGCGCCCGCCCCAATCTCCCGATTCTGATTGTGATTCATACCCCGTTCCCACCTTAAGCCCTCCGCCCTTTCAATAAAAATAATTCTTCCCTTTTATATAAAGTGAAAAATCATTTTTTGTTTATTCTAAAGGGATTTCCCTACTCTTTTATTGCATTACCCATCGGGCCTTTCCAACCGCATCGGAAGATTTTTACCCTCATTGAAATACATCTTCCCCATTCCTCTAATCCCGATTGCAATGACAACATCACAAACATGTATCTTTAAATGTTTTATTATATGTTGCATCCCCTCCCTCCCCTCCGATTCCAATTGCAATGAGGACCCCACCTCCTTTCCCTTTGCTCCTTCCATTCAAAAATGAATTCCTCCCTTCACTAAAGGCATAATTTCATTTTATTTTATCTCAAAAGGATTTTATTAAAAAGTCATTTTTCTTCAAACAAACAATGGAAAGCAACAATCAAAGGGACAAGAGCTAATTATGAAGCACAAAATCATTTTTGTTTTTCTTCTCTCTCGAGGATTTTAGAAAACAACTCCTTTTTATCTTTGTGGATCTATGTTCCCACAAATCTAGTCTATTTAATGTAATTGTAAATCATTTGTAAAGCGATCTATAAATTAGTAAGTAGGGGAATAGTGTGGAAATTAAGGAGAACACTCGCGCTCCATTGTAAATAGTTTTGGACAGGGGAATTAATAAGCGAGGCAACTCTAATTTGTGGGATCCATGTGGTATGAAATTTAGCATTTGTTCTCTCCTTTGTGTTCATATGTAAACCGTTATGGGTGCCATTCATTCATAAACATCTCTTTTGAATGCTTTGAAGATAGAAAGGTAGAATCCATTATTAATGCTCCACCTTGGGAAATCATTCAATACTCTGTGTTTTTCTTCTGTTTGAATATGATCCATCTTCTATGCCCTTTTCGGCTCCTCACCAGTCTTTCCATCCCATCCTTATTTAAACTTAATTGCTAAAATTTCTTGCCTACCTTGCCCCATGAAATACCCTGTGTCTTGATTTAATTCCACAGTTTCAAACTATCCCATTTGTCTTGCACATCCCTAAAAAATTTCATTCATTTCATTAAAAATTTTCCCATTATTATTACTAGCCTAAAATCAGTTTCATAATTGTACTTTGTTGAATATCCTTTCACGGAGAGAGCCCTCTCCTGACCTTTTAGGGCTAGCTACAAGGTTGAGCATGGTTTATATGTTTCCCTAATTTTCCTTTTTGAGCCTGAGGTCTAGATCGGGAGCTAACAGAGCCAATAGCCTTATTTTTGTCTAGAAGTTCACAATGGGCTCTCAAAATTTGTGGACATCTTCAATGTCCCAATCATTTAATATGAGTTGTTGAATTTTAGGGAACATGTAACCTTCCATTGGGACATGCTCAGATATTACGGGCATTTGAATACTTGAATGCACCTTTCAGAGGTATTTGGGAATGATGAGAGATGGTTTGGACTGTGCAACATAACTTAGCAGCCCCGAAAAAGGGGCCACTTGGACCAGATCCTCCTCTCCTTCAAAAATTGTATAAGGGACCTAGCGCATAGGCCTTTTCATATTCTTATTTGTAATAGAGTGAGGCTTTGGGGTCTTATGCCTCGATGATTTTCGCATTATAGAAGATTGTCCTTTCTTAGATTTGGAAGGCCGAAATGTTTGAAAAATTGGAACATTGGGTGCAACACTGTCATCACCAGGTCATCACAAGGTCTTGTGGCATATCCCAACCCTGCTATGTTCAAATCCTCGATCCAAATCAGGCATAGACACCATGTAGGAAATAAAAATGAGCTAGCTCAAAGAAAATAATTCGCTCGGAAAGCAAATGGAGCTATTGCAACCCCTTAGGGTATATTTATACTTGTGGACCATCGTCAATGACTTTTTCTTTATTAATGTGTCTCCATAAATGACAAAAAAATCCCAAATTTTGTAAAATAATTTCATTAAATGCAGTATAGAAACTCTCATAAACTGTAATAAAGTTGTCTTTTCTAGATTTACTTTTCCAATGACTACTTTTTGACTACTTTTTGACACTTGTGTGACCTAGTCAAATTTCTCGCATAGCTATCACACATGTGTTGTTAGCTATCACACATGTGTTGTCGCACCTATTCGAAAGATTAATAACCATCTGCAAAGCATCCCCCAACACAAGGCTTATTGAGCACATGTAATTCAAAGAATATCGAGTAGTATCTTTCGTGTGGTCCCTCAATAACTGCAATCTCCTCTCACATTAATAATTCCAATAGAATGCGGCACCTTTTTTGAGTAACTTAGTCATGGGTGCAATGATGAAATCATACTTCGGAATATTTTTCCAATAGTACCCGTAAAGGTCGGCTTTATAGATTTGATCAATCTTTTCAACGTCATCGTATCTTTTTTCCTTCTACAAGATCTAGAAGAATGATGACCTTAACTCCATTGCTTTCAAATTCCATTCATATTTTCTTGAGATTGATAAAACTATCCATGTCAATGGCTCAATCCAATCCAAGTAGCGTGGATGAGTGTCATCTACAATCACTTAACACCCATCACTTAAAACCTTTGATACTAATCACAAATTTCGACTACCTTCCTAGATGAATAATAGTTTTCTAATTAGCCATAAGCACTTGGATGATAGACCATTCCAACTTCGTTTCTCCCATGAGCTTCCATGTGTGCTTAGGTATAACATTAGAATATGATCCTAGATTAAAGATAACATGGTCCATCTCACAAGTGTCGATCTATGTTGCCATCCAGATCTCCCTACACATTCTTTTCTTATTCTTGTATATTTTGTTAACCACTCACTATTGTACAATTGATTAGCCCTTCTCCGTGCAATTATCGATGAGAGCCTAGATATTTTCTACTGCCTTCTGTTGGGGAGTAACTTCATACATACTTGTAGACATGGTTTTATTTATTCATGTCCTCCTACTTCTTTCATTGGTCTACCTGAGGTTGATGAGCTTATTGCTGAAACAAAAGTATCCTTTATGCGGTGAATATTAAATCCTTTTTGTTTTTAGGTCCCTTACAGATCCATACAATAGTGGCTCATTCCTTTCCTTTATATTCATTTGGAGCGACACCACTCCACTCCTAGTAACTACATTAATGTAAATAAAGTATTATTAAATAATTAACGGCTATTTAATAATTATGTTGTGAGAAAAATAAGAGAAAAATAAATAAATAAATATTTATTTAATTATTTTTCATTGATTAAGTAAAAAATGGTTAGGAAATAATTATTTATACAACATTATACAACTAAAAAAGGGATTATATATGTGTGTGTGTGTGTATATATATATATATATATATATATATATATATATGTATAATAAAATATTAAAAAACAAAATTATCGCATTTTTATCAAAACTTAGTGTAGAGTCTGTATTTGACTAAAAATTAATAGATTATCATCCATAAAGTAATGAAGGTAGAATTTTCTATAAGGGTCTTCCAATTGTAAATCACCCATTATTTACATTAAAAGGTAGATTATAACACATAAATGAATGAAGGTAGAATTTTCTATAAGGATGTTTCAATTGTAGATCAACCCATTATTTAAATTAAAAGATAGTATTCAAGTGAAAGGTATTGATATCATTATGAGCACGAGATACTAGGAAAATTATATAAATATTATTCTAGAAAATTAACTTTTTATTCTAGAGCTAACTATAAGTGAAAAAAGTACTTTTTTTTGCCACAAAAGGTATGAAATTAATGAATTACAATTGATAGTTTCTCATTATGACTGCATATTTCAATTTTCTGCCATAACTATGTTAAAGAAATATATTGACATAATTCTTGGCCTACCTTAGATGAAAGAATTAGGTACTTCATGTTAAACACATACAAAAAATTCTTGATGTTTCTTTATAATAATGGTGAGGACACGTGGATGATATTTAAAACTTAATTAATACCTTCCTAACACAAAATTTTATTTTTAAATAAAAAATATCTTACCCATCACTTTCACAATGCTCTTGACACAATCTCGTCATGGGTCCAAACCCCTCGTCTAAGCTTCCAAGTATAAATGCATTTTTGACCTTTTCCCTTTTAGGGTTTAAGTATTTTTCATTCCTTTTGTGGAAAGAGTTATGAGAGGACATTTGTCAAGGGGTTTTGACTCCATAACCTTTCTCGCAATGCCGAAATGGTTGTTTTCTTTGACTCAGTGCCTCTTCTTCATGACACTACCACCCTCACAGAAAATGCTAATTGTACTTGGTAAAAGCAGAACTCAAATTTCCCTTCTTGTTTTTGTTCTTTCTATCCACCATTTCAATATATAATTTGTCAATGACCGTTAACTCTTTTCTTGTGTATGTTCAACAGAAATAATCTCCTTCCCCGAATAGTTTGACTTCCATAGTATGTTCAATAGGAAATAATCTCCTTCCCCGAAGAGTTTGACTTCCATTTGATAAGGTAATTTCTTATTCTCGTTTCACTGTAAGATACCTTATTTGTTTCTCTAACCCTCTGGTGCCTTGGCTCACAGGTATCAACCTTCCTTGGCTCTATTGCAATCATTTTCTATTTGTATAAGCTCTAGCCCTTCTTTACTAATTTTGAACCTAAGTTTTTTTCATGGTCGATGGTTCACGAGAACTATCTTGTTCGACCTTCGTGACTTCATAGTTTAGCTGCTCGAGGTAAGCCATTAAGTATACTTTCCTCTGTATTTATTTGTGATTCTCGAGCATTTCCCTCGTTTTAATCTGGGGTTCCTTTTTTCAAATGCAGGTGTAGCAACTAGTGTGGGTCTCCTACCATCACATTGGACCTAGTTTTCCCTATGCAACAATAATGGACCTCTCCCTTTTGTCGATTTAATTTATGATACAATATTTAGAAAAATCCAAAAGGGTTTTGTTGTTTTTCTTAGCTTACTCATTAGTGGCTTGTTTCTTAGTTTTCAGTAGAAACCCTCACTCGTTCCTCACAATTTGTATGAAATTTTGGAAAATATTTATAGGGTTTTATGTTAAATTCCGCTTCTAGTTTATTTGTAAATATTTAAGTGTGAAGTGTGCAGCTTGACCTTATACTTAGATTTTGGAAAATGAAAAGGGATTACCAAGAAATTTATTATTAAATGCTTTTGTAAGTTTACGTGTAACTTTGTTTCCAATCTATTTCTTCCCATGATTCAACTCGACTCGCCTTGTTCAATCCTAGGTTCTGTAACTTCATCCAATAGCTTAAAAAAACCTTTACAACATGTTTTGATATTCATATTTGTGTCATAATACCGAAAATATTTTGCATTATTGAAAGAAAACTTGAACCTGTAATTTGTTCACACACACACACAAATTTCCAGATTTAATCCAACTCTCTCTAATTATTTTCTTCCTTTCAATGGAATACCCTCATTTGGTGGGTTTTGGGTTGGTTTATACCTTTCCCCAATCCCCCATGTGGTTGAGAAACTGCCATTTATTTTTAGAGTTGTTTATGAAAACTAATCTTAACAATTTAACTAATTTAACCTAATTATTCTTTAACTAAAGATTAAAATGATCGTGTTAGCCTAATTTAACTTTTTTAAAACAATAAGACTAAATAAAAAAATTATTTATGCCCATAGAAACTAAAGAGTTCTAGCTATAGCTTTTCAATTGGATGCTCGTGCATCGGGCTCGCAGGTAAATTAAAATCATGGCTCCCTGTCCATGAGCTCTTCAATAGAGTCCCCGATGCTTTGAATTTGTTGAGCTTCCAACCAAGAACAATCCTAAATAGGGTTGTTCTTCCACTTTACTAGATACTGCAAATATTCTTTTCTTCATTTCTTTGTGGCTACATGCATGTCCAAAATATGTTCAATTTCCAAAGGTTGCACCAAAGGCATCTTCATAATCCATGGTTCCTCATTTTCTTGGGTATCCCATGGTACCTCCTTTTCCACATCAACAACAACGTATGGGTATAGATCCTCCACATTAAAAATGGGTGAGATTCCTACACCCGAGAGGTAACTACAATTCGTAAGCGTCGACTAGAAAAAATTCGAAGGATTCGGAAAAGGCCCTATCTTTTTTCATATTCAATTTGCTATACTCCCCTTTACGAAACCTCTCCTTGCGTAAGTGTGCTTATACCAGGTCTCATACCTAAAAAATTTACCTCCCGTCTTTATTCAAATCTGCTTTATGTTTATATTTTTTGGTTGTTGTATTATAACTTTTGTTTTACCTCCTCATGCAGATTGCTTATTGCATTTGTGAAATATTCCCCATCAACACTCCTACGCTCCAATTGATCCAAATCCTGCAACTCAAATATTCCTCTTGGGTGCATTTTGTTAATCATCAATTTTTTTTTCCTTTTTAGATGACTAAATGCTTATCCTATATTTCTAGCAACAAAATTAATGAATATTGTGAGTTCTATAAATCTCACTACCTTCATTATCCTTAGGATAAATTTTTCACTATTTCATTATCCTATCATGTCAAGCTCAACTCACCGCTCCCGGAAAAACTCGTCACGGGTTCATACCACTCATTTTGTCTATATTTGGTGACCCCTGACCTTAGTACTCTGTTTTGGCTTGCCTAATTTCATCCACTTGACACCTAGGATCACCAACCTACCTACTCACTCTTGTGTTTCTTGGATACACCAAGCATTGATGGTATCAAAACTATCTCTGTAGGCTCTTTAGATAAATCAAGTACATTGTATTTTCGATCTTAAATACATTAAAATATCTAAAAATCTATTTTTGTACTTCATGTCCCAAAGCCATGTTTTCAGTCAAAGACCAAGTCCAGAGAGCCCACCACTAGGTCGCCTAGGCTTTCATAGGTTATAGTTTTGTTCTGGTATTCTAAATATTTATTTTTCCTATGCCAAGGGGCTACAATCAAAGAGGAAGAAGGAAAACACATGATTGTACAAACGGATCAGAAAATCCTTCAATAAAAGCCTCATTCGTCAAAACACAACTTCTGCAAAAGACATATGCCCATCTTAAACATTTCCACAAGAATGATTGAGATGGCCATCAATAGAAAAAGAGGTAAGGTAAGAGGCTAAGTCATCACTAAGGACAACCATAGCAAAGGAGAGGCAGCAGGTCTATGTTAACAAAGAATCACGATTTTGGGATTGATTGGCAAAACAATGTTGCCAAGCAAGGAGAGAGTGTGAAGACCACAAGAACAAAGGCACAACAACACAACCAAGCACAAATTGATTTTTTTTAGAAATTATAAATGAAAAATGGAAAAATGTGAGGTGAACTAAACATAAATGAATGAAATTGAAAGGGATATAGATAACTTAGAAGACAACACTAATTATTTGTCTCTAACGAGCCCTAAAACCTAAAGTTTGGGAAGGTAGGAAAAGAAAGTGAAACGAAGTTGGTGGGCCTCCATCATGACAGTAAAGAGGTTCTCAAAAGGCCTTAGGAGGTGATTTCTAGGGCTTGCCCAGGGTAAAAGGGTTTCACCACATCAAAGGGAGAAATTGTGAAGAGTATCGGCTGTGAGGGAGATCAAGTTTTCAAGTGTAGTCAAATGCCTTCAAAGTGGTCAAAGGAATAGAAATCGTAAGGTCATGTGTCAAAAAGAGAAATGAAGCTAAGCATGAGTTAGCTATTGAGTATCTTAAACTATCAAAAACTCCAAACCATGACAAAAAAAGAACAAAAAGCATCGTGTTATGGCACCTGCAGCAAATCATAAGTGGCCAAGGGAAAACATAGTAGCCATGATGTAGTCTTTGTAAAAATAGGTACATCACTTTCAAATATCAGTAGAAGGTGACAAAAACATGTTTATGTTTATTTACACTCACGAATGCCAAAAAGGGTAAGAAAAATGGTTTCAATTTATCAGTGTAAGAAGAGATAGTTTGGATAATGCTTAGACCTTCAAAGATGAAAAAAGGACCTCTTCATCCTTTCAAAGACACCCTCACCAAATAAAAATCACTTTGATAGGTTCAACATCACTCGCAAAAAAATGCTAAAGAGATATGAGTGAGAATTATAAAATAACAAAAGGAAAACATAGCAAAGTGGTTTTTTATAAGTTTGATTTATTTCTCAAAGGGTATAACAAGCCCTCTCAATATTTTTTCCATCTCATTTTTCCATTAAAAAAGAGAAGAGAAGGTTTGTAAAATAAAAAAATGAGTTTTTTGGTCAATTTTCGTGCAAGGGGCTATCAGGGCCATGTGTAAATCCATGCCGCCGCACTATTCGGCATTTCTCCCATTCAGCTTTTAACATGGCATTGAGCTAATCCAAGGTGGCACTACACAAATCCATGGCGCCATGCAAATACAGGCCCGACATGTCCAGGGACCCAATGACCCTCGCTAAAGGCCCGATGCTACACTAACCCACGTGGCACGATTGTCGGCATCGCGCTAACAAAGTTAACCCGACTACTCGAGCAAGGCGTTGTGCTAATGTAGAGGGCCTCCAACAAGCAAAACTTTCTTTCCCCAAGGCTCAAAATAATCCTCCAAGTTTCATTCAAAGGCCCTGTAGAGGAAGAAAAAATCTTGTAGGTGGCCTCTCTTCCTTGACCCGAAGCAATTTTCATAATTTGGTGGTTAAAAAGTAACTAAACCCTAGGTGTGCAAAACGCTAGGTCTCAAATACATTTTTTCCCTGTTTTCTTTTAGCTTCCTTGAACAAGTTTAGTGTCATCTAACGGAGGTTGAACCACTCGTGGTCACAATTCATGATTCAAGGTGAACCCTCTTAAGCTCCAAAGCAAGCAGCCCCAAAACCTAGCCTCCATATCACCGATTCACAAGAATTTGACTTCACCACCATCTTCATCTTTCCCCTCCAAAACCCTAGTTTGTAAACCGACATCTCCTATCACCATGTCAGGGAGTAGAGAAACAAATGAGCAACAATGAAAGAGTTCAAGGGTCCTATGAGGCCAACTCACAAGGGAGGAAAAAGTGAAGAGAGTTGAACCCCGGAGCATAGTGGATATGACCTCATCTCCCATGATACTTTCATGTTTCTAGAATATGGGATGTTTTCAATTTTGTGAGAAGGTCAAACTAGTACAACAACACCCAAAGCTTACAAGGTTGTTTATCCTCAGTGTCCACAACAAATAGATGAATCTTACGGGGGTGGATTTTTAACTATCATGAGATACCATCTCTATTGCTACAAGTATCCCTACTATTGGTTAAAAATGGTTTAAGAAGGCCAAATTGGACATGGATTATTATGATCCATTTATGAAGACTAGGTACGGACAAGTTTGCAACTCTATTTTTCCCTTCTCACACATCAAACAGAGATTTTCACCCTTGATGAAATTTATCATGAATTACTTCACTTGTGAGGGGAGGTACTCCATGCTTTATTCCTACCATCTTAGACTCCTCATGCATTTCACAAGGGTTAAGATGATCAACTTTCCCTACTACCTCTATAGAAGTATGGACAAAATTACTTATGTTTTCTACAGAAGGAGTCCTTGCCAACAAATGCAAAGTTTATTTCAACATTCCTTGATCAAGATTGTGGTATTACATTAGTTGGAACAATAGGGTATACCTTGGGAGGTATTCACAACACATGAAGTCTTCACAAACCCACAGCTTCCTCATCTACCAAACTTTCCCTCCTCATCTACACAAGTTCCCTCACATGAATGAAACCTCCCTTCTTCCCCCTTCTCTTGATGCATCAAATGAAGAGGATGCGAGTGGCAATAATAGGGCAAAGTAATGATAGTGAGGGTAATGGTGCAAATGACTCGACGAAAGTGAGGAAAGAAGTGAATATGATGAACAGAGTGCTGACAATGAAGGTGATGATATCAGTGAGGCGAGAGATGAAATTGATGAGGAAGAAGAAGAGGGAAAATGATGATGAAGAAGAGGGACAGATGAACATGGTAGTGGTGAAGATAAAAAACATTGAAAATATGGAAGAGGATAGTGACGAAAATGAGGAGGTTGACAATCAAAATGAAATGAGAATTTATGAAGGGCATATCACCAACAAAAACAAGAGGATGCAAGAGATAGACGATAAATAGGAAGAAAATAAGGACTGCACTAGAAATTGAAGGCAACAATGAGGAAAATGAGGCAGATCACGAGTGAGGAGGATGTAAAATATAGTGACAAAGAGACATATGATAAGGAACACAGTAAGGGACAAGACAACAAAGAGGAAAATAGTGATAACAATGATGAAAACGATCATCCCCTTATTGATTATGGCAATGATGATAGTGCATAAAGTGAAGATGAAGTTAATCCTAGTCATGATGATAGTGAAGAAGGGGAAGAGGCTCATAGTCTAAATGATTATCACAGCCATGGAAAATAAAGCAACAAAATCACCATCACACCTCTTGCATGCATATACCAAAGAGGGCCAAGGCAAGTGTTTTCTGCCTCCAAAAGGCAAGGGACCTTGCCACCTACATCATCTCAAAGGCTTGAAAATGGCAAAGAAAACATAGAAAAGGGTAAGAAATGTAAGTGAGGCAGGAAAACTAAACAATAACTCCAATTCATTGACCTTGGCAGTGATATTGAATATGAAGAGATGGCCACTAGTTACTGCTCCAAAGCAAAGATGCACAAATTAGGGAGTGGGAGAGAGATTTTGAAATCGCCAAATGTATCATTCAGTATTACAAGAATGAGCACAAGTACTTTAAGAAGATAAAAATGGGCCTTGCTCTCTAGAAAAAGCTGACCAAGCATCATGCAATGAAAAACAAACTTGCTTGTGCCAAACTAAAAAAAGCCCTCATTGAAATCCAAACCCTAAAGGAGGCAAAGGGTCATGAAAACCTTGGTTTTTTGGCATCAGCTTCTCAACAGGTCTCTAAAACCCCTTGAAGAAGACCTCCGCCAATTTCGAAGGAATTTGGGTAACTTTTTTTTTCTTTTTAATTTTGGAGGCCTATTAACACACCACCACTCATGCTACGCTTTTCCCTAGAGGATATTCAGAGGGAAAACTCTATCTTTTTGGACTTCCCATGGCTAGCACACTATGCTCACCAAATTTCAAAGCAATTGGAGCAGTTTTGAGCCCCTGTAATATTCCCAATCTTCCCAAGCTAATGGGAATATACATTTTTGTTTCATTTTCTTATTGCAAGAATAAATTTGTAAAGGAGGACAATAAAAACTCCTAAAAACAGTGAATAAACCAATGCCCCATGTAAAAAAGGCTAAATATGGGCTATCTTAGTAAAAACACTCTTATGTTAGGAAGGGATTGAGTTGTTTGACTCGTTCAACCATTACCAAATCAACATCGTTGTCTAGATGCAGTGAACCTCCTAGATGCACAACGTGGTTTTAGATGGAGGCTACACATGTGAAATAGGCTAAATCATTGAGATGGTTTAGGGTTTTGCAAGATCTCAATCTTATAAAAGGAAGAGGAGTAAAATAATGGAGAGGTTGTTGAACATGTTATATTTCTGAATATATTATCTATTTAGACATATATCATTCTCTTGTTTTTTAGTTCAGAAAAGTGCTATTTAGCACTGGGTGTTCCTGATCGGGAATCCCACCTCTTCCATTGAGTAGCTCTTGGAGGAGTCTTGCTGATATTCTCCACTATCAGGCATTTGGACAAGCTTCACCTTCCAACAACAACACAGATCTTGTTGAGTGTTTGGTTGTCCTTGTAGGCTGCATCAAGTGGATGCTAGATCTACTCGGATCTAGGCCATTATAGTGCCTCTTTTAAGTGGGAGAGTCTTCTATCCCCTTGGTAAGAGAGTATTAGGCCTTTGGAGCTGTAGTTTAGGATATTGGCATAAGGAAAAACTAGTACTGGAGCCTACATCGACCGTTTTCCTTCCATGAGTGCGTTATTTGCAACTATACAGATCTGCAGGGTGTTTTGGCATACTTCCGGAGGAGAGATCTCTAGTGTTGGGGTTCTGCCCTTCACAAGTGGTGATCCATGGATTACATATCCAATCCATGTCATGTTCATATCTAATCTGCTTATTATTGTATTTACTTTAGAAATTTCGAATATTACTCGCAGATCCGCAACATTAGATCTCGGATCTACTCCATGTGCTTCATGTTTTGTTGAAAACCACAAGGGAAATTTGTAGAGGAGCTCATCTAGTGTACAGATATTTTTATATATAGATATATATATTTTTGTACACATATATACTCTATATATGAGGTGTATTATATAGCTATTGTAGCTCTTTAAAATAATGTTGTCAAGCCTTTTTGCAATTTAATACATTGTTGCAGCACCTCTTTTTGAGGGATTTCTTCATAAAAGTCTTCCATTTTCCTCTTGTACATCGTGTGGGCCACATTTTAAATCTTATTTACTGATTTATAAGTACTTTTATAGCCTCCATATTTGCCTCCTACTATTCCTTAGCTAAAATACATTATTTTCTGAGCGTTATTGTTTAATATTGTTGTTGTTCCCATTTTTGGATATTACAGTGGTATCAGAGCATAATCTTGGCACAACCTGTGCTTTGCATTCTTAAGAAGCCCATATGTCTTCAGAAGAATATGAACCTCGTACTGACAGAGAGAAGAGGTATATAAGAAGAAGACAGAATAAATTTGATTACAAAAATGATGATCAAGACAAGGGTAAAGCCCCTGAATCTGGAAGTGATGTAGAAGGAAAGGACATTGCAAAGATCTTTCTGAAATACATGTAAGATGTTTCTAAAGAGATAAAAGATATGAGATTGGAAAGAATGAAGGAATATCCTAAGAGATTTCATCCTGGAGAAAGCTCTGGCATGTATCACCACTTGAATGATCAACCAAAGTGAACCAGAGCCACAAGCTCCACAACGCTCTACGATGCCTACTTTTTTGGCTATGGAAAATGAACGGCCACAAGAGCAAGCATCCCATGAAGACTAATTTGAAGAATATGAGTCTTAGAATTAGTTATTCAAGGATCAATTTATTTTTCAAGAGTTTTGTTACCTCAAGGAAAAAGGAAGACCAAGGCACCAACATAGAGATGGTGGATTCAATCGGAATCATGATCAACATCACTCTATGTGAATATTATTTTTACCCAAATTTGATGGGTTATCTACTTGTTCTACCAAAGCATCGGTAGAAAAAATTGAAATGTACTTTCAGTTGAACAAGGTCCCTAAGATGGAAGCTATTAAGATTGGCAAACGATCGCACTTTGAAGGTGAAGCACACAACTAGTGGTTCCATGGCTTGTCTACATTGGGTCATGCCAATGTGACTACTTATTTTGAGTTCACTAGAAGGCTAGTGGAAAGGTTGGAAAAAAAATATCCAGAGGCACCTTTCATGAGCCTTGCAAAGTTGAACCAATCAAGTAAAACAGAGTCTTATATTTTTTAATTCCTGAGATTATCTATTATGGTTCCTGATTTGTCTATAGCAAGAAGGGTGTACATGTTCATTGATGGCTTAGATGAACCTCTTCATGGTTTGGTAAAGTATACCAATCCCAATACCTTGCATGATGCCATTGAGAAGGCTAGAGACCTTCAAGATGCCTTGCCCAAATCAAAAGCAAAATTCTAGCACAAACCCTCTTTTCCTTCTAAAGGAGAGGAAGAAAAAGCTCCTCCTTCCAAGGAGAGCTCATACAAGAAGCCTCTCGATGATGACTTTCGGAGAGATATAATGAGAAAGACGCTATGCTTTAATTTCCAAGAACCATGGGTATCTGGACATATATGTGACGCTGGTAAAGCACATTATATAGAGGTCTTCTCAGATCTTGAAGAAGATGAAGATGATGAACCAGGAAGGGGTCATAATGCTGACAATGGTGAAGGAGATCCAACACCATCAGGAGATGGGAAGGGAGCATTTTCTCCTATTGGAGGAACTCTTGCATATTTGAGAGGAGTACCTAAGTACTTGACCTTAAGAGTTCAAGGTTCAATCATGAATCAGAGGGTTTCGTATTGATTGACGGTGGGGATACCCACAATTTCATTGATGCCCATCTTGTGAAAAGTAGAGCAATAGCCACCGATACTTTTGAGGGATTCTCTGTTTTGTTCCCTAGGAGATAGAAAAATGCAATGCATGCACTATGTCCCATCACTTTCAGTCACCATGGGATCCTAGACATTGGTGGATCAATTCTCTATAGTTGACATACCGAAACCAATGTTACCTTGGGTGTTCAATGGTTGATTACATTGGGGAAAGTCACCATCGATTGGGAGGCTTTGCAAATGGAATGGGTGGAAAAGAAGAGTGGTGAACCTCAAATGATCAAAGGCATGCATAGATACCCCTCACATAACACTTCCATAAATAAAACGAGAGATGGATTTGCACGGTGGAAGCAAGGACCTCACCTGTCCCCATCTATTATGTTCATGAGATTTCTGCATGGGACACTCTTATCTAGTGGCAAACCACCTAGGAGGCCACCTGATTTAGTTTCGTGGGGAAGACCTCATAAATTTCCTGCTCCAAACTTAGATCCAGGGAGGTATTGGAGCACTTGAAGACAAAGCTATAGTGTTGGGAGACTTCGATAAGCTCAAGGAGGAGGGAAATCTTCTTCCCCTATCATCATCACCCACTCTCTTTTCTCGGATCTCTGTTTCGTGGGAGGATAATAATGGATGGAATAGCCTTCCAATGTACACCTTTTGGCATAGGAGATGTCAAGGAGAGGATCATAAACATGACAGAACACTTTTGTTGACTTATCATCAGCATGTCATCGTTGAGTAGTGTAGATTTGTAATGGAAATCCCAACCTGCTAGTGTATTATTCCAAAGATCTTCACACATGTATGATACTTGATGAACAGTTGCATGAATAGGGCTACTTAGTCCAAGGAGGTGTCATCTATCATCATGGTAGAATATTTTTCTCTAGAGCTTCTAAGCTCAAGCATAAGATACTACAAGGAGCATATAAAGAGTTTTGTTTCAGCCATATGCATTCCATGAGGATATACAACATCATTATGAGGAGATTTGATTGAGAAGGATTTGAAGAAGAACTACATCAGAATTTTCAAGAATGCATGAGATATGTGGAGTTTGGGCAGCCATGGAACTCTATGCAAGAATCATATCAGACATCTCTTCCTTATTTTCAAAGAGGAGAAAGATCCATGCACAACTCCATGTGTATGAGAGACATTGTCCTTATTTTCTCATTGTACATGTTCTTTTACCATTTTTATATAGGTCATGACTCCTAAACAGAGTAATGTATCATGTAAATCTCATCGCAACTATTGGGCCGCTAAAATTTCTAAACTTGGCCACTCTGTTGATTTGAAAAGGGAGATTTACTTTCATGATGGGTGCTTCCCAAAAGAACCAAACATATCTCACACTTTTAGCCATAGTGATATGACATGTGCAACAAGTAAGTGGTGGGGAAAAAACTTACCACACCTTCATTTGATGCAGTTATGAGGTGCAATGCCGTGGTACCATATGTGGGACTATTTCCCACCTCCTCATGCTCAAATTTATATTTTCTTGTATGCAGTTTTACTTCCATACATTGATGATATACTTGTAATGTTTATGGGCTTGTATGGATGGAGTATCGGGAGCATGTATGTACCTCATGGAATGGAGACTCTCCATGTACCTAATGCTACATGTTTTAGGGAGAGTATTGGTTCAGCCATGTTTGTTTCATGTGAGTTCTTGACTCCTTGTGAGATGGATTATGCACATCTCATAATGGTTTTAGAGGAACAATTCATGCAGGGTTGGATTGGTGAACACTTATGTTGTGAAGAAAGCTTGACGATTGACGGTGTCACTAGTGGAGGAGGAGAAGTGTTGTAGCAATCACCCTATCAGTTGCTTGAGGACAAGAAACATTTTGGAGGGGAGGATTGTAATATTCCAAATTAGCCCAAGCTAATGGGAATATACAATTATGTTTCATTTTCTTATTGCAAGAATAAATGTGTAAAGGAGGACAATAAGAACTCCTAAAAATAGTGAATAAATCAATGCCCCATGTGAACAATGCTAAATATGGGCTATATTATTCAAACATTGTTATGTGTGGAAGGGATTGAGCTATTTGACTGGGTCAACCATGACCAAATCAACAACGCTATCTAGATGCAGTGAACCTCCTAGATGCACAACGCAGTTTTAGATGGTGGCTAAACATGTGAAAGAAGAGAAATAATTGAGATGGTTTAGGGTTTTGCAAGATCTCAATATTATAAAAGGAAGAGAAGGATAACAAGAGAGAGGTTTTTGAACATGTTATATTTATGAATATATTGTCTGTTTAGACATATATCATTCTCTTTTTGTTTAGCTGAGAATAGTTTTTTTAGCACTGGGTGTTCCTGATTGGGAATCCCACCTCTTCCATTGAGTACTTCTTGGAGGAGTTTTTTTGATCTTGTCCACTATCAGGCATTTGGGCAAGCTTCACCTTCCAACTACAGTGCAGATCCTATTGATGGTTTGGTTTTCCTTGTAATCTGTAGCAAGTGGAGGCTAGATCTACTCAAATCTAGGCCATTGTTGTTATACCATTTTTTTGGTCATCTAACCTATTATTATTAGATGAACCCAAGTACACCATGTAAGACCAATTTTACCCCAAGTAAAATTGCTTTCACCACATAAAATAACTTATTTGGTCATTTTTAACCCAAAACAAAGCAATTAATTAAATAAATCTTTATTTATTTAATTATTTCTAAGAACAAGTTATTTAAATCATTATTTAAATAATATTCTTAGTTAAATTTTACTAAATCATCCATAAATAATCAAATAAACCATTATTTATTGCCCATAATTCCCCCTAAAATGATAAATAAATCATTTATTTATTTATTATTTATAAATAAAGGAATTGACCCAAGTCAAGAATCCTTTTCCCTCCAACAAATATAATAAAATATTCCTAAAAAGGTGCTTCTAGAATTCGATTAATAATATTTTATTCATGCAGCGAGTTCTAGATTGACCCCAATATTTTGTTATAAATAGGAGGGTTTTCCCCATTCATTAACCACCTTTCATTGCATTAGATCACCCCTGGATCTTCTCTTGGTCACCATTTTCCATTTTGCTTTGTGAACTCCCATTGAGTTCTATGTTTGCTTTTCCACATCCATAAGAGAGAGAAATGCTAGATCCGAAACACCGAGGACTTCCAAGAACCCATCCCACTGAGGAGAACCGGAAAACACTTTTCTTGTTTTCCTCACAGTGTGCCCCATTCTTTAATATAATACAAAATTCTTTCATATACATTCTTCTTGTCTTGTTTATTGGATCTATGGAGCTATGTTATTTCTTATCTCGCTTAGTATCTTTTGTGCTTAGATATGAATTTATGTAGCAATCTTAAAGGTATTTTGCATCCATAATTGATGTTAGGGCTATTTGTTATGCGTAGCTAAAGTGGTCTTTTACGACGAAAGATCCATACTAACAATTGGCGACTCCACACGGGTTTTCTTTTGCGACCACCGTCGTTTTATCTATTCCCGCATATCCAAATTTGTTTCAAACCGTAGGGTTTCTCTTCCATTTTTTTTTCTTATTTTTATGGTGATTTTCACCCCTAAAACCATTTAAACCGTCAAATTTTTAACTTCCGTGTGTTTCCGGCCTTATCGCAAGTGATGGACATCGACCCTCGAGCGAGACGACAAATATTTTTTCGAAAATGCGCCGCTGAGGCAATGCGGATCTGCAGTCGCACTTATTGGCCCAAAAAAGTGTGACTCTGAGCCTCATGACGCACTTTTCTGCCCCAAACCTATGACTGGGATCGAAAATAGTGTCGAACTCCGTGACCTGCCCTTTTTTCTACAAAATTTTCTAGACACTTTTTCTCGGGTTTTTCTCAAGCTTCGCCGAGTTTTCCAGCCTCCTTTGTCTCGCCCGTTTGGACCTATTTTTGATCTCGCTTCACTCACCTAAGAGGAAATCTTGCCCCCTTAGGGCTCTAGTACCCTCCACTTTTTGTGGACTATTCTTTACTATTTCGTAAGTCTGAATTTCCAGAGTTTCAGCCCTCTTTTTCTCGTGATCCGATACCTCCTTTTCGCATCCCTTTAGATCAGCTCCCCTCCCTCTCAAAACCACCTCATTTAGTTTTGTTTGGGTTCATTTCTAAGGTCACTACTTTGTATCTCCTATATGTAGCTCATCTCCTCCTTTTTTAGCGAGCAACCTTGCCTCTTGCCTCTTTGCTATTCTCTCGCACCACTTTCCGCAGATTCACCCTTTGGATCCCAGTCCCTCCGGACCTTCAATCTATTCGCATCTTTTAGCGTGCTTTGCCTAGTTTTTTCCCTCTTGTCGACTACTTTTGAGAGACCCTCCTTTTTGGGTTAGATTGCTGCATTATTAGTTGTTAATTTTTTGTTCTTTCGGTCTTATTTTCGGCAGATTTCTTTTCCATTACGTAACACACTTTTTATTTTACTCTCAAAACGTCTAGGTTTAAACAATTAAAATTTACGCACGCCACACACCGACCCTAAGCAAAGAAGCGCCTGCTAAAACTCGTAGTAAAGACTTTAAAATCAATTGTCACTTCACCTCTCTCCCCTTGACCTCACTTGATTTTTTCGCCCTCGTCGGTTTATCTTCTTCCCTGTCATCATTTTGCACCCCCAAGGCACCGCTCCCGGAGACTTCTTGGCCTTCATCCCTCGGTTCCTCGCTTGTACGACTTCCTCCTTCCCGTCGTTCTCGAGTCAATATTCCCCCCGAGTTCGCACTCGACTCCTCTTCCGATTTTTTGGGTTCTCCCCCTACTTCGGGTTCCCCCTCTTTTCCCTTCACCATGTCTATTTCTCGGACCTAGCACTAACCCCGCTTCTACCGCCGAGTCCATTTCCCCGTGGAACCACTACGGGACCTACCTCGACCGCCCCCATTACTCCCATTATATGGGCTGGCTCCCTGGTCCCTCGACTTCAATCGGTTGATTAATGATCCCATTTGCCACGATGTGAGTTGGCCCTCGCTATGCCAACCAACCTCCCCCTCCAATGTTCCCAAGTTCGAAGGCCTTGCTAGTGAAGATCCCTCTAACCATATCTCTGCTCTTTCCACATGTGGTGCTCCTCTAATTCCATCACCGATGACTCCATTTGTCTTCGGTTGTTCCAATGCACGCTTACAGTGCGACGCTTCTAAATGGTATGTTGAATATGCCACCTCCTCCCCATACCACTTTTGCGACCATTGCCCAAGCCTTTTTATCCTACTTTCAGCTCTCCCCTCCGTATGACACCGGTACCGAGATTTTAACCTCTTTCCATCAATCCTCTTCGACCCGCCTTTCTCGCTCATGTCCAGAATGGGGGCGAAGACGGAGCTTGTGCCGCGCTCCCCCTTTGAATATCAGGGTTTACATGGACCGGTTCCTTCGCTCTCTCTTACCTCCCATTGGCAAAGATGTCACATTCCATTTTCCCCAAACCGAAGAAGCCGCCCTCAAAATAGCCTTGAAGTATGACCTTATCTACGCCCAATCTGCTATGTTTATACCGTCCTCCCCGACCTTCCCAAACCCGATGGCCCTAATGGCTCGTGGGGCATCTCACTCTGCCGACGATATTTTTGGAGCCCCGTCACATACGTCCGCCCAACCTCTTATGAGCCATGGTTTTCCTCCCGGGGGCCAGCCCCTCCTGGGCGTTTTCTCCCCTCCGTAGCAGCTTGTATTCGAAAGCACGACATGCCTCCTCCTTTTTCCCACCCTCCCCGCTTACCTTACTCGCCGCCCACCCTACCCCTTATCCATATCCGCAACCTAATGTCCCCGCTCCTCCAGCATTTGGACCTTCCACTCCATTGCCTTTTTCCACCCCCCACCACCGCACTTACTACCCCCCAGGGCAAGTATTTGCACAACAGAGGGCGACCCTAACGTTCCTCCTTCTCAAAGAAGGAGAAGGGGCAATCAATCCGCTTCGGTAATCGTGGACCCAATCTCGACCCTCCCATTGCCAACCGTGCCACGGGGCTCTCGACTCAAGCCGGACATGCCACTTTCGCACCAATAAGCCATGTTCGTGTTGTGGTGTTTATGGTCACTACACTCATGATTGTCCCTTATTACCACAAATGCGGCAACTTTGGGATTCTCAGGCCACCGTACGAGGGACATCACTCCTCCCCTACTACCCCTCCCACCCTCGTTACTTCTCAACTCGCCGTGTTTACCGATCCTTTCCCGCAACAAGGATTCGTGGCCACTCAACCACCTCACACCCTGGTAATCACTCACCCTTCCCCTTTTTGGTCCCTCCGATTACCCGCATTCTCATGATGGCTTCGACCCACCTCTCACTCGTCGACCTCAACCTTCAAACTTGGTCCCGTCGCATTCCACACCTCCCGTCTCTCGAGTCTCCATCGTCGGGTCCTACGGAGCCTCTATCGACACCCAATGGTCCCTTACAACTCCCTCTCGCCCAAATCCGAGGTTCATCCGAAGCCTCCTCGAGGGACCATTACATCGAAATGCTACCCTCCGGTCGAGGGTCTGCCCATTCATACAACATAGTAGTGAGATCCGACCCAATCTCCTGCTCGCCATTTCAACATTGGAACTCCTCCAGTCGTGTCCTTCTCAAAAGAGGGACTATCCTATCCGTCGTGGGCACCTGTAGATCCTGCTCGATGACCAATTGATTGTTTTCGACACCCGCCGCTCAGACCATCCCCTCTTCCTCCTTCCGTTGCTTTCCAAATCCCGGTCAAAATCTGAAATGCCAATGTTGCTCGGTGTATTATTGATGAGGGGGCCTCTACCCTGCGTAATTTCACGCTTCGTTTTGGAAACAACTCGGCTCCCCTCTGAACTTTCTCCCTCCACCATCACCCTTCATGCATGGGATGGCCATGCCTCCCCACCCATTGGCCTATTTCGTAACTATCCCATCACCCTTGCCTAGCAAAAATTGTTTGTGTTGACATTGAAGTTATCGACGCCCTCTTGACTGCAAACATCCTTTTGGGGGCGTAGTTACACCTATGCAATGTCAGCGTCCCGATCCGCAGTACACCGCAAGATATTTTTCCCTCATAATGGCAAGATTGTCACCATCGACCAATTGACTCTACCATGAACCAAAAATCTCAGTACCTCCCGAGTCCACCATCTCTACTATCACCAATAAACCAACTCGTTGATTCGTTGACCAATGTTTCCCCCAGTGTCTACAAAGAATCCTCTCTACTTGGCACTTTTCCTAGTCCTCCCCTCCTCCCGTCCCCGACCCTAGATCAGCAAGTGTTTGCATGATGCAATAGTCTCAAGCTAGCCTTCCGCGACTGCTCCGCTAGTCGGCAACCTCTATCTCACCCACCGCCTCCCCGCTTCCCTAGCCCCTTCACTTCGATTAATCGCACCCTTTTCACCCGCCCCTTCCCATCCCACTCGAGAACCTTCCTACCCTCCCGAGTCAGCTTCCCCCTGGTCTCCACCATATGGGAGCCATCCCCCCCGGTCATTACCCCTCGCCGGTCAAATACCTTTCCTTGGCCCCCCCCTAGGGCGTCTATTCGGTTCCCATCATGGCCACTCCTTTCCCTCCCTAATTTAACCTTGGGAGTTCCAGTATGGTATCTTAATCCTCCAACCGAGACCCCACTCAGGCCACCCCAAACCTTACATAGCTGTGACACCCGTGCAATCGATTCCCTTCACTCCTTCCACCACCACAGTGCCCCTAGCCCATTCACGTAACCCTCCTAAGGCTGCGACAGCCTACTACAGGGCAAGAAACACAAAACTTGCAAGGGGGGCATCCACCCGACAAGGCCACCGCCCCCGACCCTACCCCCGCCCCCCACCCGCCAAGCCTCGTGCCTTGTGTGATGGTATCGGTCATCCCACCCATAATTGTCCCGAGTTTCCCCGTATCCAACCCATGGTTAAAGTCGCGTTCCCCGAATCTACGATCCCCGAGACCTCTGTTTCTTCCTCATTCGTAGCCAAGAACCCAAATATTCTTCACACCAACAAACCCCGTGCCTCGTGGTGTCCATGGCCATTATTCCCACCATTTCCCTCACCTCACGCATTACCGAGCCTCTTTAGAGGTCATTCGCGAGTATGAAGTTGAAAAAAATCAATCCGCCTCGCCTATCCTTGCTCGCATGCATCAAGTTTACTTGAGGATCCCTCGGCTACCATTGACATCCCTCCCCCCGATGTTGAGATGTCCGAATTTGTCTGCTCCTCTCTTATACCTATCATCATCCCGCGCACCCCTCGGAGTACATCCCCTTCCGAATCCACTCTGTCTATTTTGCTTGATCCCCCTTTCGCCACTTTTTCGGACCTCTTTATGTTTTGACCATATTTTTTCTTCTTGTCCTTTCCCTAATGACCCGTATGTGCACCTTTCTTCCTCTATCGATGATCTAGGTAGCTTTGTGCCCTCTTGTGGTTTCCACCACCTTTCCTTGCCTTCCCATCATCTCGATACTCCCATCCGTATCTATGATGTACTTTCGCACCATGTGTCCTCGCTTTTTCCTCCCTTTTCTCGTCTTATGATGATACTCCCCTCGACCCTCTCGTCCACCCATTATCTTGGTTACGACCGATCGCGCCTCGTCACTATTCCCGAAACCTTTCCTCCGCCGGTCAGGGCCATTTTTACCCCCTTGCATACACTTGTCCTTGTAAACGGGGTCTATATTGGTCAAGCCACCAATAATCAGAGCTGAATATGATGCGATTCGTGGTCTCTAGCCGATGCTCTCTCTCTTCGAATCCTCCATCCGCATGTCCATTTAGATTCCCCGCTTATTTGTCTTACATCTTAATGGTGTCTATCGTGTGCATAACCCTCTCCCACGTTTAGATAATATTTACGAGTGTAGCTTTTGATCCGCCAATTTAGATTCATTACATTCAGCTATATACCTAGAGATCAAAATCACTACGTAGATCAAATCACAAACCATGTTCTAGACTCGGCATTTATCACACACAACACAATAACATTTAACACCATCAATCAAATACAACCATCATATATACCATATCACATGTGTTTTTAGAGTCCATCTACTCGAAAAAATACGACATGCCCATAGCATGTTAAACAAAACATAACTACAAAAATGGGGAGCACCACTTGCCCCTACAAAACACTAGGGTGCACCACCGCCCTACACCTAATCACTCCCCTGGAGGATCCCTGAGCCAATGGCTCTTCTCCCTCGACTCGTAGATCACGCACGTCCGATCGGCCATCGCCATGCGTCGCATGATACCTCGCCACTCCGAGGGTAGCCCAATACATAACTCTATGTATCGGTCGTCTAAATCTTGCCAACCACGCTCCGACACACCGCTCGGCAGTCCCCTCACATCTACGATGGATGTCCTCCACCGTGGTGGCCATCTCCCTCGCTCGTCTCGTCCTCGATCCACTTGCCCCTATAGCTCCTCCCTGGCTATAGGACGTCCCATATATCCGACCGGTTTTACCGGAGCTATATCTCGCATTCCAAAAAAGTATAAAGATTAGCACCATACAGACTAGTCACAAACTTTAAAATGCACATAACAAATTAGTTGCTCATCACTTACCATCGGGTCCCCCATACTCGACTAGGTGGAAGTGGCAAGTCCGGATCTCCCCAAAAACTCATCCCACTATAGGGATAGTCGTCTATGTATAACGACATCTGATCCCTAATGGGCGAAGAACTCTGGTCGGCACACCCGTCCGACCACCCCCTCCCCCCTCCTCTACTCAGTAATCGTCCCCCACCGATGCATCCGAGGCTCTCTCGACCTCCATCGTGCAACTCGTACATGAGGTCGTAAGGTCAGATCTTCTCAAAGAACAAAGAGCACAACATTGTCCCATAGGCGCAATCATGATTCACTTACCGCTTGCATATCGACAAACTCGTCGTTTCACCGACACCAACATCATCTAGGCCCACCCATAGTAGGTCCCACTCAAGACACTCTCCACGATCATCATCCGCCCTCCGAGTGATGTGATGGAACGCCTCGCTACCTAAGACCCGTAACACCGTTGCGGCCACCACCCGGGTCTCCCTAGCCTCTCTAGATCACCAATGGATACTCGATTCCCCTTGACTCGGACCGTGGTCGACAATGTCGCTCAACAAAAATCCATAATGTTACGCCCATGTGGTAACATCTGGCCGTATATTTCCCACCATCCCTAATGGTGGGAGACCAGTCAAGAAATACAAATCCCGGACCGCTAGCTCGATCCCCGTGCCCCTCGCACTACAAACACCTCTTGATTTGGATCCCGATGGCCCGATAATACGGGCCAACAAGGGCTCTCCAACCCTCATCAACGGGTTCTCCAAAAATTTCAGCACCCCATACCTCGCGCGACATCGACGGACACCCCGATCCGCCTCGGATCCCCGTCCGTAATGTACCTAAGTCTCTCTCTCTCCATTTTATCACTATATCTACCATATCACGCACAAAACCGTCAATTTTTCGTCTCGTAACCACACAACTACATCTATCCACACCAAAACCGAATCTCGACTCAATACAAAGACCGAAATCACCTCCCTCTCACAGGGTCGCACTTTTTCAAGACAAACTTGGGCCAGGGTCGCACTTTTCGAGCCCAAACTTGCATCCCGTGTCGCATTTTTTGCCACAAAAAGTGCAACCCGGCCGTGAGGAAGAAATAGGGGCAGTTACTCGAGATTTAAAGCCCTAATCTGCAATTTGAATCCATAAAAAAACAAAGCTTAAGATTAGGCCTCTCACTCTGCAACTCGACGGATCACAATTCCAACTGCTCGGTTTGTCCGCTATGATCGCCGCAAGATTTAGGGCCTTCTCTCCTCTCCACATTCACCATAGCTACACAAGCAAATGAATGATTTTGGAGGGAAAACGTCCCTATTAGAAGAAAACCCTTGTTTTTTTCTTTTCACTCGATGCGACCCAACCGTAGCCCCGTTTGACACACCGTCCGCACCGTTGGAAAGCTCTCACCGAGCACCGAAATGGGTATCTGTCAATTTTTATGTTTTCGATACTTCACCAGGACACATTTTTTCCATGAAGGGTCCATTCACCTCTTCTCAAAATCGAATTTCCTCACTTATGACACTTGTACTTGGGGACACCACTTTGCCTCCTTACTCGTATAATTTCGTGTTGATTTTCGTCATGAGCTACCCTATTGTACTCATGCTTTTATGGTTCCCCACCGGACCCGTACTATGAGGCAACACCATCAAGTCGCCCTTGTTTAGAGCATTCGAGTCGAGTCACCCAAAGCACATTCATGGAGTCTATCCCCTGAGTCCCTTTTACCTCGCCATAGTCCTCCATCCTTTCACTCGCTTGGTCCCTCCCTCATGACCCACATCATGGCCTTCAATACCCCCTGTCCACTCTCCCTCATGATATTGTCGTCGTCTGCGCAGTAGCCCTTCATACACTTTATGCTCTAACAAGGGAAGTTGTCCAACCGCTCCTCCATTTCTCTCATTCCATCATCCCCATTAGTGTCTACTTGGTCGTCGCTCTACTATTTTCCCCGTGCCTTAGGTGGGGTTCCCTTATTGCCTCACCTATGGCGTACCTACTTCTCGTCGACATCGCCTCATTTATTCCAGAACCCGGTCTTGGGGGCGGTGTCCCCACGGTTCGAGCTCCTATCAACATGATCATGATCTATACACTTGATGGTCTAGTGATGCACTGTGCAGCTCTTGATGATTCCCCGGCATGTGTGAGATGTCTCAACCCCTCATGAGGGGGTGGCCCCGTGGCAGCCCCCCCACATGCCCGGATGACTTCCTTTTTCACCCTCGATGCAGCTCCTCCCATTTGACGATATTAGCCTCCACCTCTTGTGACGCCTCTTCAATTTACACATATCGATCGGATGTTGCGAGCCCTTCCTGCGTGTAGGGGGCATTTGGGTGTATTTGTATCTCATGTACTACCATATTGTTGCATAATTCCAGGCATCGCATGTATGTGAGATTTATTATGTTATTTATCTGGCTCATGTTTAGGCCAGCACATGCTTCATTATTGCATTCCGTGGTTTTTTAGGCGCCTTATTCCTTATACTTGTTGCATTCCGTGGTTTTCTGGGCACCTTATTCTTTGTACTTTGTCTCGGCGGGCATAGGTATGCCTCCCCCGCCGCCTTTAGCACAGGCACCGCTTCATAGAGACTTGTTGCACCTATAAGTCTCATCTCCTCAGGGTCCAGTCCTTTACCACATTAGACACATTACACTTCTCTCTCTCGCTTCCGTTTTTTCTATTTAGTGATTGAGTTATTACAACGTACTTCGGTCATACGATTTGCTCTTAACACTGTAGACGTAGGGGGGAAAACCCCTGTTATACTATTTTTTTGGTCATCTAACCTATTATTATTAGATGAACCCAAGTACACCATGTAAGACCAATTTTACCCCATGTAAAATTTCTTTCACCACATAAAATAACTTATTTCGTCATTTTTTAACCCAAAAACAAAGCAATTAATTAAATAAATCTTTATTTATTTAATTATCTCCTAAGAAAAAAGTTATTTAAATCATTATTTAAATAATATTCTTAGTTAAATTTGACTAAATCATCCATAAATAATCAAATAAACCATTATTTATTCCCATCATTCTCCCTAAAATGATAAATAAATCATTTATTTATTTATTATTTATAAATAAAGGAATTTGACCCAAGTCAAGAACCCTTTTCCCTCCAACAAATATAATAAAAATATTCTATAAAAGGTGCTTCTAGAATTCAATTAATAATATTATATTCATGCACCAAGTTCTAGACTGCACTCCAATATTTTGTTATAAATAGGAGGGTTTTTCCCCATTCATTAACGACCTTCATTGCATTAGATCACCCTCGGACCTTCTCTTGGTCACCATTTTCCATTTTGTCTTTGTGAACTCCCATTGAGTTCTATGTTTGCCTTTCCACATCCATAAGAGAGAGAAATGCTAGATCTGAAACACTAAGGACTTCCAAGAACCCATCCCGACCGAGGGAGAACTAGAAAACACCTTTCTTGTTTTCCTCACAGGGTGCCCCATTCTTTAATATAATACAAAATTCTTTCATATACATTCTTCTTGTCTTGTTTATTGGATCTATGGAGCTATGTTATTTCTTATCTTCTTAATATCTTTTGTGCTTAGATATGAATTTATGCGACAATATTAAAGGTATTTTGCAGCCATAATTGATGCTAGGGCTATTTGTTATGCGTAGCTAAAGTGATATTCTTTACAACGAAAGATTCATGCACTAACAATTGTAGTGCCTATTTTCGGTGGGAGAGTATCCCCTTGGTAAGAGAGTACTAGACCTGTGGAGCTCGCATTTTTCACATCTTAACATCGATGCCAAAGCTAGTACTAGAGCACTACTAACATAGTGTTCCTTCCAGGGACTATGTTTTTTGCAAGTATACGAGCTTTCGTGGGTGTTTTGACATAATTTTGGAGGAGAGATCTCTAGTGTTGGGGTTCTTTCTGTTCATTGTGGCGATCAATGGATTACAGATCTAATTCTTGTCATGTTCAGATATGATCTTCTTATTATTGTATTTACTTCAGAAATTTCTGAATATTACTAGCAGATCTCGCAACTTTAGTTCTCGGATCTACTCCATGTGCTTCATGTTTCTGTTGAAAAACCCCAAGGGGAATTTGTAGAAGAGCTCATCTAGTGTACAAAATCGATACGTATCTAGATTTTTGTACACAAATATGCTCTAGATCTGAAGTTTAATATACAACCACTATGAGCTCTTTAAAATAACACCGTCAAGCTTTTTTGCAGTTTAATACATTGTTGTAGCACCTCTTTTTGAGGGATTTCTTCATAAGAGTCTTCCATTTTCCTCTTGTACATTGTATGGGCCAAATTTATAAATTTGATTTTGTTGATGTATAAGTAATTTTTTGAGCCTCCATAAAGGCCTCCCTACTCGCTGTTTAGCTAATTTGCATTATTTTCTGACTAGTATTGTTTAATATTGTTGTTGTTCCCATTTTAGGATATTATACCCTCGAAAAGTCAAAAACACCTAATTTTGACCATTACGCATCGCTTTTCGAGCTGAGAGCAACGTTGGGATTTTTACATTTTGTACGGAGTTATAGGAGCTAGATCAGGGAAACCAAGGGTAGCTCCGGAAAGTAGACTCATCGGAGCTTTTCCAACGAGCCATCATGGAGCAAAATACCAACATCGGGAAGGGTTCCAAACCTTTGTTGCAAAAGTACCTATTTTCTTCCTCAAGGTGGCACTGCGCAAATGCGAATCGTATAGTGTGTTTTTATGCCAAAAGTCAACAAAACACACTCGATTTATTGCAAAAATCATATTTTAGTGTTTTTTTTGAGGCAAATAACTCTAGAATTAGGTGCAAGAAGTTATTTCTAGCATTTATCTCATGAGATATTTTGTGCCTTAGGCCTTGTATGGTCACTTAGGCATAAATGACATTTATGAGTGATTTTGACATTTTCCAACCCTATCTAGGGTTTTTTCCCTACTTTGCTGAGTTAAATAGAGCATGAGGGCTTCATTGTAAATGTTGGAATTTGATGAGCTTTTAGAGAAATACATGGTTTTTTTTGAGGTTGAAGAGTAATTTGGTGTTGTGGAGCTTGTGGATGATTTTCTTTGATTGATGATGATGAACGCTTTCTTGCAAGATCCCTGAGCTTGATTAATGGTGATGTGTCTCTAATTTTGTTTTATGTTTTCTTGTTTATCATTATGTTTCATCCTTCTATATGCGGTATGAATAGAAAATTATAGGCTAAGAAATGTTGTTTGAAGCACCTTAGTCGTTCTTGCCTTCTATTGCCTTGATGTTTCCTCTCGCTAGGACATTTTAAGGAATTCTTGATTGCTCCTTAGACCCCCCTAAGATTTGTTTTATTTCATCAATGGATTAATATGCTAGTTTCCAAATATGTTTTATCACAAGCCCCAGCTTTATTTGATGCTATCTAAACTCCTGTTTTTGGAATCTATCATTTGAAGTATTAGTTGTTAGGTTAAAGCCAAGGAGGTCTTGTTGTGATCTTACCCTTTGTCCATGCTTATCAATTGCCTCAAAGTTATTTGTAGCTTGATCAATAATGTTTAGGGAGTTCCCTCTTTGTTGATTAAAGTTATTTTTTTATCTTAAATGTTTTTCTAAAGCTTTGAAGGTGAAATCACTAGAAAGTTAAATGAGTTTTCTTGCCTTCTATATTTCATTGGAATGTTTGTCTAGAATGCTTCTTTTGTTTAAGTTGAATCAAATAGTTACCTGGGTTTTCCCTATCTATTGATTGCTTCTTGATGTTAATTTTGTTTTAGACCTTCTTGTCTATGGGTATTTGATAAAGGATTCTTAACTTCCCTTTGCCCTACCTTGTTTCCCCAACTTAATGTCCATTTCACTTCACACATAACCTTAAATCGATGCATTGACAATACTATATTTTCCCCTATGATGCACTCCGACTCATTATTGAGATATCAATGAATTTCATAGACTCCATAGCCCAATGATTTGATGATATCTCACTCAACCCTATTCTACCTGTTCCATCTTACCCTAACCAAAACAAACAACAAAACCTACACTTAACAACTAGCATAAAATCAACCATCTAAAAGCAAAACAAGTTCACATACTTTGCATACAATAGAGAGAGCCCTCTCCGAGTCCTGAAGGCTAGGGTCCTAGGACTCCAAAGACTGGGCTTGTTGGGTATGTTTTATATTATTTCCATGACTAATTTATGGTGGGTAGTCCGCGCCCATGGTTTTGTGCATGGTTTTGCACATGGTTTTGGGGTATGCTGGTTTTCGACCCATGGTATTTTTGTAGATCCGGTCAAGGGAACTATTGTTATGTTATAATCTAGGGTTAATGTATTAGGTTTCATGTATGCTTCGACATGTATATATATGTGTTGTAACACTAAAAGGAATATAATGAAAAATCAAGTTTTCGGTCATCTCGATTTGGGATCCAGGGAAAATATCTCGTGTTCATTCGTTTTATGTTTTATGCTCTCGCTATGTGTTTATTTTATGTTATAAGATTCGTGTGTAGATAATTTTACGTTGAGGGTCAAAACCTACATTTGGTATCATAGCAGCTTTCGTCTTGAAGGGGATTCCTTTGTCGTCGAGGGTTTTTTTTGCTCGGGCCTGAGGTAGACCCTCGTTCGGTGGGAGATCTACGGGATCAATTCTTGCAGTGAAAGAAGATGGCGAGTGGTGGGAAGATAGAGATCGATAAATTTAATGGTCGAGTTTTGAGTTATGGAAGCTCAAGATGGAGGATCTCGCTGGGGATAAAGATCGGTGGATCACGGTAGATCTAGGTACTAAACCAACGGCAATGTCGGATGAAGAGTGGAAGAAACTCGGATCGGAAGGCTAAGAGAACAATATGGTTGTGTGTCTCGGATTCGATATTGCTGAATGTATCTCGGGGAAGCTACGATGAAGAATTTGCGGGAGAAAACTTGGGACTTTGTACCAATCTAAGTCTCCCGGTGAATAATTTGTTCCTATGGAAAAAATCGTATAACATGAGGATGAAGGATGAAGACTCGGTGACAAAGCATTTGAACGCCTTCAATACCGTGGTAAGTCGGTTGTCGTATGTTGATATTAAAATCTCGGATGAGGATAAGTGCATTAGTTTGTTGTGTTCTCTACTAGACTTGTGGGACAGTCTAGTTATTGTAATAGAGTAGCAATACAACTACCTTGAATTTTGATGACATTTTCTTAGCCTTGTTGTTGGAGGAAATGAGACAGAAATATGGAGGGCCGAGAATGGATATGCCTTATATGTACGAGGAAGGTCCCAAAACGAAACAAGAATAAGGTTTCGAGTGGGAGATCCAAATCTAGAGGGAGATCTAAATCTCTTGGAAATTTTGTAAAGGTATGCTGGAAATGCGGAAAGGAAGGGCACTACAAAAGGGAGTGCATCTCTAAAGCTCACGAGAAAGGAAAAGGGATCTCGATGATGCTCCTTCTACGGAAGGAAAAAACCACCTTGGATGAAAGTGGTGATGTGTATTTGGCTTCTTCTTCGAATACACATGTAGATCATGAGTCATGGTTGATTGACTCAAGTGCATCCTTTCACTTCACTTCCCATAGGGAGTGGTTCTGCGAGTATGAGAAATATGATGGTGGTGATGTCCTCCTAGGGGATGATAGGAGGGCCAGAATCGTCAGACATGGAAAGGTCAAGCTAAAAGTCACATAGGTGGAAGGATCGAACACTTCCTCGGTGTTCTTCATATTCCCGCATTGGCCGAAATCTGATTTCCGTAAGCAATATGGATGATGCAGGTGTAAAAATAGTGTTTGAGAAAGATGCCTGCAAGAAGGTTCAGGGAGCACTAGTATTAATGGGAGGAGTTCGGACTGGAACTCTATAAAAGCTACAACATTGCACCATTATTGATGGGTGTAATAGTTCTATGGTTCCTGAAAATGGAGCGGAAAGCCTAGTTGTCTCTGGATAAAAGACCATGCTATGGCATCAAAGGCTTGGACATATTGGAGAGAAGGGCCTTTGGATACTGCATAGAAATGGTATGGTAGAAGGTATGTCTAATTTCGCTCTGGATTTCGATTTCTGTGAACATTGTGTATATGGGAAGCTGCATCAGGTGAGTTTTCCTTCCCGGTTCTAAGAGGGCGAACAAGGTATTAGAACTTGTGCACAAGTGATGTGTTTGGACCTATGTCAGTTCCTTCATTAGGAAAGTCTATGTACTATGTTTCATTCATAGATGACTTCTCAAGGAATACATGGATATATTTCTTGAGAAAGAAATCTGAAAGTCTTTGACAGATTTAAATAATTTAAGGCTCTGGTGGAAAACCAGACAGGGGAAGAAGATAGAGGCGCTGAGGATAGATAATGATGGGGAGTTTTGCAAGAAGGAATGTGAGGAGTTCTGTAAGAAGTGTGGTATAGCATGATAGAAGACTAATCCATACACACCTCAACAAAATGTTGTTGTAGAAAGAATGAATATAACACCGGTGGAAAAGGAAAGAAGCATGCTCATTGGTACCGGGTTAGGACAAGAATTCTAGGCAGAGGCAGTGGAGACTGCATGCTATCTGGTTAACAAATCACCTTCATCATTGTCAGAGGATAAGATTCCACATGAGGTATGGACTCGGGTAAGAAAACCTATCTTTAACATCTAAGGGTATTTGGATGTGATGCATATTTACATGTTCCAAAGCATAAAAGGACTAAGTTGGATAATAAATCCGAATGGTGCATCTTTATTTGGGTACAAGGATGGATTAAAAGGTTAGAAGCTTTGGAACCCCGAAAACAAGGAAGGTTGTGTACAAAATGAGATGTAGTGTTTAGAGAGGTGAAATATGTTGTTAAACATCAATTCATACCAAAGGAACTTGAGAATATATAATTTGAGCTAAAGGAGGATGAATCAGACTCTACAACAGATGAAGACTCGAGAGGGGAAGAGCCACAACCCTGGGCCATGAGAAGATCAACACAGAAAGAAGACAACTGTAAAGGTATAGTTCATCTTCTTTACGTTCATATTTTTCCTTAACTATAGCCGATGATGATCCCGGAACTATTAGGGAGGCAATATATTCAGAGGATGGAAAACTCTAGAAGGAGGCCATGGTTGATGAAATGGCATCCTCGCACAAAAATGACGCATGGGATCCGGTGGAGTTATCGGGTGGAAGGAAGCCAATCGAGAGAAAATGGGTGTTTAAAAAAGTAGATGAATATAGAAGGCAAGGTGGAGAAATACAAAGTCGGTTGGTAGCAAAAGGTTATTCCCGATGTGTCGAGAATTTATTTTGGTGATATTTTTTTCTCACTGTTGCCAAAGTTACTTCTATTAGATTACTCTTATCTATTGGTGTTGCATTTTATTTTGAGATAGAAACAGATGGATGTGAAGACAAAATTTCTTCACTAGGGATCTAGAAGAGGAGATATACATGAAATAACTCGAAGGATTTATGGTGAAGGGTAAGAAAGAATTGGTATGAAGGTTGAAGAAGTCTTTGTATGGGTTAAAAACGAGTCACCAAGGATGCGGTATCAGAAATTTGATAACTATATACGAGGACTTGGCTTCACTCGAAGCAAGGAGGATCGCTATGTTTATTTTAAAATTAATTGGTGACCATGTTATTTATTTGGTATTGTATGTGGATGATATGTTGTTGATTGGAAATGACAAAGAAATTATCCAAGATTTGAAGACCCAAACTATTCTCCAAATTCGACATGAAGGATCTTGGTGCTACAAACTATATTTTGGGCATGGAAATTAAAAGAGATTAGGCAAAAGAGGGAAGCTCTAGTTAAACATGAGGAAGTATGTCGAGACTATATTGTAGAGGTTCGAAAGATGCAAACGATAGTAAACCTGTGAATGTTCCTATTCCTATAGGTGTAAATCTATTTGATTTGAAGAGTGTCCCATGACAAAAGAAGAAGAGGAGGATATGTCTCGTGTTCCATATGCAAGTGCAATGGGTAGCTCTGATGTATGCAATGGTCTTTCCTGGACAAGACATTGCACATGCAGTGGGAGTATTGAGCGGTTTATGTCAAACCCTGTGGAAGGAGCATTGGATAGAAGTGAAGCGGGTTTTCAGATATTTACGTGGCACTAGTGATTATGGCTTCAGCCTACCAGGGGAAGAGAAAGATTGGAAAGAATGTTGGACATTCATGGTTTTTTTGATGCGGATCGGGCTGGAGATTTTGACCAAAGAAGATCTACAAGTGGGTATGTGTTTAGCCTATTTGGAGGCGCAATCAATTGGACGAGTAAAAGATAGTCTATAGTGGCTATTTTAACTACAGAGGTAGAATACATAGCAGCCAATCATGCAAGCAAGGAAGCAGTTTGGTTGCAGAGATTGTGTTCAAGTATGGGGTTGGTACAACAAGCTATAAGGATAGACTGTGATAGCTAAAGTGCAATTTTCTTGGCTAAGAACCCCCGCTTATCATTCAAAGAAAAAGCGCATTGATGTTCAATATCACTTTGTTAGAGATATGGTTGAGCCTAAAATGGTGTTGTCGGTAAAGGTGGACACTTTGAAGAATGTTGCGGATGCATTGATGAAGTCTATGAGCACTCAGAAATTCTCTTGGTGTAGAGAAACAATGGGTGTTGAAGAATTGGGCCAATGACTAAGCTCTCATGTGCCCCCCTATGGAAAGGAAACAACAAGTGGGAGAATTTTGGGTATGTGTTATATGTTGGGTATGGGTATTGGTCCTTAATTTCTAGTGGGTAGTCTGCGCCCATGGTTTTATGCATGGTTTTGGGGTACGATGGTTTTGGGCCCCTTGTATTTTTGTAGATCCGATCAAGGGAGCTACAGTTATGTTCTAATCCAGGGTTAATGGATTAGGGTTCATGTATGCTTCATCATGTATATATGTGTGTTGTAACACTAAAAGGAATATAATGAAAAATCAAGTTGGTTGTCCCAATTTGGGATGCAAGGGAAAATCTTTGTGTTTATCTATTTTATGTTTTATGGTCTCGCTATTGTTTATTTTCTATTATAAGATTCGTGTGTAGATAATTTCTATTCAGGGTTAAAACCTATAGGTCTAATGTTACCCTATGCATTTGGTCTACCAATCACGCTAAATGACGGGACCCTAACATAATGGTGATCACGGTGGGACATTATGAGTAAATAACAAGCTTACACATCCTTAGAGAATTCAGAAGCACTTGTCAAATAGTATCCTATGATTTGTAACCACCTCAGCACTATGAGTAACATAATGGTGATCATGATGGGACCTCTAAGTCAATGACAATCTAAGTATCCCTTAGGACTTCCGAAAACATTATCAAATCATAGAACTCAAACTACCCGCCTAAAGAATAGAACTCGGTTGTTTCACCATCCTAGAAAAATGATGACTCAACCGTAGACACTCTTACAAAACCTAGGTCTATAGAAAGGAACTCGAAAAACCACAAAACATCCCTAGATTGGTTTTTTTTGTGAGTTATTGGTGGTGGACCATAAACATACATCCTTAAAACAAGAAAAAATATGCACTGGCGACTCCACTACCCTCCAGTAGGCCCTATTACTTCACTAGTTCTCATTAGACTCCCTGGGGATTGTATCAAATCATCCTTGAGAGGTTTAGAAGCCTAGTTATACACTCGTGTGAGTTTGCCAAACACTAAGAGAGGTCGACCCTTCCAAAAATAGTCCTAAAAAATTTCAGCCTCTCTCGAATTTTTTATTTTGAAATCCGGCTTCATAGAGGATTAGTACGAGATCTCATCCAGACCCAAATCATCCTACCATAGTTGATGACCTAGAAAATATTTTTATGGAAAAAATTATAAACCTAGAAACTTAACCACTGTTAGGACCATTCATAGAGCAAGCTCTGTACTTGAACATATTTCAACTTTGCAAGACTCCCTGAGTTTGGATTGCATCATATAATAAACCTTTTAAGAACCAAGTCACAAAGTGGGTTTGACTAGACTGACCTTGAGCCCATAGATTTGCAAAGCAAAGTTCTCGTAGAGAAGCCTCTCCCTCCACTCCTCCCGACTTTCAACTTCTTCATCACTTTAGCTATTTCAATCCCAAGTCTGCTCATAATCAGCCCACCTGGACCAAGTACTTCCACCACACCCATCCATACCACCACCGTGCAAACCAATCCACTACATCCTCCACCTCCTCTCACAAACCTTCCTCTTGTAAATCCACCATTAGCTCCCATCATGGTAGCTTGGTATGCACCCCTTTGTTTTACCACAACCACTTGTACCTTTGCCAAATGACTATCATTCCAAGATATCTCATTTCATAGGAGTTGAATCTACCACTTCCCAACAACATGTAGACAGAATAAATGATGCCTTTGACTCTATGGATTTGGAAGATGAAACCATGCAAATGGGGATGTTTTCCTAAAGCCCGGGAGGAGAAGATAAAAAATGGTTCAAAAAACATAACTCTCAACAACATACATGATCTCCTTTCCTCTACCAAAATTTCATAAACAAGTGGTAGATTAAGAAAAAACCCTCTCCAAATCCTCTCTCGAATATAGAGACCTTAAGCGAAATGTAGGGAAAAGTGTGCAAGACTATTGCACTAGGTTCAATAGTGTTTACAATGCACTCCCACCCAACGTTAAACCCCCAATAGGCCTAGTTTTAGCTAAATTCGGAAGGTTTTGACTCGACGTAATGGCCTATCACCGAGAAAAAAGAGAGCCCGTGACTTTAGAAGACATGCAAAAAGGGAGCTTTAAGTGTAGAGTCCAACTCGATTGAAAAGAGAGCTGAGGCTGATATCAGAAAAGGAGAGTAACCTACAAGGATGAAACCATGCCCTCAACCTCTTCATCCGACTCCAATATTGACAACCTAGCTAGAAACATGGAGAGAATGATGGAGAGGATAAGCCTAAATGAAAGAATTCCTCCTAGGGAAAACCAAGAAAATTCCCGAACAAATTAGGCCACCCTTCCAATATATTTATGTAGATGAAGAGGGGGAGAGAGACCGAAGAACCTCAGAAATCCATGTAAACATGATAGGTTCTAACAATGAAGGTGATGTTTTTCTCACTCGAAGAAGAATAAGGTCTTTTTTCCTTTGACAAAAGCCGAAAACACACTATGAGGAGTCTCAAGACTATGAATTGGGATTTTTAAATGCAATAATGGAATTCCATAGGCAATATGACCTTAGGAGCAAAAAGAACCAAGATGCCCCCAAGAAAAACCAAATAGAAATTGTTGTTAGGAAAACACCTAAAAAAACTCCTAAGAAGATAGTAAACAATGTCAACACTATGGCTAAGAAAATTGATCCAAACAAGGAAAAAATCATCCAACCAAGTGGTGACACAATCTGCCCTAGTGCCTCCACTAGTGGCCCTAAGAAAACTATTTTGTGTAAAGCCCCAAATCAGAATTAGCAAATTAAAAATGTAGAAAATTTCATGGCTGATAAAACTGATGTAAATATGTCCAGAACACATATACCTTTCAGCTTTGAAGGGGATATTTCCAAAATCAAGATAACCATACCTCTCACTAAACTGGTTACTCAAGAAGTGTATAGGTCCCAAGTTTTGAAAGTCTTAAACATGGGAAATTATATTGACACTCTGCACTTGGTTGATGACAAACCCGAGCTTTTGTTTGGACCTGAAGTGGAAGGAAAATACCAATTAGGAGCCATTCCCCCTTTCTATGTTAGCTTAAATATACATGACAAAATCTTGCACAATGCCATGCTAGACTCTGGTGCCTCTCACAACCTCATGCCTAAAGTTGTTATGGAGAGATTAGGCCTAGAAATTACTAAACCTTACAAAGACTTATACTCATTCGATTCGATTAGAGTCAAGTGTTTGGGCCTAATCAAGGATCTTTATGTCAATCTGGCACAAATACTTACTAAGAACCTAGTCATGGACATAGTTGTTGCTGACATTCCCCCCAAGTATGGTATGCTTTTATCCAGATCTTGGGGAACCAAGCTTTAGGGGAACCTCCAACTTGACATGTCATATGCTACCATCCCTGTTTTCAACCGAACTAGGAGGTTATACCGGGAGTCCCAGACGAAGTATATGGTAAGTAGCCTGGATAGGCCAAACAACATCTCTGTCTATTCCATTCACTCAGATCTTGATTCTTTCATCTTGTGTAATGAAGAGGACATTAATGAGTAGGTAAGTGAATTTGAGACAAATCTGGACACACTACAACAATCAAACCAGTCTCCGCATGACGAACTCAACAATCAAAACTATAACAGCCATGAACGACCACATGATGATAAAACTGAACTTGACTTTCTGCAAAATGAAAATGAAATTTCAAAACCAAAAATTAGTTTAGAATCTAAATCAGGTTGCTCAAATAAAGGACAAACCTCAAAAACAGAACTTTCCCCTTTTGTCAATCCAGAAGTGCTGAAATACTCTCACATAACATAAATCTTTGGGAATCTAGATCAAAAGAGCCTTATGTTTTTGCCTTACATAGACACCTCATCATCAAAGGGTTTTGTCCCTTAGGAAGAGTTGTTGACTCTCACAAATGTTGCTATGGACCCTAAAGGAGTATCCATTGAAACTGATATAGAGGAATATAATGTAGGCAGCCTAGAAATACCCAAAATGATTAAGTTATCCAAAACTTTCTCATTACACACAAAACTGAAATACATAAGGCTATGCAAGAAGTTTCAGGATGCTTGTATATATAATGATGAAAGCTTAAAGCCTTATGACACAGACATCATTCAAAAAAGGTCTCCTTCCAAGAAATACCATGAAACCCTTGGGAAAGTTGTGTCACTAACAAAGAAAGCAAAAGGATGCAGACTGTGTATATATTTTAGGTACCTAGACAAAACCTCCATGAAGTACAAATACCCTTTCCCCAAGAGAAATCATCCTATACAAAGGGTAGGAATTTCTAACAAGATGTCTTTACATGATAGTGTTTCAGGTTATCATCAGATGATACCTTTTTCAATCAATCAACATAAAGTCATTTTCAAAGTTCCTTGGAGCAACTACATGTTTGACCAAATGCTTCCTGGGTTAAGGAGTGCTGAAGATGTCTTCCAAAGAGTCATGGCCCCTGTTTTCAACTTCTTCACTATGATATACATTGATGACATCATCATCTGTTTTGAAGCTGATAGAGAATACCTTTTCCACCTAAGAAGGGTCTTTGACAGAAACAAGTTTTGGAAGCAAGACTCAAAGAGGAAATACCAAGGAGAGCATGGCCTGTTTGAAAATTTTTGGAAAAATCCTTACACTATGCCCTCAAATGGAGGTACCTATGATTTTTATTTACAAGAGCTAAATGGACAAAGAATGTTAGGAGATCCTTTTAAGGACAGGATGCTCAAGTACCATTTCTGTAAAAACCCCTAGTTTAACATTTTCATCCATTGTACATAAACATTTCATGAGAAAATCACAAAAACACAAAAACATAGAAAGAAATAAAAAGAGGGCAGATTTGAAAAGAGGTACAACCGCATACCCAAAAAATAGTAATGTTGAAAGTGTGCAAGCCTAAATGCCACTACTTGTGCCAAAAAGTCTTGTTCAGTCATCTAGCCTAATCATGGCTGAACATGTTTTCAATTTATTGCTGATAAGTTAGTGAAAGAGGGTTTCTCAAATCATTTAAACTTGACTTGTCAAAAATAATAGATTAGGAATGAAAGATATTGGTTCCACATGCTCAAAAATGAACCAAAGAGAAATATGGGGTTGCATACCAAATGGTAAATCACAACCCTTGTTTTTCTAGTTTTTTTTGTACAAAAATAATGTTTGTGTGCAGCTGGTCCTAATGCCACAACTCATGGCAAGTCAGATTGTCTAACCCTGATTTAACCATGCTTTCAATTTCATGTCAATAGCTTAGAGAATGAAGTCTGTAATACAGCTTAATCTTGACAGTCAAATAGTCTAGCTAGAGAATAAAAAGAGTTCAATAGCATAATTTGAACTCTTGGAAGTAATAAGAGTAGAAGTAGATATTTTGTTTTGCTCTCAAAAGAAAAGAATGTCAAAGGTTTGCCAGTTCAAGTGCACCCAATGAAGAAAAAATGTTAGGCAAGTAGGTTGGGTAGGAAGAGATGAAGTTTGAAGCTAACATATCCTTCAGATTTTTAGATCATAGCTTCAAGAGAAACATCAGCAAATGAAAGAAGTAAAAATCTGTCCAGCGGATGAGGCACTAGTCTTCATAAAACCAGAGATCTGAAGTTTTGGACACCTCCTTAAAAGGAGTTGTCCTCCCCAAGTGGAGCCACTCTTAGTCATCAGTAATTTTTGCCTTTGTAGATGACTAAATGCTTATCCTAGATTTCTAGAAACAAAATTCATGAATTATTGTGAGTTATAGAAATATCACTACCTTCATCATCCTTAGGATAATTTTTTCACTATTTTACTACTCTATCAAGTCATAGCCAGCCTATCACTCCCAGAAGACCAATCATGGGCTCATGCCACTTATTTTCATTATGTTTTTCCACCTCTGACCTTACCACTCTATTTTGACTTGCCTAACCCTTCTACTTACTCCTTGGATAGCTAAGTAACCTAACCTTTTCCCCTATTCACCAAGTGCCTCAAGCATTGGTGGTTTCAAGCTACCTTTCTAGGCTCTTTATATAAATAAAAATCAGTAGTTTTGGGTCTGCAATGCATAAACTTTGTAAAAACCCTGTTTCACACCTAAAAACCCTAAGTCAAGTTTTCAGCCAAAGGCCAAGTCCAAAAAGCCTTCCACTAGAACACCTAGGGTTTCATAGGTCATAGGATTGTTTTGGTATTCTAAAAACTTTGTTTTTCTATGACAAGAGGATGCAATCAAAGAAGAAGAAGGACAACACATGATTGTCCAAATGGATCAGAAAATCCTTCAAGGAAGGCCTCCTTGGTCAAACCACAACTCCTACAAAAGACAGTTTCCCATCTTAAACATTTCTGCATGAATGAATGAGATGGCCATCAGCAGAAAAAGAGGTAAGATAAGAAGCTAAGTCATCACTAAGGACAGCCACAGCAAAGGAGAGGAAACATGCCTATGTTTAAAGAGAATCAGGGTTTTGAGGACTGATTGGAAAAACAATATTGCCAAGAAAGAAACCAATGCAAAAGCCACAAGGACAGAAGGAACAACAACAAAAACAAGTACACATTGAGGATTTTTAGAAATTATAGATGAAAAATGGAAAAAGGTAAGGTGAACAGAACATAAATGAATGAAATTGAAAGGGCTATAGAGAACTTAGAAGACAACACTAAATATTTTTCTCTAACAACCCTAAAATCTAAAGTTTTGGAAGGTAGGCAAAGCAAGAAAAATAAAGGTGATGGACCTCCATCATGGTAGCAGAAAGCCTTCAAAGGCTATTCAAAGTGGCTTTTAGGGTTTGTCAAGGCAACAATGTTTTACTGCACCAAAGGAAGAAGGAATACAAAGGGTATCAGTATGGGAGAAAAAAAACCTTCAGTTACTGTCAAGTGCCCTCAAGATGGTCAAAAGAAGGAAATCATGAGGTCAAGATTCAAGTGAAGGCAATTGCCTTCAAAGGTCAAAGGAGTGAAATTATGAGTTCTAGGTTACAAGGTAAAACTGATATAAGCAGGATTTTTCTGTTGAGTGGTTGAAATTTATCAAACTCCAAAGAGTGACAAAAGGGAACAAAAAAAAATGTGTTATAGGCACCTACAAAAAATTAGAAGTGGTCAATGGAAAACACAGCAGGGATGATGTGCAATCTTTACCAAAATGGATATATCACTGTCAATATCAATAAAAGGTAAGAACGATATGTTTCAGGTCACTTTCACTCAAGCATGCCAAAAAGGGTAAAAACAGTAGTTTTAGTTTATCAGTGCATGCCAAAAGATTCAGCAATGTCAACACTCCCAAATGTAAAGGAACCTTTTCATCTCTTTAGCACACTTTCACCAAAGGAGAAAAAAAATCACTTTCACAAAGTTCAAAATCACCTGCAAAAAAGGCTAAAGAGATATCAGTGAAAATTATAAAATAACAAAAGGAAAACATAGAAAAGTGGGTTTTTAAGTTTGATTTATTTTCCCAAAGGGTATAAAAGGTCGTCTCAGTATTTTTCCATATCATTTTTCCATCACAAAGTGAAGAGGAGGTTTGTAGAGGAAAAACAGAGTTTTTTGGTCGATTTTCGGGCAAGGGCTACTGGCGTTGCACAAATCTGTGGCGCTGCGCTACCCATCATTTTCCCCATTCAGTTTAACACGGTGCTACGCTAATCTAGGGTGGCGCTGTGCAAATTAGGGGCGCTGCACGAATAAAGGCTTGACACGCCCAGGGACCCAACAACCCTGCTTAACGCTTGGCGCTGTGCTAACCCATGGGCACGGCTGTTGGTGCTGCGCTAATAGGCCCACCCGACTGCTTGGGCAGGGAGCTGCACTAATGCAGAAGTCCCTCAAATGAAGGATTAACCTGCCCTAAGTCTCAAATTCGTCATCTAATTTTCCTCTAAGGCCTGCATAGGAGCTAAGAGCTGGAAAGCGACCTCTCTTCCTTGAACCCACAAGCAATTTTCATAATTTGGTGGCTAAAAAAGTAATTAAACCCTAGGTGTGCAAACCCTAGGTCTCAAATACATTTTACCCCTATGTTTTTAGCCTCCATGAACAAGTTCAGTTTCCTGTAAGGAAGGGTGAATTAGTGTGGTCACAATTCATGATTCAAGGTGAACCCTTTTAAGCTCTAGAGCAAGAAGCCCTAAAACACAGCCTCCATATAACTCATCTATAAAGGTTTCCATCACCGCCTTCTTCATTTTGGTCCTCCAAACCCTAGTTTTTCCACAAGCATCTCTTATCATCATGTCAGGAGCTGAAGACAGTAGCAGCAGTGACAGGGGTCAAGGGCCTATGAGACCAAACCACAAGGGAGGAAAAGTGAATAGATTTGAACCCCAGAGCACAGTGGCTATTAGCTCCTGTCCCATGATCCTCTCATGTTTCCCAAATATGGGATGTTTTCAATTTTGTGAGAAGTTCAAACTAGTACAACTCCACCCAGAGCTTACAAGGTTGTTTGTCCTCAACCTCCACAAAAAATAGGTGAATCTTGCAGGGGTGGATTTTGAACTATTAGCAGATAGCATCTCTGATGCTACAGGTATCCCTGCCGTGGGTGAAAAATGGTTTAAGAAGGCCGAATTGGACAAGGATTATTATGAGCCATTTATCAAGACTAGGTACAAACAAGGCAACAAGTCTGTTTTTCCCTTCTCACACCTCAAACAGAGATTTTCACCCTTCATGAAAGCTATCATGAAGTAATTCACCTGTGAGGGAAGGTACTCCAGGCTTTATTCCTACCATCTTAGACTCCTCATGCATTTCACAAGGGTTAAGATGCTCAACTTTCCCTACTACCTCTATAGAAGTGTGGAAAAAATGTCTTCTATTATCTAGAGAATGAGTCCTTCCCAAAAAATGCAAAGTGTATTTCTACATTCCTTGATCAAGATGGTGGTATTACATTAGTTGGAAAATCATGTTATACCTTGGGGTTATTCATAGCACATTAAGTCTTCACAAGCCCACAACCTCCTCATCAATCAAAATTTCCCTCCTCATCTGCACAAGTGCCCTCACCTCAAGGAAACCTCCCTTCTTCCCCTTCTCTTGATGCATCAAATGGAGAGGATGACAGTGGCAATGATGAATAAAGTAATGGCAGTGAGGGTAATGATGCAAGTGAGTCAGCCCAAAGTGAGGAAAAGAGTGATTCTGATGAACAAATTGCTGACCAAGAGGAAGTTGATGAAGATGAGGAGGTTGAAAGTCAAAGGGACAATGAGCATGACAATGAAAACAGTGAACAAGAAAGTGAAAAAAGCAATGACACTATGGATTCGAAGAAGATGTTGAAGGAAATGAGGAGTTTGAAAGTGAAAATGAAATGAGCATTGAAGGAGGGGAAATTGGTAATAAAACAGAGGATACAAATGCAAAAAACAAAGAGGAAAATTAAGAAGCAGAGACAAAAGAAGAAGAATAATACAATGATGAAAGTGAAGAAAAGGCAAAAACAAAGAATCAAGAAGAGGAAAATGATGAATATGAAGAGATGGATAGTGTGGAAAATAAAGGCAGCTCTAATACCCATGAGATAAAACACAATGAAAAATATGGAGAAATTGAAGACAGCAGTGACAAAAATGAAGCTAGCCTCAATGATAGGGAAGACAGCAAGGAGGAAAATAGTCATGACAGTCATGAAATTTGTCATGACTGTCATGACCACAATCAACCCTTAAGTGAAAAATAAAATGATGACATAGCAGAAAACAAATATGAAAGAAGTTCTAGTCATGGTGACAATGAAAAAGGGGAAGAGGCTCATAGTCTAAATGATTATTACAGCCATGGAAAAGAGACCAACAAAGTCACCATCACAACACATACCAGAGAGGGCCAAGGCAAGTGTTTGATGCCTCCAAAAGGAAAGGAACCTTTCCATCTACATCAGCTCAAAGGCTTGACAAGGGAAAAGAAAAGATGAAAAAGGATAAGAAAGGTAAGGGAGGCAGGAAAACTAAACAAGAACACCAATTCATAGACCTTGATGGTGATAATGAAGATGAGGAGATGGCCACTAGGTTATTTCTCCAAAGCAAAGATGCACAAATTAGGGAGTGGGAGAGAGATTTTGAAATGGCACAACAAACATTCAGTATTACAAGAATGAACACAATTACTTTAAGAAGATAAAAAGGGGCCTTTCTCTCCAAAAAAATATGACCAATCATTATGCAAAGAAAAAAAAAATTGCTTGTGCCAAACTGAAGAAGGCCCTCATTGAAATAAAAACCCTAAAGGAAGAAAAAGGTCATGAAAAAATTTGAGTTTTGGCATCATCTTCTCAACAGGTATCCCAAACCCCTTGAATGAGACCTCCACAAATTTTCAGGGAATTTGGATAACTTTTTGTTTTTTTGTGATTTTGAAGGCCTATTAGTGCAGCGCCACTGGCACTATGCTAATCCTTGAAGCATCCTCAGAGGGAAAAATAATAATTTTTGGATTCCTCATCACTAGGACACTATGCTCACAAAATTTCGGAGCAATTGGAGTAGTTTTGACCCCTCAAAAGGTCAAAAAACTCCTAAATTTTCACGATTCTGTCTCCTTTTCAAGCCTTGCGCTGTGCACGGATCAGTGTTGGGATTTTTATTTTTCGATAGGTTATAGGGGCTGTATTATAAAAAAAAGTGTATTTTTGGAAATTAGACTCAGCAAGATTTCCAACGAACCATCACGGAGAAAAATCCAACATTGATAAGGGGTCCAGAACTTGGTTACAAAAGTACCTATTTTCTGCCTGAGGTAGCACTGCGCAAATAGACTATGTAGTGTGTTTTTGGCCAAAAGTCAACAAAACACACTCATTTATTGAAAAATCATATTTAGTGTTTTTTAAGGAAAATCACTCTATAATTAAGTGCTAGAATTTATTTTGGCATTTATGTCATGGGATATTTTGTGCCTTGGGCCTTGCATGGTCTCTTGGGAATTTATGACATTTATTAGTGATTTTGACATTTTCCTAACCCTATCTAGGGTTTTTTCCATCCTTTTATGAGTTAAATAGAGAATGAGGGATCTCATTGTAAATGTTTGCATTTGATGAGTTTTGAGAGAAGTAAATGGTTTTCTTGAGCTTGAAGAAGAAATTGGTTTTGTAGAGTTGTTGAATGCCTTGTTGTGATGAATGATGAAGGAGGATAGCTTGTAGGATCCCTGAGCTTGGTTATTGGTGAAGTTATTCTCTCTTATGTTATTGTTTTCTCATGTTTTCATTATGCTTCCATCCTTCTTTGTTGTAGTAGAACAAAATATTATAGGTTAAGAAATGTTCTTTGAGGCACCTTAGTCCTTCCTGTTTCTATTGTCTTTGTGTTTTCCTCTGCTGGGTTTGTTTAAGGAATTATTAGCTGCTCCTTAGAACTCCTGTGCTTATTTATTCCATGAATGGTTAAATACAATAGTTTCAAATATGTTTTATGGTTAGCCCTGCCTATTTTATGTTATTTAAACTTTGTTTTGGAATCTCTCTTTGAAGTATTACTTGTTAGGTTTAGCCAAAGAGGCCATGTTTTGATCATGCCCTTTTCCCATGCTTGAGAAGTTGCCTTAAATTTATTTTTAGCTTTATCATTGATGTTTAGGTGTTCCCTCTTCATTGATTAAATTTATTTTTTATCTTGAATGTTTTCTAAATCTTGAAGGTGAAATCACTAAGAGTTAGATATGTTTCTTGCTTTATATGGTTCACTGAATTGTTAATCTTGAATTCTTGTTTACTTAAAGTGTATTCTAAGAGCTATTGGTTTTCCATGCCTTATGATTATGTTATTATAGTGATCAGTATTTGAGACATCTTGTTTAAAAGGTATTTGTTTAAGGATTATTCGCTATCCTTACACACCTACTTTTTTCACCAAATTATTGTTCATTCCACTTCACACATACCTTAAGGATCCATTTGACCAAGCTAGATTTGCCTTGTTATGCATCTTGTTTCATTGTTGAGATATCCATGACTTTCATAGACTCCATAGCCCAATGATTTATAGACCTCTCACTCCACCTATTTCTACTTGACCATCTTACCCAACCAACCAAACAACAAACCCTACACTTAACATCTAGCCTAAAATCAAACCCTAATAGAAAAAAATTCACATCCTTTGCATACAATAGAGAGAGCCCTCTCTTAGTCTAGGAAGGCTAGGTCCTAGGACTCCAAAGAATTTTTTCATGTTACCCTGTGCATTTTGTCTACCAATCTACTAAATCATGGGACCCTAACATTCTGGCGATCACGGTGGGACTTTCTGAGTCAGTGGCAATCTAAGTACCCCTTAGGACTTTAGAAACCCTAGTTAAAGATTATCTATTGATTTATAGCCACCTCATCACTATCATTAACATAATGGTAATCATCATGGGACCTTTGAGTCAGTGACAATCTTAGTATACCTAAAGTAACTCAGACAACCCCAAAAAAAACATCCCTAGATTGGTTTCTGTCAGTTATTGGTGGTGTACCATAAACATACATCCTTAAAACAACAAAAAATATCCACCTGGAGACTCTAATAGCCTCCAGTAGGCCTATTACTTCACTAGTTGTCATTTAGACTCCTTGGTATTATATCAAATTAGCCCTGATAGGTTTAGAAGCCTAGTTCCATACTGTGTGAGTTTACCAAGCACTAAGAGAGGCCAGCCTTCCAAAAACAGGCCTAAAACTTTCAGCCTCTTTAAATTTGGAGTTTGAAATTTGGTTTCACAAAGGATCAGTACCAGGTCTCATCCGGACCCAAACCCTCCCACCGTAATTGATGACCCAGAAAATATTTTCTGGAAAACTTCTAAATCTGGAAACTTAACTACTGTTAGGACCATTCATAGAGCAAGCTCTGTCCCTGAACATCTTACAGCCTTGCAAGATCCCTAGTTTGACTTGCATCATACAAAGAACCTTTTCAGAACCAAGTCACAAACTGATATTGACCAAACTGACCTTGAGCCCGTAGATTTTCAGTAGAGTTCTAGTAGAGAAGCCTCTCCTTCCACCCCACGTTAATTTCAGCTTCTCCATCACTTCAACTCTTTCAATACCAAATCTGCTTGGAATCAGTTTGTTGGCCCAAGTACTTCCACCACACCCATCCATACCACCACTGTGCAAACCAATCCACTCCATCATACACCTCCTTTCACAAACCCTCCTCTTGTAAATCCTTCATTAGCTCCCATAATGGAATCTTGGTATGCACCCTTGGCTTTACTTCAACCTCTAGTGTCTTTGCCAAATGACTACCAATCCAATATCCCTCATTTCACAGGAGCTGAATCCTTCACTACCAACAGCATGTAGACAGGATAAATGATGCCTTTGATTAAATGGAAATAGAAGAAGAAACCATTAAAATGAGGATCATTCCACAAAGCTTAGGAGGAGAGGCCAAAAAATGGTTCAAAGCATTAACTCCTAACACGATACATGATCTCGCTTCCCTCTACCAAAATTTCATCAAAAAGTGGGAAATCAAGAAAAACCCCCTCCAAATCCTTTATGAATATAACAATCTTAAGAGAAATGTAGGGGAGAGTGTACAAGATTACTGCACCAGGTTTAATGGTGTCTACAATGCCTTCCCACCTCACATGAAACCCCCACAAGGCCTAGCACTAGTGAAATTTCTTGAAGGCTTTGATCCAGACATGACATTCCAATTGAGTGAGAGTGACCCCACAACTTTATAAGAGATGAAAAGGGAAGCTATTATTGCAGAGGTTAACTTGATTGAAAAGAGAGCTAGGATGAGATTAGAAAAGAGAGTAACCTACAAAGATGAAACCATGCCCTCAACCTCCTCATCCGATGCCAAAATGGAAAGCCTAATGAGAACAATGGAGAGAATGATAGAAAGGATAAACTTGAATGAAAGGAGACCTCCTAGGGAAAACCAAACCAATCCCCAAAACATAAATAGAGCTCAAAAATTCAGAAGAGACACTCCTCAAATCAAACAAAGGGAAAATGACCAACAAATTAGACCTCCCTTTCAGCAAAACTGTGTAGATGAAGAAGAAGGAGAAATTATAGAACCTAAAGAAAGCCTTGTAAACTTAATAGGTTATGATAATGAAGATGGTGTTTTTCTCACTGAAGAAGAACAAGGTTTATTTTCCTCAGATCAAACTAAAATAAACCATGAGGATTCTGAAGACTACCGCTTGGGATTTGAAAATTCCATAATGGAATTCCATAGGCAATATGACCTTATGAGCAAAAAGAACCAAGATCCCCTCAAGCAAAACCAAATAGACATTGTTGTTAGGAAAGCACCTGAAAACACTCCTAAGAAGACAATAGAGAATTTCAACACTATGGCTAAGAAAACTGATCCAAACAAAGGAAAAATCTGCCAGCAAAGCAATGACCCAAGCTACACTAGTACCTCCACTAGTGGCCCTGAAAAAACTATTTTGTCTAAAGCCCCAACTCAGAATCAGAAAATTAAAAATGTAGAAAATTTCATGGCTGATAAAACTGATGTAAATATGTCCAGAACACAAATACCTTTCATCTTTGAAGGGGAGATTGTCAAAATCAATATAACCATGCCTCTCACTGAATTGGTTACTCAACAAGTGTATAGGTCCCAAGTTTTGAAGGTCCTGAACCTAGGAAATGATACTGACACTTTAAAATTGACAGATGATAAACCAGAATTGTTGTTTAGTCCTGAAGTAGAAGGAAAGTACCAAGAAGGAGCCATTCCCCCTTTTTATGTTATCTTAAACATACATGACAAAATCTTGCATAATTCCATGCTAGACTCTGGTGCCTCTCACAACCTCATGCCTAAAGTTGTGATTGAGAGATTAGGCCTAGAAATTACTGAACCTTACAAAGACTTGTACTCATTCAATTCGAGTAGAGTCAAGTGTTTGGGCCTAATCAAGGATCTTTGTGTCAATCTGACACAAATACCTACTAAGAACCCAGTCATGGACATAGTGGTTGCTGACATTCCTCCTAAGTATGGGATGCTTTTATCCAGATCTTGGGGAGCCAAGCTTTAGGGAAACCTTCAACTTGACATGTCCTATGCTACCATCCCTGTTTTCAACCAAACTAGGAGGTTATATGAGGATTCCCACATGAAGTATATGGTAAATAGCCTGGATAGGCCAAACAACACCCCTGTCTATTCCATTCACTCGGATCTTGATTCTTTCATCTTGTGTAATGAAGAGGACATTAATGATCAGGTGAGTGAAGTTGAGACAGATCTGGACACACTACAGTAGTTAAACTAGTCTTTGCATGCGGAACTCAATAGTCAAAATTATAACAGCCCTGAATGACCACATGATGATAAAACTAAACTTGACTTTCTGTAAACTGAAAATGAAATTTCAAAACCAAAATTTAGTTTAGAATATAAATCAAGTTTCTCAAATAATGGACAAACCTCAAAAACATAAATTTCCCCCTTTTCCAATCCAGAAGTGCTGAAATACTCTCACATAACATAAATCTTTGGGAATCTGGATCAAAAGAGTCTTATGTTTTTTCCTTACATAGCTACCTCATCATCAAAAAAATTTGTCCCTCTGTGTGGGAGGTCGATCAGCAACTTAAGAAGGTGATCATAGAAGGAGGATTTCAGTATGATGACATAAAACACACATAATGGTTCATTACTATGCTGCTACCTCACCTGCGCATACCTATTGGTCACCAAACTTTCGAATCACAGGAGAAATCCCTGGAGGTCGCTATGAAGTTAGAGGCTGCACCCAGAGATGATACTCAGCTGGGCGTCTAACAGATCCAAGGACAACTAGAGGCGATGCACATGGAGATCTAGAATCTACGAAATGAGCGAGGAGCAGAGGCTAGCCCTGAAATATGGTGCATACGATGCAGGACAAATGGTCACACCAAGGATAAATGCCCTTTGTTAGTAGACTATATGGAGGTCGGGGGACCTAGTCCGTGGCACCCTAGGGAAGTTGCAAGATCAAGTGGGCCGGTGCTATGGTGCGATTATTGTCACGTTAGGGGGTTATAGGACACAAACCATTGTCCCCACCTTGCTGCGTATGTCCCAGAAGTAAAGTAGCAATGGTGCATGTTCTGCAGGTCAGTAGGACACGATGAACAGAATTTCTAGACGTGTGATTTGATGATTGATTGAGGGAACCTCTATAGGTTACAGTCGGATCCATCCTCGCCAAGATCCCTCTAGAGCACAAGTGGTTCCCCATCCAGGGGCAAGGGAGGCAGAAGAGGTGGAAGCATAGGTTAGGGATGAGGGCAACTAATTTGTTATAACTGTGGAGAAGTAGGACACTTTTCTAGGGACTATCCAAACCCTACAAGGCAGTCCTACCGGTATTGCTGAAATCTGTGTTGGGGTTCCTATGTTTTGGCAGATTTGGAAATACCAAAATATAAGACAACATCAAACCACTTTGGGGCCCTAGGATCTAGCCCTCCTGGACCCGGAGAGGGATATCTCCGATAAAACAAAGAATGATATATCTTTGAAGCTCAGAATGAGATATTAGGCTAGGTATGAAGCACAAAGGGGGGTTTTAAATGATTTGGTTGGTGAGCTGCTGGGTTGGTCATGAGATCATAGGCTGATAAAGTAATGGGAGAAAGGAAAAAAACAGCAAGATGTTTCAGCAAAGAGGATAGGTCAAGAGAGTTCCATCCATTGGGCTATGGAGTCATGAAAGGTAATTACATGCAATAACTAGCCAAAGCCTTCATAGGGCAAGTCATCTAATACTAAAGGATCTTTTAGATTAGATGGTGGGATGGAACATTAAGGATTGAAAGTGAAAGAAGGAAAGCAACCTAATTTTTGTCTATAGATTAGGTCAAAGGTCATTTAACTCCAGGCCTGCTTGGACATACTCATGGGAAACTCTCAAAGGAGGGACAAAGGGGCAGCTTATAGATCGGACCAGAGGTCATTTAACTCCAAGTTAGCTTTAGCATGTTCCAAGGGAAAAACAAAGATAATTCTAACAAGATATCTTATAAAGGCCAGCTGGTTGCACAAGGATCCTAGCGGACAGGGCTAACTCTAATCCCCAGTGTTCCCAAATCTTCCAGCTTAAACCAAACAAGAACATCTAAGAGCTGATCCATTCAATTCATACATCAGAGAGCAGGCAATAACATCCACTACGCTGGTTAAATTGACTGAAATCAACCCTAAGATAACACATTTAGCAGAAAACATTAAGGGCAAGGAGAGCAGAGACATAGGGTACCTAATAAGGGTAAATCCTATGTCATATTTCTGATGCAAGCCAGCAGAAAACATAACAGTATGAAAATGTAATAACAGAGTTAGAGAAAACTTCACCAATAGTAATAGACTAGGATCATGTGAAATGTGCTTTGATTAATTGATGCAAAACCAGTCACATACACCAAGCTCAATAGCTATTACAACCCAAACTTCTCCTCCTAGCCTACATATACAACTACTCTGCTAATCCCTCCCAAAATTTTCTACAGTCAGAATGAATCCTTCTAACAACAACGGCAGCAGCCAAACAACAACCTTTACAATATTTTCTTCATGAGATTTATAGCTGAAGAGAAGCAGAGGAGGTAGGTTGAAAACTAAATGCGACATTAACATTCAGAAGAGGAAGAGGGCCGAAGCCCATTCTGTTTTAAACTCTGATCATTAATCTCTGGCACTCTTTGGAGGAACGAATGGTCTTCGTCAGGTTTCATTAACTCTAGGTATGTCTCTGATGCATTTCTGGTCTGTTGTACTCAGTAGTACCTTTGGTGAATAAAAAACAGGTAAATCAATGGCTGAATGGTCTGCCATACTTGAGAAACAAATGCTCTGGTAGCTTGGGATTGTGTTCCGGGTGGAAATATCCCCTGGAGCACGGCATAAAATAAAAACAGTATGGGTAACCCATCCTTTCCTGGGAAAAACATTCTGCTGATGTAGAAAAACCTGCTATATAATAACTTTTGCACCTATGTCAGTGAAAACCTTGCCGCTGTATCCATTGTTACACCATTTTTTGGTCATCTAACCTACTATCATTAGATGGACCCAAGTACACCACGTAAGACCAATTTTACCCTAAGTAAAATTGCTTTCACTATGTAAAATAACTTAATAAAACACATTTATTAGGTTGTTTATGGTCTAAACAGAAAACCCCAAAAGGAAATTTTAAACAAACCTATATTTGTTTGATTTTCCTGGTCATGTTTAACCCAAAACAAAGAAATTAATTAGATAAATCTCTATTATCTTATTATTTTCTAGGAATAATTATTTAAATCTTATTTAAATAATATTCCTTGTTAAATATGACTAAATCACCCATAAATAATTAAATAAATCATTATTTATTTGATTATCCTCCAACCACTTCCTTAAAATGATAAATAAATCATTTATTTATTTATTATTCACCAATAAAAGGATTTGACCCAAGTCAAATAATTTTTCCCTCCAACAAATATAATAAAATATTCCATAAAAGGTGGATCTAGATTTGGTTAATGTTATTTTAATCATGCACCAAGATCTAGAATGACCCAATATTTTGTTATAAATAGGAGGGTTTTTCCTATCATTCTTCACCTTTTGTTGCCTATTAGATCACTCTCGATCTATACACTTGGTCACATTCTACATTATTTGTTGTGTGAGCTCCCTTTGAGTTCTATCTTTGTCTGGGTTTTCTACACCAACAAGAGAGAGAGATTCTAGATCTGAAGTGCTGAGGACTTCCAAGAACCCATCCCATTGAGGAGAATTGGATACACCTTCTTGTTTTCCTCCCAGGTGCCCTTAATACAAAAATTCTTTCAAAAAAACATTGTTCTTATCTTGTCTATTGGATGTATGGAGCAAACTCTTGATTTTACTACTTAATGTCTTTCTATGCATAGATCCGGTTTTTTGCAGCACTTGTCTTGATCAATTAACTGCAGATCTGGAGATGTTAGCAGCCACATTTGATGTTAGGGCTATAAGTTATGCGTAGCTAAAGTGGTCTTCTTTCGTACGCTTCGAAAAAGGATTCATACTAACAATTGGCGACTCCACACGGGTTTTCAATTACGACCGCTGTCATTTTTCATATTCCCGCATATCCAGCTACTTCAGACCCTAGGGTTTCTTTTCAGTTTTTTTTTCCTATTTTCATGTTGTTTTTCACCTATAAAACCCTAAAACATTAAAATTTCTAACTTCCACGTGTTTGTGGCCCTATTGCGCAAGTGACAGACATCAGCCGCAACTGAGACGACAAATTTTCCGCAAATCTGCTGCCGAGACAACCGGAGTTGGAGGTCGCACTTTTTCACTTCTTTTTTGTATCTGACAGGTCAGTCAACTCGCGACTCAAGTCATTGCTTAATAATTTTCTGTTCCGCTCGAAGCTTCTGCTGTATTTCTCACCTGCTCGCTCACACCAAGCTTGATCCGTTTCAGCCATCTAAGTGTGGGAACCTAGCCTGCTAGGGCTTGACTTTCCACTTTTGGTGGAAGAGTTTTAGCTGTTTCAGGTGTCTGATTTTTCAGAGTTTCAACCTCCCCTTTTTTCAGATCTGATACCTCATTCTCAGATCCCTTTAAATCAGCTCTTCTTCCTTTCAAACCACCCCTTGTAGTTTTGTTTGGACCTCCTTTTAGGACCTCCTCCCTGTCCTTTCTGTTTTTTGCTGATTTCCTCCTTTTTTCCAGCCACCTTGCCTCTACCTCTTGGTTGTGATCTGCACCTCTTTTCAGCAGCTTTCTCCTCTAGATCCCTGTCCCTTCCGACCCTCGATCTATTGGCCTCTTTTTAGTGTGTTTTGACTAGATTTTTTTCCTCTTTTAGATTAGTTTTGAGAGACCCGCCTTTTTGGGTTGAATCGATGCACTAGTAGCTGTTAATTTTCTGTTATTTCAGCATTATATACTATTTTTGCAGCATTATTTTCAGTTACGCAGCACACTTTTTCTCTTGCTCTCAAAACGAAAAGGGTTTAAAAATTAAAATTAACGCACGCCACACACTCACCCTAAGCGAAGAAGAGCCTGGTTTACACCGCCAGGCAAAGACTTTAAAATCAATTGACACTGCACCTTTTTTGCCCTTGTTTCGACATTGTAATCACTTGATTCTGCACCTCCCTGCCTTGGTCGGTCATTCTTCTTCCCCTCATGCCGTGTTTGTATTGTCACCATTGCGCCCCCAAGGCGCGCCTCCCGGAGACTTCTTGGCCTTCACCCTCAGTTTCCGGTCGGTCGACCTGCTCCGTCCCGCTATCGTCGAGCCAGTCCTCCTCCGAGTCTGCATTGCGACTTCTCTTCTGATTCATTAGGTTCTCCTTTTACTTCTGGTTCTCCCCCTGTCACCTTCACTATGTCTGGTCCCGGGCCTAACACTAGCGGTAATCCCGGCCCTAATGCCGGGACTACTACTAGCGGAACCACCACAGGAACTACCTCGGCTGCACCTTTGCTCCCTTACATGGCAGGCCTCAGCCTCCCTGATTTCAATTAGTTGATCAATGACCCTATCTGCCACGATGTTGGTTAGCCTGCTATGCCAACCAAGCTCCCCTCTAACATCCCTAAGTTCGAAGGCCTTACTGGAGAAGATCCAACCAACCATGTCCGATCTTTCCACATGTGGTGTTCCTCCAATTCCATTACCGATGATTCCATCCGTCTTCGGTTGTTCCAATGCACGCTTACCGGTGAAGCTTCTAAATGGTATGTTGACCAAGCCACTTCTTCCCATACCACCTTTGCGACCATTTCCCAAGCCTTTTTATCCTATTTCCAGCTCCCTCTCCGATATGATACTGGTACAGAGCTTTTGACTTCTTTCAAGCAAACCTCTTCGACCCGCTTTTCCACTCATGTCCAGGAATGGCGAAGACGATGAAGCTTATGTTGAGCTCCCCCTTTCGAAGATCGGGTTTATATGGACTGGTTCCTTCGCACTCTCTTACCTCCCATTGGCAAAGATGTCGCCTCCCATTTCCCTCAAACCGAAGAAGCCTCCCTCCAAGTAGCCTTGCAATATGACCTGATCTACGCTCAGTCTGGTTATGTTTATACCGTCCTTCCTGACCTCCCCAAGCCTGGTGGTGCTAACGCCCCGGGGGCATCTCATTCCACCGACGGTATCGTTGGAGCCCTTTCTCATCCATATTCTCAACCTCCTATGGGCTATGGTCTCCCTCCGGGAGGGGCCAGCACCTCTAGCGCTTTTCCCCCTCCAGGTAGCATGTATCTAGGATATGGCATGCCTCATCCTTTTGCCCAACCTCCTGCTTACCTCAATGTTTCCCAACCTAACCATTATCCTTATCCGTAGCTTGGTGCACCAGCTCCTCCAGCATATGCGCTTCCACCTCCCTTGCCTCCTCCGCCCCCGCAACAGCACCTATAGCCCCCTCCAGGGCAAGTCTTTGCACAGCAGGGCGTGACTAATCCCCCTTCTCAAAGAAGGCGGAGAGGCAACCCAAATCAATCCGCCCCTGGTATGCGTGGACCCAATCCTCAAGGTACTGACTCTAACTCTGCTAACCAACAACAGGGCACTCAGCCCAAGCAAGACAGGCCTCTTCGCACCAATAAGCCTTGTTCATGTTGTAGTGTTTACGGTCATTACACCCATGATTGTCCCCTCTTACCACAGATGTGGTAGATGTGGGAGTCTCAAGCCACATTGTGAGGGCAACATGCCTCCCCTCATGCTCCCCCTAATGTGGCCACTACTCAACCAGCTGTGTTTACTGATCCTTTCCCTTAGCAAGGATTCGTGGCTACCCAACCACCTGACGGACAGGTCGCCACTCAACCTTCCTCTTCTGGTTCCTCCGATTACCAGATCCTCATGATGAAATGTACCTTGATCCTCAACCGCCACCCCGCTAGTCAAACTCGGTTCCCGCTAAAGACTGCTCTCCGCTCATCATTTCAGTCCCCTTTCTTTCTTCCAGTTCTACAGAGCCTCTTTCGACATCCAATGGCCCCTTACATATCCCTCAACCCAAAGTTGAGGTTCATACCAAGATTCCTAAGGGACCATTACGTCGAAATGCTACTTCTGGTCGAGCTGCTCATTCGTATAGCATAGTAGATGATTTGGCACAATATCTTGCTGCCATTTCCACATTGGAACTCCTCCAGTCGTGCCCTTCCCAAAATAAGGCTCTGCTATCTGCCGTGGGCGTTGTAGATCCTGCTGATGACCAAATGATTGTTTTCGACGCCCATCAATCAGAACATCCTCCTCTTCCTGCTTCCGTCGCCTTCCAAATCCCGGTCAAAATCTGGAATGCCAACATTTATCGGTGTATAATTGATGAGGGGGCATCCACCTGTGTGATGTCCACTTCGGTTTGGAAGCAACTCGGATCTCCTGACTTGGCCCCTTCCACGATCACCATTCGAGCGTGGGATGGCCACGCCTCCCAGCCCATTGGCCTTTTTCGTAATTTTCCTATTACAACATTCTCTTGGGGCGAAGCTACACGTATGCCATGTCTGCTATCCCTTCCGCGGTTTTTCGCAAGATGTATTTTCCTCACAATGGAAAGATAGTCACCATTGACCAGTTGACGTATCATGAGCCAAAATCTCAAACCTCCCCTGAGAAGACCATCTCTTCTGTAGCCAATAAACAAACCATCGATTCTTTGACCAATGTCTCTCCCGACGTCTACAAAGACTCCTCTTTGCTTGGAACCTTCCCTGGTCTTCCTCCTCCCCCTATCTCTGATCCCAGCTTATCGAATGTTTGCATGATGTAATCGTCTCGGGTTGCCCTTAAGCGACTCGCTTCAGCTAGTCAGCAACCTTTGACTCAACCTCGCCCACCGCAACCCGCTCCTAGCCCTTCATCTCAGCCAGCCGGACCTCCTCCTTCTGGCCCTTCTCCTACAGCTAGCATCCCTGAACCCCTCTATCCTTCTGGGTTGGTTCCCCCAGGCCTCAACCACCTCGGAGCCATCCCTCCTGGTCATTATCTCGTTGGTCAGATACCCTTCCTGGCTCCCCCTCCCGGATTCTATTCAGTCCCCGTCATGGCCACCATCTCTCTCCCCAACCTGACCCTGGGCATACCCGTCTGGTACCTTGACCCTCCAACCGTTACCTCGCCTGGTCACCCCAAACCCTACCTTGCTTTGACACCGGTTCAACTGGTCCCCCTCGCTTCCTCCGTTTCCCCTGTGCCCCTAGCACCTCCACAGGACCCTTCTCCTGTCGTGACGGCTCCCGGGAAGAAAGGCAAAGCTCGCAAGGGGGCACCCAAAGACAAGGCCACCCCAACTGACCTGGCCCCTTCTCCGCCCGCAAAGCCTTGCGCCTTGTGTGATGTCGTCGGTCACGCCACCCATGCTTGTCTTGAATTGCCCCATATTCAACCCATGGTTAAAGTCGCGTTCCCCGAGTCTACAGTCCCTGAAGCCTCCATTCCTTCTTCCTCCGTAACCAAGAACCCTAGGACTATCCACACCAACAAACCCTGCGCTCTGTGTGGTGTCCATGGCCATTATTCCCACCATTTTCCTCACCTCACGCATTACTGCGCCTCTTTAGAGGTAGTCTGAGAGTATGAGGTTGAACAAAATCAATCCGCCTCTCCCATTCTTGCACAGTATGCTGTCGGTCAGTCTGAGGATCCACCCGCTCCCATCGACATCCCCCCCCCTGATGTCTAGATGTCCGAGCCTACCACCACCATTTTCTACCTATCATCATCCATGAGACCCTCGGAGAACATTCCCTCGGATTCCTCCCCTGATGGTTCGCTCGACCCGCTTTCAGCGACCACCCCGGGCTTAACATCCTTTGACCATCTGTTTATCTATTCCTCTGTCATCCCCGGTGACGATCCGTATGTTAGCCTTTCTTCCCATACTGATGATCTAAGTAGATTTTCCACGTCATGTGGTTTCCCTTCCTCTCGTCATCCCCTCTGTTCCTGTCAGGATGTCCTCTTGGAATCCCTCTCCACCCATGACCTCATCCTTCCCGCCCATAACCAGGATAACACCACCCCTATCCACGTTGACCTCCATAGCCCAAGTCCCAGCCATTCCTCCTATAGCCCTCATATACCGCCATCTAGTTCATATATGAGTCATATCCATTGCCACTCGATGTCTCCTATACACTCACGCTGCCGTCACTATCCCTTCTCCTCCCATTTTTTGTCTTGTACCACCATTCCGCAGGACCTCCTGTCCACACCCTATATCGGTTACGCTGATGGTGCAAGTCGTTATTCCCGGAATCTCGCCTCGGCAGGTTGGGCCATCTTCACCCCCTTGCATGCCCTTGTTCTCTCAAATGGGGTCTACATTGGTCCTGCCACCAACAATCAGGCCGAATACGATGCAGTGCGGGGTCTTTTAGCCGATGCCCTCTCTCATCGCATCCTCCATCTGCATCTTCGTATAGATTCCCTACTTCTTGTCATGCAACTAAATGGTGTCTATCGTGTGCATAATCCTATGCTGTTTAGATGATATTTACGAGTGAAACTCTTGATACGTGAATTTGAAACCATAACTTTCAACCATGTACCTCGAGAAAAAAATCACTATGTAGATAGCATTGCAAACCATGTTCTAGATTGGCATTTATCACACGCATTTTATACAAGACAATAACAATCATAATCATTAACAAGATGCATATCCATAATATGTGTTGCAAAACATGTGTTTAGAGTCCATCTACTCTGATACATATGACAGGCCCATAGCATGTTACAAAAAACTCAAAACTGGGGGCACCACTAGCCCCTACATACATACTAGGGGGCACCACATGCCCCACACCTCCTAATCACTATCTGGCAGATCCCGAGCCAATGGCTCTACTCCTGTAGCTCGTAGATCACGTATCCCCTGACCGGCCATCACCATGCGCTGCATGACCCCTCGCCATTCTGAGGGTAGACCAATACAAGGCTCGATGTACTGGTCGTCTAAATCTTGCCACCCGCGCTCTGAAACATCGGTCAGCAACCTCTCACATCTACGGCAGATGTCCTCTAGGAGGGCGGCTGCATCCTCATTATGCGTTGCTCTCGCTCCACTCGGGCTTGCCGCTCCTGATGCTGCAGGTCGTCCCATATATCCGGCCGGTTTTATCGGAGCTATATCTGCATACCAAAAGTACATGAATCAGTACCCTATCTACTGTTCAATAACTTTAACGTGCCCAAAAAAGAATAGTCACTTGTCACTTACCATCGGGCCCCCATACTCAACTAGGAGGAAGTGGCAGGTCTGGATCCCACAATAGGGATAGTCGTCTATGTATAACGGCATCTGATCCCAATGGACAAAGAACTCCGATCGAAACACCTGTCCGACCGCCCCTCCTCCTCCTCTACACAGTAGTCATCCCCACTGACGCATCCTGGGCTCTCTTGGGCCCCCATCTGGGAGCTGTATACAAGGTCGTAAGGTCGGGATCTTCTCAAAAAAGAAGGAGCACAATAAAGTCCCATACGAGAAATCGTGGTTCACTTGCCGCTTGCAAAGTGACAACTGTCGTTTTAACGACACCAACATCATTTGGGCCCACCCATAGTAGGTCCCACTCAACACACTCTCTACAATCATCCTCTGCCACCCAGTGATGTGATGGAATGCCTGGTTGCCCAGGATCCGCAGCACCGCTGCAGCCACTGCATGGGTCTCCAATCTCTCTAGGTCCCCGATCGGTATCCGTGTCCCTTTGACTTGGAGACCCAGTCGACAATGCCTCTCCACAAACTCCATGATTTTCCGCCCCCGTAGTAACACTGGCTACGTATTTCCCACCATCCCAAGTGGCGGGAGACCAGTCAGGAAATACACATCCTGGACTGTCAGTTCGATCCTGTGCCCCTGCACTACAAATACCTCATGCTCTGGATCCAAATAACTGATAATCCGGGCCAACAAGGGCTCTCCAGCTCTCATCAAAGGGTTCTCCAAAAACTTTAGAACCCAAAACCTGGCCAACACACGACGGACACCCTGATCTTCCTGGATCTCTGCCCGTAATGTACCCAGGTCTCTCTCTCTCCAGTTAACCTGTATATCTGCCATATCTGCACAAAAACATCATCTTTGTCAGCATACAGATAGGGAATACTGTCACCAAACACAAAAACCCAACTCTCAGCCACAAAACAGCACTAAAACCCCCTCATCTTCTAGGTCGCACTTTTCTGCCAAATCCTGGGACAGGTCGCACCTTTTTGCTCAAAACCTGCTTCCCAGGTCGTAGATTTTGGCCCAAAAAGTGCGACCCGGCTGAAAAGATGCAAGAAAGTCTGTTCCTGAGATTCTGGGCCCTAATCTAAACTTTTAAACCATCAAAATGAAAGAGTAAGGTTAGGCCTCTTACCTGCAACTAACAGATCTCGATTCCAACGGTCGGTTTGTCCGCTACGCTCGCCGCAAGATTTAGGGCCTTCTCTCCTCTCTACCTTCACCACAACAACACTAGCAAATGAGTGAATTTGGAGGGAAAAATGCCTTATTAAAAGAGAACCCTGGTTTTTCTTTCGCCTGCTGCGACCACACCGTAACTCAGTTTGACAAACCGTCAGCACCGTTGGAAAGCTCTCACCGCACCCTCTCATGGGTATCTATTAGTTTTTTGCGATTTTCTACTTCACCAGGACACATTTTTTCCAAGAAGGGTCACTTCACTTCCCCCCAAAATCGCATTTCCTCACTTACAACACTTGTACTTGGGGCACCACTTTGCCTCCATACTTGTCTTTGTTCATGTCGATTTTCATCATGAGATACCATCTTATACTCATGTTTCATGGTCCCCCATGGGGACCTTTACTGTGTGGCAGTGCCATCAAGTCACCCTTGTTTAGAGCATCCAAGTTGAGTCATCATCGCATTCATGGTGTCTATCTAGTGTCCCATTGTACCCCGATATAGTCCTCCATCCTTCATTGCTTGGTCTCTCTCTTATGTCGCACATTATGGCCTTCAGTCCCACTGTCCCCTATCCCTTATGATATTGTGTCAGTCGCTGGCATGTCATTCATGCCCTTTATGCTCTAGCAAGGGAAGTTGTCCATTCGCTACTCAGTCCCCTCCATTCCATCATCATCATTGGTATTAGTCTGTCCGTTTCTCTACTATTATCTTTCGCGCCTTAGTTGAGGATCTCTCGTTGCCTCATCTTTGGGGGACCTCCTTCTGTTGACCTCAGCTCCTTCATTCCAGAAGACAGGTCTAGAGAGTGGTGTACCTTGGTTCCAGCTTCCACTCATGTTCGGTGCCTCGGATCAGGCAAAGGGATCTCTCATTTCCCTTTGACTTGATTGTTTCTCCACTTCAGCTCCTTTCAGCATGACCGAGATCCGTATGCTTGATGGTCCAGTGATACAGCAGCAGCAGCTATTGGTGATGCCCGGGTGTGTGTGATATGTCTCAGCCCTCATGAGGGGGTGGCCCTGCAGGTAGCCCCCCACATGCCCGGATGACCTCTTCATTGTAGCCTTCGATGTAGCTCCCTATATTTGATTATGTCGGCCTTCGCCGCTTGCAGCGCCTCTTTGATTTGCATGTATCAGTCAGATTTTGTGAGCCCTTACCCGCTTATAGGGGGAATTTGGGTTGTATTTGTATCTCATGTACTCAGATCTTATTGTATAAGTCCTGGCTGTTATCCCAGGCACAGCATGTATGTGGGATCACTCATTGTATTTTTATCTAGCTCATGTTTATGCCAGATGTACTTTATGGTTCGGTCCCTTGTTTACTGGACACACTATTCTTTTGTACTTCATCTCGGCGGGCATAGGTATGCCTCCCCCGCCGCCTTTAGCACAGGTACCCTCTCATAAAAAGAGACTTGTTGCACTTGTAAGTCTCGCCTCCTCAGGGTCTAGTTCTTCAACACATTAGTCTACCTCACATTTCTCTCTCTGACTTCCCTTTTGATGTTTGGTGATTGAGTTCTTACAACGTACTTCGGTCATACGATTTGCTCCTAACACTCGCACGCTGGGGTGCAATCTGTTACACCATTTTTTGGTCATCTAACCTACTATCATTAGATGGACCTAAGTACACCACGTAATACCAATTTTACCCTAAGTAAAATTACTTTCACTATGTAAAATAACTTAATAAAACACATTTATTAGGTTGTTTATGGTCTAAACAGGAAACCCCAAAAGGAAATATTAAACAAACCTATATTTGTTTGATTTTCCTGGTCATGTTTAACCCAAAAAAAAGAAATTAATTAGATAAATCTTTATTTATCCTATTATTTTCTAGGAATAATTATTTAAATCTGATTTAAATAATATTCCTTATTAATTATGACTAAATCACCCATAAATAATTAAATAAATCATTATTTTATTGATTATCCTTCAACCACTTCCTTAAAATGATAAATAAATCATTTATTTATTTATTATTCACAAATAAAGGGATTTGACCCAAGTCAAATACCTTTTCCCCCCAACAAATATAATAAAATAGTCCATAAATGGTGGATCTAGATTTGGTTAATGTTATTTTAATCATGCACCAAGATCTAGAATGACCCAATATTTTGTTATAAATAGGAGGGTTTTTCCTATCATTCTTCACCTTTTGTTGCCTATTAGATCACTCTGGATCTATACACTTGGTCACATTCTCCATTATTTGCTGTGTGAGCTTCCTTTGAGTTCTATCTTTGTCTGGGTTTTCTACACCAACAAGAGAGAGAGATTCTAGATCTGAAGTGCTGAGGACTTCCAAGAACCCATCCCATTGAGGAGAATTGGATACACCTTCTTGTTTTCCTCCCAGGTGCCCTTAATGCAAAAATTCTTTCAAAAAACATTGTTCCTGTCTTGTCTATTGGATGTATGGAGAAAACTCTTGATTTTACTGCTTAATGTCTTTCTATGCATAGATCTGGTTTTTGCAGCACTTGTCTTGATCAACTAACTGCAGATCTGAAGATATTGGCAGCCATATTTGATGTTAGGGCTATAAGTTATGCGTAGCTAAAGTGGTATTTTTTCGTACGCTTCAACAAAAGATTCATACTAACGGACCATTCGAGTATCTAAGAGACAAATTGGGGATAGTGTCTGCAGATGATACTCCTTGATATGACTAAAAAAAAAATGCAGCAACAGAGGTTGCAATATCAGGAGCAAACATCCAGCTAGGGTTAGCCAAGAAGCAACTTCTCGGGGGGAGAGTAGCCCATAAAAATTTTCAGGAAGAGCTTGAGCTATGGAGCTCGTAAAGATCTATAGAGGATGATTACATTGTGTGTCTCTCAGAAAGTGTTAATAATGTATCAAAATTATTTTAAGAAGGATGATTAAGTAAAGTGTTATTATCAGTATAAAATTACAAATATTCTTCAATTGGTATTTGGAGCAGTCTTCCTATCAGTAGAATACCAAGTGTTATTTTTGGAGCAGTGTTATGGTATAGATCCCCAGTATCAGAGTATTATAGCATACATCATGGTGTTGGTATGGCAGTAATATATTAAGGATAATGTCGAGTTGCATTATCAAAGCATGGAAAGGTCATTAAAGTGCCAAAATATCACTATCATGTTTTCATTTGAAGTATTATATTAAAAATTGAAGCAGAATTTATTTTCGATAGAATTGCACTCTTCCTCAAGTCAGTATTGATATATCTTCAAGGCCTCTTTTTTAAGATCATTCATAAAGTTGTAGTAGGATGGGCTATTTGTGTTAATCTTACTATTGAAGTTCAAGAGTCTATTATTGATTCATCTGAATCTTACTTCAGAAGAAAGGAATTTTTGATATTTCACCAGTGCACAGAATTTCATCAAGCAGCAAGAGACAAAAGAACATAACATTCTATGGTGACATGCCTTCCAGCATTCTCATGAGTTGTGATAGCATCATTTTGTTGTGTATATTTATGCAATCTCAATTATTTTCAAAGTGTCACCCCAACAATGCTCATATATCATATGGATTTTTCAACGCATTCAAAATGCTCTTATAATTTTGAAGTACATATAAAGCAATTCTTATGGGTAACATAAAGCAACAATCACGGTTATGCAAAAAAATTAGGAAGTAGTAATACAGTGGTGGATTAGGTGTATTCATTAAAATACAAAAATATTCATCAAGTATGTAATGAATAGATGGAGTGTGTATATTCATTTAATAAAAAAGGAACTAAATGAAGGATGCTTATACTGAACTCAAAGAGGAGAAATGAAATGATGGAATCTACACTAAAAATTTTTTATAACCCCTTGCCATTGATGTCAAAGGGGGAGGAAAAGCAAGCCAAGGAAGATAAACACTTCTCAGAATGAAAGGGGGAGGAAGTGTTGCCATCAATGCCAAAGGAGGAGACTGTTGGAAATATTTTCATTGATGGAAAAGGAGCAGCGTTAGAATCATTATCTAAGGCAAAGGAGCAACAAAGAGGCAGAACAATGCAGTTAAGTTCGGTGTGATTCCAGTCTGGAGCAAGTGGATGTGTGTGCAGGTTGAACAAGAAACAAATCCGTATTCTAGATTTGGAGATCTAATACAGAATGGTGTTCTGTATTCGGAATTGAAATAGTATGTAAAGTGGCAGCAGCGTATAATTATAGATCCAAGCGAATAAGAGCAGAGAAGACCCAGGAAGGAGTAGTGTGGAGGAGACAAAGTTGTAGATCAGCAGCAGTTGAAAAAACAGGCGATATGATTAAGTCATAAAAACCCTAAGAAAATTTCCGAAGGAGAGAATAGACGGTTCTGATTAAATCACAAATATTAGCTTGAAGATCGACGGTTTAGATCTCATCGCAGATTAAATTGTGAAAGTGCCAAAGTGGACACGTGTCAGATAGAGGTCCTTATGCATATCACATAGTGCATTCGATATGGTATAACAGTTAACAACAAATATGTAAATTTGCGAAGCACTGATGAGATAAATTAGTGAAGAGATTAAGTGTGATGGGCAAGGTTTTGCGACATGTGATAAGGCATTTGCAGTGATTTGTGAAATCACAAAATTGGTATTTTAGTGAAATTTTTTCAAACTTTCGAAGTTGCGATAATGTGCAAAAATTGAAAAATGCGAAGTACGAGAGATGACATGTAAAGATGACGTGGAATTGACGTGGCGATCATGTGGCAATGACGTATCAATGGCGTGGCAGTGATATGGTGATGACATGGCAGTGAAGTGGCAACGATGTGGTAGTGACATGGCAAGGTGACGTGGCACGATGATGTGGAGATGGCGTGGACCCAACCCGCATATCGTACATCGCAAGCTGAGGAGGATAAGCACTCAAGAATCTTGTTAAAATTCCGAAGTGTGAAATGCGATAAGAGTATCAGAAGCTATATGCTTCAAAGTTAAAGTCTAGAGGATTTAAAGTCCAGCATGGGACCCATTTGCATATTTCACATCACAAGCTTAGGAGGATAAGAGCTCAAGCCTTCATGTTAGAATGCTGAAGTGCAATAATAAAAGGACACGATGCATTTTCAAAGGTAAATTCCAAAATATATTTCGGGTCCGTGGTTAGGTTTATTTCCTTAATAAATCACATCAGGAGAATGGAAGGTGTCAATAACATATACTACGCAAGAGAAATAGCCGAAATGCGATAAAGGATGTTAGATGTGATTTTATTCAGAGTTCCATGGTAATATATTTGAGTTCCAAGTATTACGGTAGTTTATAAAGAAAATTATGAATGCGGTAGGAGATGTGGGTGAAACAACGCGACACTACGTGTAGAGATAAACAATGGTTATGCTTTCATAAATAGAACAAAAGTATGAATGCAGGCAGTAGACTCGGGTAAGTGACCCGACACAGAGCAAAGGGTAGAGTAAGATGAAGATTGTGGTAATGAGGAGATAGACACCATGGGTCGAGTCGGGCTCAGCAACACTCTAGGCAGAGTCAGGTGTTGAGACAAAGGTGAAGGCTAAACACTGCAAGCACGAGTAGAAGAGGCAGAGCCGGACAAAAGGATATATGGTGGCACTGTTGGAAACATGCCAGCTGGTTCGATTCAGGTAAAAGGCGTTTGTGCAGAACTGTTATGATATAACAATAGAAACAAAAAGGACAGTGGCAACAGTAGAAAGGACAAATGCACAACGAGCCAAGAGCTAAAAGGGTTGAGTGAAATACATTTGTTGTAACTATAAATGTAAATGTATTTATTATTTTTTATTGTATGTGATGCAAAGGAAAGTCTCCCGAGGCATAGGAAAAACTCCATGAGTGTTGTAATGATTATTTCTGATGTAATGACCTGAACTAAAGAATGAGGAATCGAATGGGTGGAAGGCATAGGGTAAGGAATGTTCACTTCGTATTCCCTGTAGAATGCAAACAATCATGTAGTTATCTGTATAAAACATGTAATATCAATGTGCATAGAGGTTACAAAGCTGCAGAATAGGTGAGAGAGCAGCAGAATGGAAGAGAGCTGAAAAATGAAAGAGATTTGTAGAATGGGAGAGAACTGGAGAATGTGGGAGAGATGATAGAGATGCTATGCACATATGGAGTTGATATGAAGCAAATTTGATGGAAGAGAGGGTAGAAGTGTGGATGTGGAGGAAAACAAAGCTGATATCAAGGTAAATCAACATTTTACTTTCATGTTGAGTGAGGGGATTATAGTCTCCTTTCAAGTTGTAGCTTAATAAACTTCCAGTTGGAGTTGGGTGAGGTAGGAGCTTCTTGTGGGTTATAGCCTGCAGAAAATATATGGGAGTTGGAGCTTTCTTGCAAGTTGTAGCTTTCAGAAATTGAGGTAGGACCCTCCTCTAGGTTAGAGCCTACATAAAATCAGTTGTTAGAGGGATTAGGAGCTTTCCTTTGCATCACAACAATAATAAGATGTTGTTTTCTCCCTTATGGGTTTCTACTTATATCTGGTGTCCATGTGCATGATTATAATGTGTTGATGAGATGTGTTAATCTTCTTATTACTTGCTACTCACATATTTATTCTGTTGATAATTCTTTATTAAGTTACTTATGAAATAAATTTTTAATGAGATTAATGAAACTAATTTTAATGTCCATGAATGGACTAAATTGATTCACCCCCCCCCCTCTTAGTTTAGTAATGGGTTCATCATACCATATGTAGATGTGTCACATGTGGGCATCCACCGAAGGATCTGGGAAAAAAAATTCCATCATCACATTCCTCTGTCGCTCGAGGGATTCTTCAAGTGATATTTTGAATGGATCTCTTGCTTCCTTGTCTTTATTGGCTTCTTCCATGGGAGTTCGTCGGGGTTTGCAAGGTTGTTCTTTAAAAGGTTCAACCAGTTAGAGCCCTAACTCCTTAGATCCTGACCTCATCGGTGAGATACAAACAAAAACAGAGAAAGAGAATATCACTCTGATACCACTAATCCAAACTTAAACATGAATGCAATAGAATACAAATATAACCATAAATACAGAGATGGGGAAGAAATAACACTTCGTTTAATTAATATAAAAGAACTAAAATATTCGTACATACATAATGGAAATAAAGTAGCTCGGGTAATGGTAGCTTATCTCTGAGAAGAAATGTGGAGGCTCCATGCCTCGGAACTATGTTACAATGAGGCTCGGTGGCATTTTTATCATTGAGAAAAAATGAGAAACCATAAACATCTAAAAACCTAACCCTAGGAGAGGTGAGCGGGCCAAAAGCTTGTGAGCCTCGTTGCAGTAAGTTGGAACCTCAAATTCCCACGGTCTTAACTTTGGCATATGATTTTGGTTGTCATAATACCTTGTTTCAAAGATAGAAATAAAATTGGCAAGCTATTTTGGACTTTTTCGGTCTCTTTGTTTTCCTTAAAAATGTCTTTTAGTCCCTCAAAATGGATCCAAAAGTTTAGGACTTGAAAAACTGCCAAAAAGAGTAATTTATGATATAATCAAGAAAACTAAAAAAAAATTGGTGGTGCTCCAAGTGGAATGGCCCAGTGGCCACCAATATCCACCTGGATTAGTCCTCCCCCCTTAGGAAGCAATGGTCCCCATTACGTTGAGTGCCTCCATGAGATGGAGATACTTTTGTTGAAATTGGTCCTTGGTGAGCCACTTGTCTTCGTGCAGGAGTTTTCCAACTTTGAAAACTCAATAAAATTGGATATTTTTTTGGTGAGTGTTCTTGATCTGTGTGTACATCATTTGACCAGTTGTGTCTTGTTCCATGCAATATGGGATTAGCTCTATTGATGTGAGTTGTTTTGAAATGTCTGATGTGTCCAGTAATGGTGGAAAGTATGGCCAAATGCAATCCACATTGAAAATTGGGTGAAGTCCAAAGAATGGGGGAATGTTGAGCTCATAAGCATTCTCTCCCATCGCCTTAGTGATGGTGTAAGTCCTATATCGAAGCGGGTTAGGCTTGGGGTAGGCCCCAACGAGACACTACTTTTGTAAATGTAACATAAAAATTTTTGCCCACATGGAACTTTTGTGGCACATGATGATTATCACGATGTTCTTTGTACTTAGCATTAGCTCTATCTAATATGTAATGGAACTATCGGAGGATGTGTTGAATCCACTCAATGAAGATGTTAGCCTTGTCATCTTTAGAATGGACATGAGCCGAATTTTTCTGAGTAGTTACAAATGGTATGGCCACATCAATGGGACATAGTGTCTTGTATCCCAACCCCACCTAAAAGGGGTTGTGATACAAGCCACTATGCATGGATGGATGCTTTGAGTTGTACATGCGCAGAATGTGTATGATTATCCTATTGAGGACCTGTGTTTGGCTATCATTTTAGGGGTGGAAATTCATGGACTTAGTGAGCTTGGTATCCATAATCGACCAGAGACTTGACCAAAAGGTACTTGGGAACATTTGGTCTCGATATGAGATAATGGGATGTGGGATCCCAATGTTTACCCACACTCTTTCAAATAAGATATTATTAGCTGAATCTGATGTGTTACTCTTCTTATATGTAACTAGAATGGCCATCTTAGAGAATTCGTTGAAGACCACAAAAACACAGTCTTTCCATGCTTAGAAGGAGGAAGGCCTGACATGTAATCCATGGAGATGGATTCCCAAGGTCGACTAGGAGTAGGAAGAGGAGTATATATTCCTTGCTTCTTGATGGCCGGTTTGGAAATGGCCTAGAAAGTGTAGGATATGATGTACTTCCCAACATTTGGTTGACGGTTCGACCAATAAAAACACTTATGTACTACTGCCACTAATTTCTCTACCCTGAAATGTCTAGTGACCCGACTATAGTGTGCTTCCAAAATCATATTGGCACACTCGCTTGAAGGAACAAAAAGGTGTCCCAGGTGGCATAACAGTGCTTCCTGGAGGTGATAATTTGGAACTTTCTTGCCTTCCAGGGGCATTTGGTATGTTTTTCCAAATTTTGGATCACTCTTGTAAAGATCCAGCCACCCCGAAGTCTCTTGCCTGCAAGAGTTGAGCACAATGGTCATCGCCATGATTGGAGGTTGCCTGAGTCAGTCTACAACGTTTTTGGTGATTACTTTCTTGTACTTAATGTTCAAATGGAACTATTACATGTATGTATACCATTTCTAATGTCAATCATTTTTCAACTTCCATTTTGTATATATGAATTGCAGTGGTCAGTGGTTTGTGTGGATGATAATTTCCATCCCCATAATGTAACGGTTCCATTATCGGCAGGCCTGCACAACGGAATACATCTCTTTGTCTTAGGTGGAATACTTTTGGACCGTGTCTGAAAGTGTCTCACTATGATATTCCACTGGATGCCCTTGTTAAGTAAGACTTGCAAGTCTGGTAATGTGAGCATTGGCGTAGAGAAGAGGCGATGCTTCAACACATAAAATTACTTATATTGGGATTCATACCAAAAGAAATTTTCTTTCACTCCTCCCTTGGTGACTTGACTCAAAGGCCAAGTGATATGAGAGAATCCCAACACAAACTTGTGATAGAAATTGGAAAGAACTAAAAAGTTGTGGAGCTCTATTAGAGTGGTTTGGGTTGGAAAATCCTGATTCACTTTTATCTTGGCTGGGTCCACATTCACACCCCGCTCATCAATGACGTACCTCAGATATTGAACCTCCGTCATACCAAAAGTGCATTTCTCAAAGTTTTCACACAACTTTTTTTGTTGCAAGGTTTGGATGATGTGTCCAGTATGGTGGAGGTGGTATTCCAAACTCTAGTTGAAGATTAGGATATCATCCAAATACACTACCACGAATGAGTTGGTGAAGGGTTTCAAGATATCATCCATCAACCTCATGAAGGTTGTGGGGGAATTTTTCAACACAAAAGGCATGACTAGCCATTCAAAAAGGCCCTCCTTAGCTTTTAAGGCAGTCTTCCACATATCAAAGGCTTCGATTGGTAACTAGTGATATTCAGACTTCAATTCTATATTACTTAAATATTCCCCCCACTTGAGCTGCTCCGAAAGGTCATTGATCCGTGGGATTGGATACCTATTCCAGACAGTGATCTTGTTTAGTGCCCGATAGTCAATACAAAGTCTCCAAGTGTTGTCCTTATTTTGTACTAACACAATCAGGCTCCCACAGAGTGATGAACTTTTCCTTATGTTCCATTTCTGCAAAAAATCTTGAATATGCCTCTTGATTTCATTGTTATCCATAAGAGAGCATCATTAGATCAGTCCATTGGGTAGCGGTGCGCCTGAGGTCAGATTGATGGAGTTCTTGACCTGATAGTGTATAGGTACCCATGCAAGTGAGGTGAAGATGTCCCTGTACTCCTCCACGATCTTGTCCATCTACTGCAGCCACATGGGGGAACCTTGTTCAGAGGCTATGTCCATAATATTCTTCTTTCCATGAGGGTGAATCATGAGAAAATCAAATTTCCTGGTTTGGGAAATGATCTTACTACATTACTCCGCAGTGACTAAAGAGATGGAAGTAAGTGATGCGACCTCTATTATCTTCTACAAAATATTTCCCAAATTAATAATAACAATATGAGGCCTAGACTCAATACACAACATGTCGATTCCACAAGTATAGTTGGCCTAATAATACATCACAAACTTTAAGAGGAGAAACATCACACAATACCTAATTTTTGAAAGGCTTCACGCCATAGGGAAGGCAACACTGTTGGCTAACGCGAATATCTCGTCCTTGGTGAAGCCACCCGATGGTGTATGGCTGCAAGTGTGTTGTGGTCGATAGACCTAGCCACTTCTCGACCTCTGCTAAAATGAGGTTCTTTTGGCTCTTGTTGTCGACAATTAACTGCAACAGAGAATATTTCACCCACATTTGGGAATGGAAGATGCACTCCCCCTTTTCTAGATCTTCAGGTTCATCCTTATAGACCTTTGTTAGGTCCCTATATTACTAGTATAGTCCCTTATTGTTGTTAGTGTAAACCCCTTATTGTTATTGTTGTACCCCTGTAACCCCCATATTGTTATTATTGTGCCCTTACATTATTATTGTTAGGTCTGCTAGGATTAAATTGGGGCCCCACTAGGATTACATTGTGGCCCCATGGACTCCTATATATAGAAAGGAGGTTTTGTCAATTGTATCATCCAAGAATTTTTCATTCATGTAATGTATTGGAGGTTTCCCCCCTCGAAGTGGCTTATTTCTAAGGTGTTGATATCTCTTTTCTTCTATTTTTGGAGCTATTTTCACAAAATTTGGTATCAAAGCTTTGGATTTTAGGGTTTCGCTGCACCAAATAGGTCATCATGGAATTTTTGCTATAACATTTTTTCTACGAAGGTTCAGAAGCTGACATATTTAGAGAGTGAAGCCAAAATCCTGAGGAAGATCTTCGCAAAATTTCAGAGCTTGGTTCAAAATATTATCTGAGATATGATTTGTGGAAGTTAGGTCTTTTTCAGGTTCCCAAATTTCATCTCAAAGAGGTGATCGTGGTAAAATATTCATAACTCTCTCTATGAGCATCAGATTGGAATTTTGTAAAACATGGTTGGAAGTACACAGACTGTAGTTTATTTTCTATCAATTTTAGAGCCGAAGGAGCAACCTTGTTGTTGTTAGTGTAACCCCCTTATTTTTATTGTTGTACCCCTGTAACCACCATATTGTTATTATTGTGCCCTTACATTATTATTGTTAGGTCGGTTAGGATTACATTGGGGCCCCACTAGGATTACATTGTGGCCCCATGGACTCCTATATATAGAAAAGAGGTTTTGTCAATTGTATCATCCAAGAATTTTTCATTCATGTAATTTATTGGAGGTTGCCCCCTCGAAGTGGCTTATTTATAAGGTGTTGATATCTCTTTTCTTTTATTTTTGGAGCTGGTTTCACAACATTTGGTATCAGAGCTTTGGATTCTAGGGTTTCGCTACACCAAATAGGTCATCGTGCAATTTTCGCTATAACGTTTTTTCTACGAAGGTTCAGAAGCTAACATTTTTAGAGAGAAAAGCCGAAATCCTAAGGAAGATCTTTGCAAAATTTCAGAGCATGGTTCGAAATATTTTCTGAGATATTATTTGTGGAAGTTAGGTCTTTTTCAGGCTCCCGAATTTCATCTCAAAGAGGTGATTGTTGGAAAATCTTCATAACTCTCTCTATGAGGATTGGATTGGAATTTTGTAAAATGTGGTTGGAAGCACACAAACTGTAGTTTCTTTTCTATCAATTTCAGAGCCGAAGAAGAAAAAAATGACACATGGCAAGTCGTACAAGTTTGCTCTACTAAACCAGTCCATAATTAGGTTATTGTGGGAGATTGGAGATAACTTTGCCTTGAAGAATCCAAATCAGGTCAGACCTATGGAATTTGAAAGAGAATTTAGAGGGATACCACAGGGCTAAATTTCAGATATTTAAGTTCCATAATCACAGAGATAATTCAATTTAAATACCAAGCTCCTCAAAAGCAAGAAAAAGGTGTGTATTGTTTTCCGAATTGCATAAGTTTTGTTTGAAGAATCAATTTGAATTGATTCCAAGGGCATATTGTAGAATAGATATCAGTATTGGATTCTAAAATTCCCCCTAAAAAATAATTCAACACCCATTAATCCTTCAGAAGGCTCTAATATGGCTCATGAAGATGAAGAAATGCAACATGACATAACAAAATTACAAGAGCAAATGCACCAAATTTCACTCTAGCAAAGAGAAACAATAAATGAAATGGATGTTTTGAAGAAAAGCGTGGAAGCTAAGATCGATGGATTGAAGAAAGGTACAGAAGCTACAATGGAAGGTTTTAAGGATGGTATGGAAGAAAAAATGGAAGGTTTGTAGGAAGACATGGAAGGTTTGTTGGAAGACATGGAGGGTTTGAAGGAAGTTTTGTCAAATTTGATACAAGAAACGATTCCTAATGGTGAAAAGATAGTAGAAGGAACTCATGATGAGAAAAAAACAAATGTTAATAGTGATTTCATAAACTCTAATGTTGGATTGAAGAACCACCATATTCTAAAGATGGATATGAGGAAGTTTGATGGCAAGGATTCTGTAACATGGATACTACAGATGGAGCAATATTTTGATCTCAATAATGTGAAAAACATAGAAAAGGTACGCTTTGCAACTTTAAATTTAGAAAAAAATACATTTGTATGGTATCGATGGCTTTTCTCCCGTAAAAAAATTGTCACTTGATCAATTTTTATGGAGGAAATGATAGCACATTATGAAGATACAAAGAGCAACACCTTCTTTATCCAATTGATAAATCTCAAACAAAAGGGTTTAGTGGCGGAGCACATTGAGGACTTCCAAAAATTGAATATAAGGGTAATTGATATTATAGAGGAACACGGGATTGATGTCTTCATAGGGATTTTAAAGGATAACATCCAACATGAAGTTCACGTTTGGGAACCTGATTCATTGGAGAAGGCATACAGGTTGGAAAGAAAAATTGAATGTAAAATTATGGAAACAAAGAAGCCTACCACTCACATCTATAAATATGGAAGTGTTGCTACTCCTAGACTTCCACAACCTACAAGGTTGACACCACAACAATTGGAAGAAAAAAGAGCAAAAGGTCTTTGCTACAGTTGTGATAGCAAATACACTAAAGGTCATAAGTGTCTGTCTTTGAGAAAGAAATTATTTTACCAAATGTTGTGAGGGAGGAGAAAAAAATGAAGAAGAAACTTCAAAAAGTAGAGATACACCGAGGAAGAAACCTAGAAGAAGAAGAAATAGGTGATATGTCATGTAATGCATTGAAAAGAATTACCACTCCTCAAACTCTCAAGATAGAAGGAAATATCAAGAATAAAAAGGTAATAGTGTTGATTGATTCATGTTGTACCCATAATTTTATTCATTGTAAGGTAGCCAAGGAATTAAATTGTTTCCTATACCCAGTACTAGAATGACAAGTGATGGTTGCAAATGGAGGAACTATAAATTTCTCTGGAAAATATCATAATATAAAGCTATCCATGGAGTAATATGTATTGAATAGTCTAATGATTTCCATCCCAATTGGAGGTGCTGATGGTGTACTAGGAGTACAATGGTTACAATATTTCGGGATGATAGCTTTTAATTTTCAAGAGCTTTTCTTGAAAAAAATTTCGGAAGGAAAGGAAATCGAATTATGGGGTATCGCAGGGAAGCCAAGAAAGATAATAAGCTCTATTGTCATGACAAAGCTTCTCAAGAAAGAACAACAGGGTGTAATTACACAATTATGCTCACTAGAAGTTCCAACATCAAAATCATCTATTTCTCTAGATCTCCAAAAAGTCTTGGACAATCATTCCAAGATGTTTGATACTCCCAAAGGAATCCCACCTATTCATGATCATGATCATGATATTTATTTGATTCCAGGAAGTGTTCCTCCAAACATTAGGCCTTACAGATATCCTTATGTCCAAAAGAGTGGAATTGAATGTATGATTGCAGAAATGTTAGAGGCTGGTATAATTCAACCTAGTCAAAGTTCTTTCTCTGCTCTAGTAGTATTGGTGCAGAAGAAAGATGGATCATGGTGCATGTGTCCGGATTATAGAGAGCTCAATAAGCTCACTATTAAATATAAATTTCCCATTCCTGTGATCGATGAATTATTGGATGAATTACATGGAGCAATTTATTTTACCAAGTTGGATCTTCATTGAGGATATCATCAAATTAGAATGAAGACTGAAGATATTGCAACAACATTTAGGGCACCATGAGGGTCATTATGAATTTTTGGTCATGGGGAGTCATTATGCACCAATGCTGCCACCAATGCACTTTCTACATTTCAAGGGTGATGAATTCCATTTTTCAAACACTTACCACTTAGAAAATTTGTGCCAATATTTTTTGATGATATGCTAACATCTCCCAGGCGAGGTCTTGGAAGGATCATGTTCAACATGTTGACAAGATGCTAAAACTGTTGCAGGAGAAACAATTATATGCAAAAACATCAAAATTTTTCTTTGGAGTACAAGAGGTGGAATATCTGGGTCATATTGTATCTCACGAGGGTACTAAGGTGGACCCTAACAAAATTAAAGCCATTAAGGAATGGAAATTCCACACAAATATAAAGTAGTTGCGAGGATTTCTCAGGTTAACAGGGTATTATCGCAAGTTTGTTTAAAATTATGGGACAATAGCAGCACCTCTAACAACATTATTGAAGAAAGATGATTTTTCATGGACTCCTGAAGAAACTAAGGCCTTTGAACATGTTAAAGAGGCAATGTGCCTACTTTTAGGTCTCTTAGCTATACGAAGACTTGCAAAAACCTCTATCGTGGAATGTGATGCCTCAAGAAATGGAATTGGTGTTGTTTTAATGCAAGAAGGAAGACCCATTGCTTTTGAAAGTCGTCCAATCAAAGGAAAGTATTTACATAAAGCTATTTATGAGAAGTAAATGTTGGCAATATTACATGCACTAAAGAAATGGCAACCTTACCTAATGGGAAGGCACTTCAAGGTAAAAATAGATCATGATAGTCTTAAACACTTTTTGAAACAAAGACTATCTTCAGAAGAGCAGAAAAAATGGGTCACAAAGTTGTTGAGTTGTGACTTTGAAATCATCTAGAAAAAAGGGAAGCTAAATGTTGTCACAAATGCACTCTCAAGAAAGAATGAAGAGGTGGAAGCATTTCTTTGTTCTATTTCTATTATCCAACCAGATTGGATAACCAAAGCAAGGGATGAATGGAAGAAAGACAAAGAAGAGTGGACACTCATTCAAAAGTTGCAACGTATATAATTACCTCGATACATTTGAATTGGAGAAAAATGATTCATCGTAATCAAAGATATCGTTTGTATATTTGCAATAATTCCCAACTAAAACAAAATATTCTTTTGGAATTGCTACTCATGAGAGGACATAAATTATTTTAAAGCATAGGGTGAAGAAAGAATTTTCTTGGGATGGCCTTAAATCTGATATTCAAAAGTTTGTGGTGGAATGTTTGGTTTGTCAGCAGAATAAAGTTGAGACAATTAAGACCCCGGGTCTTCTACAACCTTTATCCATTCCAAGTCAACGTTGGGAGGAGATTTCAATGGATTTTATCACAGGTTTACCTAAGTCCGAAGGAAGGAGTGTCATCATGGTGGTAGTTGATAGACTTACTAAGTATGCACACTTTTGTGCATTATCTCATCCATTTAAAGCAAGTACAGTTGCTACGGAATTTATGGAAAAAATTCAAAAGCTACATGGAAACCCGAAGATTATTGTAAGTGACAGAGATCCCATTTTTACAAGAAATTTTTGGACGGAATTATTTTCTTGTTTGGGTACTCAACTAGCTCATAGATAATCTTATCATCCTCAATCCGATGGTCAAACGGAGATAGTGAATAAATGTGTGGAAGGATATCGTTGTTGTTTTGTATCTGATAAGCAAGCACAATGGGTCAAGTGGTTACCTCTCGTTGAATGGTGGTATAACACTTCCTTCCATACTGCAGCAAAAATGATCCCATTTATGGCACTTTATGGATATCATCGACCGTCCATCACATATTCTTTAAGGGAAACTTCTAGGGTTCAAGTAGTGGAGGATAACATCAAGCATCAACAAGAAGTTCTCCAACTCTTAAAGGATAACCTAAATTTGGCACAAAATCCAATGAAACAACAAGCAGATCAACATCGCAATGAGAGAAGTTTTGATGTGGGAGACTTGGTATTTTTACGGCTAAAACAATACAAAAAAATGTCCCTCTAGAAAGCTACGAAGGATAATAAATTATCGCCAAAGTACTGTGGTCCTTACAAGGTGTTGCAAAAGATTGGTACTATGGTATACAAATTGGAGCTTCCTGCTTCTTCGCAAGTGCATCCAGTTTTCCATGTTTCATGCTTAAAAAAGGTTGTAGGGGACAAACTTCTAGTTCAAACAAAATTGCCAGAACTTTATGAGGAAGGAAAAATCATATTGGAACCTGAAGCAGTCACAGAAACAAGAACTCGATAGCTACGAAATCGATCAATTTCAGAGTATATCATCAAATGGAAGAACTTACCCACTGAAGATTCTACATGGGAGTATGAGAATTTTATACAAAAGCACCTGGAGCTACTCAAGCATTTAGGACAACATTTTTTTGAAGGAGAGGAGCATGTTAGGTCCCTATATTAATAGTATAGTCCCTTATTGTTGTTAGTGTAACCCCCTTATTGTTATTGTTGTACCCTTGTAACCCCCATATTGTTATTATTGTGCCCTTACATTATTATTGTTAGGTCATCTAGGATTAAATTGTGGCCCCATGGACTCCTATATATAGAAAGGAGGTTTTTTCAATTGCATCATCCAAGAATTGTTCATTCATGTAATGTATTGGAGGTTGCCCCCTCGAAGTGGATTATTTCTAAGGCGTTGATATCTCTTTTATTTTATTTTTGGAGCTGGTTCACAACAACCTTGGTGGTGCCAATGGTAGCACTAGGGTCCGCATAAATAATTTTCTTAGATTTTTCATTCCCCTTGTTAGGTTTTGACTCAGAGTCAGAAGATGCATATGATTTGGAAACCTTCATTTTGACCACCAGTGGCTTCTTGGACCGACACTCACTTGTGTTGTGAATGGGTCTCTTATGGTACTCACACCACTTTCTCATGCCATTCTTTGTCTTCGTGTTATTGTACTTTTCTTTCGGCCTCAACCGGTTTTCTTGGATTGACCTGCCTTGGATTTTTCATCTGTTTTCTGGTTTGGGGGCACCTTTCCCTTGCTTTAGATTCACATATCCAAAGTCTCGCTTCTTCTGTTTAAAATTTTTCTCAATATTGACAACATATTGGTATGTTGTACCAAGCTAGGATATGTCGAGGAACTTCATTTTCTCCTGAATGTATATTTGAAAACAACTGCAGTACTTCAGCACCAATTTTTTCTCTAAATCTTTGATACCCAACTTTGTGCACAAGGTATGGAACAGATTCTCCAACTCATGTACGTCTTGATAAATTTGTTGCTGCAACTTATTCCACTGTATGTCCTATTCCTCATAGCTCCCCAAAGGGTAATATTGTTCCTGGATGGCATCTCGAAAAGAATTCCAAGTTGGTGCAACTGAAAACATTGAGGGTTCTCCCTTGCCCCTTTGTTTAGAGTATGTATCCCACCAATCCTTGACTTGCGGGGTGGATTGGAGTAGCACAAATATCGTTCCAATAGATTTATTCACCTATCTACAATTCCTGCATCTATATGGCCTTCAAATGTGGGAATGTCAAAGTTTACTTGTACCTTGAAGGGAGTGGTGCCTCCAGAGTGACTGTCGGATGAAGTGTTGCCTGTATGCATCTGCTGAAGGATTAAGGAAAATTTTTCCATTATCACATTCCTTTGTTGCTTCAAGGGATTATTCGAGAAATATTTTGAAAGTTTCTCCTTATCCCTCATATTTCCTTTATTCCTCCATGGGAGGTCATCGAGGTTTGTGAGGGTAGTTTTACAAACTTTGAACCAGTTTTAGCCCTAACTCCTTATACCCTGACCTCGATGGGACATGCAAAGAAAAAGAGAGAAAGAGCAGGCTTCTTTGATACCACTGATCCACACTTAAAGATGAATGCAAAAAAATACATATATAACCATAAATACAGAGATGGGGCAGAAGTAACGCTTCATTTCATTAATATCAAAGAACTGAAATAGTCTTACATACATAAATGAAATAAACTAGCTTGGGCTATGTTAGCTTATCTTTGAGAAGAGATTTGGAGACTCCATGCCTCATAATTATGTTACAATGAGGCTCAGTGTCATTTTATCATTGAGAAACAACGAGAAACCATAAACATCCAAAAACCTAACCCTAGGAGATAAAGCGCCAAAAGCTTGTGGGCTTAGTTGGGGTAAGTTGGAACCTCAACTTCCTAGAGTCGTAAATTTGGCATATGATCTCCTTTTGTCTATCATAATACCTCTTTTGAAGATATCGTATAGGATATAAAAATAAAAATTGAAAGCTATTTTGGGACTCTTCCGATCTCTCTGTTTTCCCTGAAAACGTCTTTTAGTCCCTCAAAATGGCTCCAGAAGTTCATGACCCAAAAATCTACCAAAAATATTAAGGTGTGCTACATCTAAGGAAATTTAAAAGAAACAATAGTGGGGGTCCAAGTGGAATAGGAGGGTACCCACCAATATCCACGTGGATCAAGGATACTCCCTCAACATTTTTTGTAAGTGGGGAACTCGAACCATTGGAAAATAGTCTTTCTTTTGGAGAGAAAATAACCAAGTTTTTGTTTTGTAGTCTTGCAACCTTCAATTTCAACCTTTATAATGGAAATCTTATATTAATGAAAATATAACTTCTCTTGAAATAATATTGTGTTCATTTTATTCAATGTTTTTGAGCAACTTAGGGAGGGATCATCCACAAGTAGCATGGAACCCTTCTTGTACCATTTGTACTTTACTTTGATATGCTTCCTTAAGCTATTATCATTTATGTTTGTTTTTCTAGTCAAATAGAGATACATTAGCATAGTTTGATGTTCATGTAGATTCTTCGGATATGATATCTCTCAATTTTCAAGTAATGGTTATAGTTTCCATGAGTTAGAATTAGCTTCATTTATCTGATTTCACCATTCAGTCATTGGATTGCTACACTTACGTCACTTCTAAGAGTTTCTTGTAGAGTTTCAAATCTTCCTATAGAATTACAAGGTTTCCAATAGAACAAACCTAAGAGCTTTGGTTTTGCATCATTTAATATTATTTCATGTTATTTATCTTCCATCTCAATCAACCAATTTAGAATAATTAAGTGAATTAGGAGGATTTGAATAAAATGTTGTCACAACTATAGTATTTCCTGCATGATCGCAAATTGTCTTATTATTGTTTTGCTATGTGGGTTGGTTTACTTATATTTAACAATATCATATAATTTATTTTCTTGCAACATAGTGTATTTCCTTGATTACCATTAGTATAGTTTGAATCCTTGCAACTTTAATACCTTTATTTCCTGTAACTTTATTTCTGCAATTTCAATTCTTGCATTTTGTATTCACCTCCTACCAAGTTATACCAATCAAAAAATACCATAGAATTTATTCCTTGCAACGTGGTGTTGTTCCTTAATTCACATTAGTATATTTTAAATTCTTGAATCTTTATTTTCCAACATTTTAGTTCCTATAACTTTATTTATACAATTTCAATTCTTACATTTTGTCCTCCCCTCTTTCCAAGTTAGACAAATGAAGTGATTATTGATTAGCATCACCACTATGTTCACTTAAACAATTATTTCCATTTATCAATATGTATTAATAAAAAATAAGAATCATGAATTTCATATATAGTGCACTATACCTCTTAAGTTTGTGTGGGCGCTAGATTGACATATTAAAGTTGAGACCCCTAGGGATACAACATCGTTGCTAGAATACTAAGGGAAATCATTTAGTATTATAAATAACATCCTCGAAATTCATTATATTTTTAATGATGAAAATTTCTCTCATTTCATAAATAAATTGGAAAAGGTGGCGAATGATAGGCTAAACTTGACTAGGAAGAACCTACATTGTCACCATTCAAAACACTAAAATAGATGGAGTACTTGAAGAAAGGATTGAAGTCATATATTACTCAATTTAGTGTAGAAACATAATATTAAGGGAAAGAATATTAGCTTCTATAAATAGCATATCAAGAAATTGTTTAAAGGGTTTTGAGGTTCCCTTAGTTGATTAGGGAAGGCCAAGAGGTTATTTTTGGTAAAAAAGATAAAAAGGAATTGAATGGTAGCAATGATCCTCAACAATAACCTTATCTCATGGATGATTACCTCAGTCAAAGGAAACCTTGTAATAATGAAATATATATGGTTCCTTCTTGTAACAATCATATAGAATAATTGTATTGATTTGTAAACTATCATGGATATTCCATTGGATAGTTCATCAAAATAGATGATAAATTGAAATCTATGTCATGGAGGTTAAATTTCTTTAGATTCCAAATTTGTTAATTACTAATTTTTTTATTGTGCATGAAATAGGAAAAATGTGGAAAATATATAACAACGAATACAATCACACACCATCCACAATGAACACAAATATTTGACCTAGTAAACCCTTATGAGAGAAAACCTAGCCAGAGGTTCATATTGCTCTGCTCTCTCTTTATTTGTTATTGAAAATGTGTAAGTATAAGGAAGTGGTACTCTATATGGAGTTACAAGGTACCTATGGCCTATATTATTTTTAAACACATCTATTTTTATCTCTTACTACTCACTCTTATCTAATCTACTCAACAATGGAAAAAAAATGCAATACCAAAGAATGGGACATGTTGGAATGAGAAACCAGAATGAATAATAAACATGAATTTCTCTATTATTCACAAATATGTGCATATAAATACATTTTTCATGACCATTTCATTCATCTTCCAAGGTCTCTTGGACCCCCCTTGATGATTCACCTTCCACGGCAAAACCCTTAGCAAATTATGTGTCCAATATTCCCCCCCTTAATTTGAGGGGTGTACATGAGTCCAAAAAGAGAGATGTAATAAAAAAATGAAAAAATGCACGACATAAATTAGATGAATATGCTCTTTTAAATGATGATATAAGGTGGGAGAACTCAAGGTCTCAACTGGTGGTGGTTTAAGGATGACCACCAACACTAGAGTGCTTACTGTAGTTCATGGAACTCTTCCAAATAAGGCTAGAAGATAAAGTCTTCTACTATAGGAAGTGATCATTAATGCTTTGAAAAGGGATATCATTGCGGTCTCAACGAGCGGTGGTTTGAGGTTGAACACCAAATATGGAATTCTTAGTGCATTTCTTGGAATAGTCCCAAATCTGGTAATAAGTCGATAGTCTTTTACTAGTGGAAGTGCTCCTAATTCTAATTTGAAGATGACCATAAACTGAATCATGCTCAACTTTTAGTATGGCTACAACTTTGATTCTAGTTCAATCTTGAGGCTCTGCTTTTATCTACTTTTCAGGCTATGGCTTTATCCCTTAGAAAGTGACAGTTTATCATCAATTCCCCCTATCAGATATAAGGTGAGAAGATTATATCATTTTTACTCAACACAACCCCTAGTTCACCTAGTGGTTTAGTTTTAACATTGCCTAAAAGAAAACTAAGGAGTAGTTTTGAGTGCTTCTACTCTCAAAAAGAGTTAAAAATTTAAGACTTATTCATAGTCTACATGTTCCTATCCTATTTTTACATGAGTAATATGGGATTATGTGGAATCCTCTAAAATTATGGTGGTCAAACCAAAAGGTGAAATTTTGAGAGGAATAAATTTTGCATACAAAATTTGATTGATTCCTTTATTGCATCACTGGATAGATATCAAAGTGTAAAATATACATACTATCTTGCACAAAGAATAATTTGCGCCCCAGAAAAATTCATTTAATGCCTCAACATGCCTATGGATGGTTTTGGACCCTAATTTTCCAAATTTGGATTCGATGGTAAAAATATCCCCGCAAGTTGATTCCTTTGATTTTTCCACTCTTAAATCATTGAGGTAGGAGAAATATAATTATCCAATATGTGTCATATCTTCCCATTTTGGGAAGCTTTTGGTATCCAAAATATTTTACTAAGTGAGGTGAGGAATTTTTTTCCTCTACCTTCTCCCTAGAGTACCCCTATGATTTTCATAGAAGGTGTCCTTACAACCCAATTTACCAAAGTCCATGCTACCCCTATCTTCTAGTTTTAGACCTCTTATACAAAATTGTATCCTCTACCAACTTTTCCTAATAATTTGGTGCAAATTCCTCTATGGAAGGAAATATATGCACCTCCACATCACAATCCAACATGGAAAGCTCACAGAGTTTGAGATTGTCCATGTTCATCATACAGTAAATGCTCATGTATGTACATATATTTAGTGTGTAGGCATTAACTCCCACCTTTTCTAGTATATCATAAGGACCACATAATAGATCCTTGATCTTATTACTAGGACATTGTAGTAATTCCTTATTCAAATGTAACCATACTTTGTCTCCCACTCTAAATTACTTCTCTATTCTATGTTAATCATTCTTGGCCTTATATTTTTTGTGGCTTCTCCAATGTATCGTGTATTTAAAAATGGATCTTCCTAATCTTTTCAAAAAAAAAAATTACTCTTAATATGCCCCTTATAATATCATCACTCACTCCTTGTTTTTCTCATACAACATCGAAAGGTGAAGGTTGCAAATATCCCAAAAAAGTTTCAAATGGGGGATTACTAGTAGAAGTGTGTATTGTTATGTAATAAGAGTGTTATATATAACCTAGATTTTCATCCCATGTCTTTGAATTATATTGATTGTAACCCCTCAAAAGTTGCATCAAAGTCTTATTGGATACTTTTGTTTTCCCGTCTGTCTATGGATGGAATGTTGTATACCTCCTTAAGTTCAGGTTCATTCTAGGTCTTTGGATTCTTCTAATTATAAGCCCTCAAAATTTGCACCAAATTCCCATTTAATACTTATTTTTTCCCATCTATCCATGGGTGGAATTTTGTAGACTTATTTAAATTGATGTCCATTTTCTCCCGCAATATGGTCCAAAATGCATTGAGAAATCTAGTGTCCCTGATTGAAATGATGTTCTTTGGTATCTCAAAGTATACCCATACTTGTTCAAAAAATAAATTTTCTAATTATTTCCCTTTTATGGTATCTTTATAGGGCATGTGAATCCACATCTTGTTGAACATGTCAAATACCAAAAATAGGAATTCATGTTCCTTCCTAGTTGTTGGTAAACATCGCCTGAAATCCATAGAAATTAATTCCCAAGGACAAGTGGGTAAAGGTAAGGGATGGTATATAATTTGTTTCCTATTAATTCCTATTACTATTTGTAATTTTTGGTTAACTTTAGCTTACTATGGGCTTCTAGGTACTAGATCATATGGAGATCTATGTGGGTGATGGTCTCCTTTCACTTCCAATAGTGTTTCCACTTTTTAACAACTTGTAATGGAACATAGATATCCTTGTCATAGGTAAATACTTCATAATGATAGAATATTGACATTCCTCCTTGGATTAAGATCTCTCCCATGGCATAAATACTTGTATCCCTCTCCACTTTGAAAGGTTTGTACAAGTTTGACAATGTGAGCACTGATGCTTAGATGATTTTCTTTTCAACTCTTATAAGGCCTTTTGCTAACCCTTCCCCCACTAGAGGGTATTTCCACTCATTTTTATATTGTGGGGTGGTGTAGCTACTATTGAAACTAAAGCTATAGATTTCCTTATGTATTTTATTTCTCCAAAAAAGCTCCTAACTTCGAAGAATTTCGTACATTTTTACCATTTTGTGATGACCTCCATGTTACCCGGATAAATCCCTCTTGTGGACACAAGAGCGATCTCCCTAGAATCCTAAAGGAAAACTAGAAACAAACAGACAAAACAATATCTCTTTACTTAGCCTATAACTAAAACATGAAACATGTAGTATGTGAAGGATCACTTAAATAATAATGAAGTGCTTTTAGAATTCCTTTCAGCGCTTTCCACAACCAACTTTCTCTCAATTCCTTAGCGGCTTTCCCAATACTTTCCACAACTTCTTTATGACACTCCAAAAGAAATCTGCATAGTAAAAAACATTCAAAGGGAGCAAAGCATCTCACATATGAAAGACAAGTTAAATGAAATCCTTAATCTAGCATACAACATATAATTCAATAAATAATCAGATATAAACCATGTGAGTGGTCAAGGAATCCCACAAATAACATCAAAATAGGCGTAATTAGGAAATAAAAATTGGCTTTATATTAAATTAAAAAGGGAAAACAAGCTTACAACCTGGTTTCCTTGATGTCACAAGCCTCTTCCAATGGTCTCCTTTTCTTCCCTTCATGACAAGCTCTCCAGACCAAAAAAAAACAGCATGAGTTTACAAACCCAAGTCTTCCCTTCCTTTAGTCCTATGTTGAATTTATTGGAAGGATGAGGAGTTTACTAGTTCCTCTTCTCAAGGGATATGGTCCTTAATAAAAGGAGGTTAGTTCCATTTACCAAGGGATGAGGCATAGGAATGTAGTGGTTCAAGGTTTTTGATTTTTCTAAGATTCCTCAACCAAAGCTTCTAGGACTTACTTTTTATTTTTACCTCCATGAATAGACCTACACAATTTTTAGTGGAAGAAACGACACATATCTGTGTAGTTTACAGTGAAAGAAATTGCGCATGCACGAGTTTTGTTCAGAAAACCCACCCATATGCTCAAAAATGGTTTTAAAGTAGTGAAAACCAAAGTTCCTTTTGTCCCTGGTATTTTTTACTTCAAGCATCATAGGGGATTCACTTGAGACACTTCATTGGATGGAAATATATCTGAATCGACAATAATGGTGACAAATTTTAGTGTAACAGTTTGCCCCCTCAAGTAAAAAATTAGAAAATATGTTTGATGACTGAAGCACTTTATCATGTTAAAGGTTTATATTAGAGACCAACTGGTTGAGGACCTGAAATAAGCAATCAAGGATTGCCATATCATGCTTTCATATAAACTTCACTAAGGTAGGTATTCTCACACTTAGAGTACAAGTATCTTAAAGAACTAGTAGGGAAATACCAAAAGATCCATTTCAACAGTAGACATAGTATAGACACAACCAACAATGGATCTATATTTACAATCATGAATATTTAATAACTTTTATGCATATTGGATGGATGAGACTAGATCCAGGGTCTTGATTTCCATCTCTCAATCCATTGTACAAATCTAACCATGTGAGTGAATGTTTTTGTAGTCAAATATGGTAGAAACCACTTGATTCCTGGTCAATGATGTGAACCAATAACAAGTGTGGGATAAACCACCAATAATTACAATGGATCTCTGGGTACTCCAGTACAATCTATGAAGTGTGATTAAATTTTTTGAAGTATAACACTCATAGAATAATTTGATCGAAGGTTAATGATGAGAAAAAATCATGGAAGGCGATAAACCTGCCATTAGGGAATGCATGACTCAAGGTACTGAAAGTTTTCTAGATCAACTTCATAGATATTGAGCTAAAGTTGATAGGAATCAATCTGTCACAGGAGGGCCTACGACACAAAACTTCATGTCAAGTTTTGAAGAACAAATTAGATTAATTCAGGATTGACTCAGGGATGACCAATGCGATTGAAGGATATGATTTCCAAGTTAAGTTTTACTAAGGTTAGACTTCTATTGAGCATATTAGCGACACAAATTTTAGACTTGGTAGCATGTGACTCAACGATAATACCCAAAAACAAATGAAGAATTTCAATGAGGTTTTATAAATTGTGAGACAAATAGATTTCCCAACCCGAACATAAATGTGATGGAGTGTCATGTTCAAGAGCGACATACTGCCTTTAACAATACAAAAACAAATGTTCTTTCTCAATTCCCCCCCACCATTACTAGTAAGTGCCTCTTTATTTTTGTCAAGTTTGAGGAGGATAACATATGCTTTTCATATAAGCTCATCCTTCAGATGAGTTCTCCGAAGTATTTTTAATGAACCCTAAGAAGGAGTGCTTCGGTCCCATTGTAATTGATAGGTCTTGCACTGTTTAGGTTTTACGAGTCCAGTGTAGGATTAACTCGATGTTTTTCATATTTAGGGAGTTTGAAAATACAAAAAAATAAAAACCATATTGTTCTTTCAACGTAAATTTTTAACGAGCCCGAAGAAATTAAAACTTGGTGTTTTTCAGTTTTAGGGAGTCAGAAGAAAAACATAAGTAAACTCCATAGTGTTATTTTTTTGTAAATTTAGTCCATCAAGCCCGAAAAAGGATAAAATAATGCAAGAGATAACTCTATTGACCATTCTTAGTAGACGTATACCTTTTTCGTAAATATTATAGTTTAGTCCGGAAAAGGGGTAAACTAATATTGAATAGACGACTGTTCATTTACTTTTACAAGTTCAAATAGTCAAGTGCTCGAATTTTTTTTCATGTTTAGAGTGTCTAGAAAGCGATTAAAAGAAAACTCTAAAGTTTCTCTTTTCATAAGTTTTAACGAGTCTGGAAAAGTGATAAAAATGTACTCATATCACTGAATTTAAATTTAATTAAGGAGCAAGAAAATATGGAAAGAACTCAACATTTTCATGTGTTTTACAAGCATGAACGATAACAAAAGAATCTCAGGATTTTTATGAGTTTAAAGAGTCTTGAAAATAATAACCGAAATGGACTCGAGATAGGTTTCATTTTATACAAGCTTGAAACATAGGAAAACTATGCTGGAGATAGGTTTGTTTCATTTTTACACAAGCTTCAAACAAAGAAAAATTTTACTTGAGATAAATTTCAATGCCCTCCAAGCATAACCTATAAGATAACATGCTCCCCAAGCTTCATTTCATTCAGCTAAGTAGAACACTAGTTACTAATAGGTGGATGGAATGAAGATCCATTCACGAGATAAGATGAAAGATTTGAATTAACATATATGAGATCTAGTCAAAGACTTAACTCAATTAGGGGAGGATTTGTTTCATTTTTTAACGAGGTTGACACACTAAAAGAACTATCCTCAAGGAAACCTGTTTTATTTTTTAACAAGGTTGAAACAGTAAAATAAATATCCTCATAAGGACCTTGATCATGGCTTCCATCTGGAAGGAACACATGTCAAGAGACACACCTCGATCATGGCTTTGAAGAGGTCTTCATCGGATGAAAGAACAGTTCTCTGGAAGGAACACGTGTCAAGGGACTCAATAGGGATAATAACATCATGTTTAAATTCCCCCATGGGGTTTAGCATGTTAATTACCAGATCTAAGTCAAAATAATTCGATTAAATAGTGAGAGGCTCACTTACACTAGTAATTGAATACATGGGACAAGTTGAAACATAATTAACCCATGGTGGGCTAGATAAAAATTACGTATAAGGAACATTCAAGTATGTTGGATAGTTGGTAGTGAAATCAAGACTAACAAACGAAAGTTGGTCAATAGTCACAATTTTTTCATTGTGAGAGAAAGACATCATGAGAAAGAGTGTCAATAGAACAAAATTAATGGCATAGACATAGTCTTTCCTAAGGTGTAAATTGAAATCCAAGAGGCCTTGAACTACCATAAGATCAATAAAGACAGTTTTACCTTCCAAGGTAATAGGAAACTTATGAAGGATACCTAAAGTTTCACTAATGGTTCTATTAAAAACTGACAAATTTTGTGTAAGAGGCACAAGCTGAGGGGAACCCAAAGCTTGCCAAGCAGTTTAGGATAAAATACTAACATAATAACCTTCATCTACATTTTTGCGACACACATTCTTACCAAAATCCTTCAAAATTATTTCGAAAGGGATGGAAGAAGGAAGACAAGGTTTTGTCAGTCTACTCCAATCAAAGGAAAATATCTCAGTACTTGGAGGGGGTTCTGTAGAAACAGGTGAAATTCCCCCTTGTGTAGAAGAATTTGAAGAAATAACAAGAACTTGAGAAGTATGAATTTCACTCTCTACAGGGAGAGTGGGATCGACTGAAGGTGAAATCAATTCTACCAATTGATCAACTAATGGTTCATCAACTTGAGTTATATCTGTTTCACTCTCCAATAGAAGAGTGAGATTGACTGTAATTGGAATTAGATCAATCGATTCGTCAACTCATGCTAGGTTGGGAGAAATTTTATGGTAACTAGTTGGAAGGTGTTGCTGCAGAAAAATAAGGTTTTCCAACAATTTTTAGGCTTCATCCATATGAAGGAAAAGGTGACTATGATGACTCCCTTTACAATACCTACACGGAAACCTAACTTTACCCTGTTTCCTTGCAACCTGGAAATCACTGGTTGATGGATCAATAGTAAGTTGATAAGAATTTCACAAACATACTTCCAAGACCTTAGGAATACGAGGAAAATTGATAAGGAAGTGTTCACCCTTACAAATTTTGCAAGGGTATTTGGGCTTGTGATGCATGTTGGAGGTTTCCTCAAAATTACCAATACTTACAGCCATGGTTGGTTGGCTTACTTCTTTCTTATATTGCTTCTTCTTCTTCTTCCCTTTTGTCTTCTTCTTAGCCACCTGGTTACTAGCATCAAGGTTGTTACCAAGAAAAGAAGAAGAAAGGGAGAAAGGAATGTTGGGTGAAGAAGGTAAATGCTCAACATGAGGTTGGTGATGTTGAGATGACAAACCTTTTTGAGGTGAAGCATCTAGTTGAGGTGGAACAATTTGAGTATTTTATGCCAACAAAGTTGAAAATAACCATACTGGTAAACTGATGGTAAATCTAGGTAATGAAAATGTAGCCATATAAGGAGGACCAACATTTCCAATGTAAGGAAAAGGACTGGGATTCTTGTTAACAGGGTTCCTTGGTTGGTGAATTCCGGAACTGATGCCATTAGTTTCAAATTCAGTGAATTTTATTAACAATTTAAAAATTTTAACAATTCAAATTCAAAATCAACAACTAAGGTCTCTAAAAAGTAAAAAAAAACAAATAACACACGCTAAAAAATCTAGGATTCAAACCACACACAAACAATTTGTTTTTGCAGTGAAATCACTAGTTGGTGATGAAATCCAACGTTGCAAAGATCAATGTGAAAAACTAGTGGATGGAACAAGTTACCTTTACAATCTGTTTATTGAAACAATGTTACAAGCAACTCCACTATTCCATATTGAGTGAATATTACCCTCCAAAAATTCCAAGTGATTATATTCAACGTCTATTCTAGGTACAGTGGGACCTTCCCTCCACCGTCACCTTAGGAAAAATACTAATATTATAGCCACTAAGGTTACCAACTGATACAATCAAACCTACAGGAACATTATGTGGCCCAATATACACGCAAGGGCAGAGTAACTATGCTCAATCCCCTTGAAAGCTCCTCGACATGGTAAATCTGAGGTATACTAATAAGCGATCCTAGGCTCCTTGACATGGTTAATTCGAGGTATATTGTTTGTAATGTGTGCACATCTTCTATTTTACCAATGAAGAAGGAATGATTACTCCATTGAGTCCGATATGACCTCGTGCTTGACTATTTTAAGAAGAGCTTCCCAAATAAAAATTGAAAAAATTGGAATTTTTTCCTACCGCAAGATACTATTGCTTGTTTATTTGCTTTGGAAATTTAACTACTTCCCTATTCCAAAGCACTAATACTGATCCAAATTGGTGGAATGAGCCCTAGAAAATATAAAAATATCTAGATTAATTTTAATTAGAGTTGTGTTATTTGGTTGTTATTTAATCAAACGGTAAATGGAGGTGAAACTTATGGTGTTATGACCTGACTCAAAATTCTCTAATGCATTCAACCATGAAAATGCAATCTTTTTCTTTTCATGAAATCCTAGTTAGGAGAAAGTAAGAGGTTCTTTGAACTTGAAAGTGAAAATTTTCTAAAAATCCCAAAACGTTTTTTTCATGCAATGCCAATTCACTTCCAACAATGAAAAAATTGATAAGTAAGAGAAAATATAACAAATTATCTAATGCAGTAATTTTCAGCTAGAAAATACTAATGCTAATCAATTCAAAGAAAAATGTTTTATTTTTGTATTTAAAACAAGCATAAAAACATGCAAATTCAAATAAGAACTATCTTTCAATGAGAGACACTATCTTTTCAATTGAGGAAATAACACTTTACAATGGGTGTTATGGCATCATTTATCACCATCATATACTTGATGACTTATACATTGGCCTTGGGAAACCCTTCCGTTCATACTTGGAAATATTTCTCAAAATACGGTTTCTTAGAACCCATACGTGACTTTTCCCAGAGTTTTCCGTGTATAGATGTGAGTCCATACATAGAGAACCGCATACGCCTTTTTAAAACATTAAAAATATAGAAATTCCCTATTTAAGAGGCAGGGTTTATGGTTGTTCCTGTAACTTGACTACCCCAGCCCGTGGCCTAACTGTTCCCAACTGCAAAAAACTAATTTGAGGGAGTATAAAATCCCCTCAAGGGAATGGCCTAAGGGAGGAAGAGAGAGAGAAATATAAACATTATACGTTGTTGGAGCCCTATCCAAGTCAGATATATTCCCTGTGCCTCCTGCACTTCCCAAATATTTTCAAGAAACCCTTGTTTCCTTGAGATGTTCACTCACCCTATGTGACATACATTGTGCACTATTCTTGGAAGAAATCTTGAGAGGCTAGGGCTGGACGGATCCAAAGGACAATATGCTCGAAGGCCATGGTAGATTTCAGGTGATCTCTCCACATTTGCTTACTGTACATGTCATTAATAACAAAAATTCCATCTTGTTCCTAATGTTTACATCTCAATAATATTTTATACATGTGTAATGATCGTAAATTGTTCATTTAATATTGTTTTATAATATTATGCATGCTTTTCACTAACATCTAGAACATATATATGTTTTACAACTAGGATTTTATGTTCATTCTTTGTTGATTTACATATTATGGAGCACAAAGAGTTGCAGGGGGTTTGCACATCGCGAGATCTACTACACCCGAAGGATATCCGGGTAAGGTCTGCAACCTGTAGATTCTAGCTTAAAACATAGAATTTGGTTAAGTGAGTCCTTCTTGTAATGGCATGCCCCTGATCTGTGAAGGTTTATCAACCCAAGACCTTTAGGGTAACATTTTCCGAAACAGAAATGGCGACTCTGCTGGGGATCTCATTCTTGTGATACCCGTTTGGGTTGTTTTATCTGTCTTGTAGGTTCCTGATAGGTTTTATCACTTTTTACAGTCCTGATGATGAACCACACTAGTTGGTTCGAAATGCATCGAAAATTTTACATTGCATGTGATTATTACCCAAAGATATTTTACAAGTCTAGTAAGTCCTTATTCAATCAGACAGAATACCTGCTCCCTTGATCAGGGTTGATTTTTCTTTTTTTCTTTTGTCCTTATCTTTATTTCCATATGCAACTTAGTCTCTACACAGTCGCGTATACCTCTTGTATTTTCCAAGGGGACTCGCGTATACGTGAGTTTCCTCGGTTATAATCGCGTATACATGCTAGTTGCACACTATAAACCGCGTATGCCTGGAAAAATTCAAAAATTTGGGTTTTCAGTGTAATATTCCCAACTTAGCTCACAGCTAAGTGGAATATTAATTTTTGTCAATAAATTCAAATGCATGAATAAGTGAGCAAGGAGGCTCATAAAAACTACTCTAGTATGAATAAAAACCCCTCACAATGTAAAAAGGGGCCATGAAATAACCAGCTCAAGAAACCACATGTGTGTACAAGGGTAAGTTGACCAAGTCAACTCAACTTATCTTTAAATGGGTGGATCCATAAATAATCTAGCTCAATGTGAATAGAGGGCAAGACCATTTGAATATTCCTTGAGTATGAAAAGGGACAAGGCATGGAGGCTCAATCAAGTAAGGTTCCAATAAGATGTATTAGCCTAAAATCCAATCACACATCACCTAGAAGACCTCCAGTTAATGGGACAGCTTAACTCTAGAGGAGGGAAGCTTGAAAAGGAAGAAAACCCTAGTGAAGTGGGACCCTTGAAGGAGAAGCTCATATTTCTATATAATGAAGGAAGGGAAACCATTTGGGTTTATATTGGATATTGTATTTTCATATGTTATTTTCAGACCACCGGAATTCTTGGCTGTTTAGCTGAGTTGTTGCACTGTTTAGTGCAAGGGGTTTTCTCATACGAGAATGCCCTAATTTTTCTTGGAGATCTTGTAGTAAGAGATCTAAGGGAAGCTTATGATCTGTAATTTCCACTTTCAGGTGTTGGGCCAAGCACTTGTGCTCCATATCTTCTTAGTCTCTTGAGGATACTGTGTTATTTTTACAGAGGTGCAGTGGAAGGGGTTAAACCCCTATTGTTTTTTAGTTAGTTTCCCAAGGGGGAGCTCAATCCTTCTTCTGGGAGCTGATTAAAAGAACTGAAACCATTTTTCATGTGTATTCAGAAATTTCATGCAGAGCTATAGCCATACTACATTATTTCAGTTTATATCTGCAACTGCTTCTTTGTACTTTCAATGTATGAGGGAAAACCCTTGCCGAGTGATCATAATTTCATTGTAAAGGAGATTAGATCTATTTTTATTTGCCTCATTGAGTAATATAATGTGAATATCAGATTTATTTCTCCATGTTCTAAATATTTCCTTCAATATACAGCGTAGTCTCTTTGCAGTAGCTCCGACATTTGCATGTTTTGGGATTTTTGTCCATTTTCAGCTATTTGAGCATGGGAGGCCTATTTAACTTTGTTTTTGGTATTTGTTTCTGAAACACTATTCCATGAAGCTCCTATATTGTCTAATATAAGGGAAAAAACCGTTATTTTATACTACTATAACTCAATACTAAAAAAAAAAGCGTTTCTAGGTCACTAGCGGTGCTTTTCCCCACTTGTTTGTCTTTCTGAAGTGATGTTTGTTGTAGTTTTTGTCGAATGATGTGATATGAATCTGATATAACCTTTGATCTGATAATTTTCTGATTCCTCTTGATTTTCTAAATAAATTATTCAAATTCTGAAGTAGGATTTCCATTTTGCTGCAACCTTCCTCTTTCAGTAGTTTTCAGCTAGTCTAGTTTGTGGGAGATCTGTTTAAGGTCTCTAAGTTCATTTGTTTCAGCTGAAATTCCATAAATAAGTCAAATACAGCCCATATGAGAGGAAACAAACATTAATCTACATTTTTGTTGCATATTTTTGCTTATACAACGTTTTCCTTGAGCTGTTTGTCAATAGTCCTGAAAGGGAAATATTAGCCTTCGACATAGTTATATAGACAGAGTCTGCTAGTGGGCCAGATAACCTCTAGATATCACCCTCTAAAAAAAGGTGACATATCCAGAAAAGGCCCCTACAGTCAATCTCTAGAATAGATCTAGTTGTTGATTGGTAATGTTTTCGAAAAAGGATTCTCATTTGCTGGATTCATGAGCAGTTCATGATTTGGAACATTACATTCAGCCTCTATAGTCTTTTCTGTCCGTGGTAAACCATTCTGGTGGTATCTTTAAGGTGTCTAGAATGTGTTCATGGTGATTTCATATATTTTTATCTCTTGTTTTTGTGAAAACCTAGCCATTTGGTGAATTTCCTATTTTGTGTGTTTGCAACTGCGGCCGAAGCACCAAGATATTTTCCTAAAATTATTGGTTGTTCTGACCATTCAGAATAGTGACCCTATCCTTTTTTGTTCTTCTTGGCCCTATGCATTAATCTGCATGTGGTTTTTTCCTTCTTTGCCTATCTTGTTTTTCTTGACTTCTTGGACTTGCCTTTTTGCGAATCTTGCAGAATCTCTTTTTGGTTTTTTGAATTGTTGTTTGCTGAAAGATTGTGCTACTGTACTAAATAAATTACTTGGGTATTGTGTTTCTTTTTGATCATTTGAGTCCTGCTACGAAAGTAGCATAGTTGGCTTGAGCACTTTGAAGCCTTGTTGAGACTCGTTTTGTTTGATTCCAGTTCTTGGGTAGTTTATGGTTTTCTTCATGAACTATTTTTCTTCCATTATAAGTAAAAAGGACAAAAAAGCTAAGTCTTTTCTCCATTTGGGATGGTTTTAGTTTTTTACTTAGGAGAAGCCATAACCTTGTTTCATGAGTCAGTTCTCCCTCGGTTTATTATCTCTTCCAATCATATGGATGGTTTGTTCATGCCTCCTGCATGCCAAACTTATACAAAGTTATCATTTTCTGCCATAGTCAACATGAGTCATGCTTTTGTTTAAGGGAAGTTAACCTGAGTCGGCCTTTTTGTAGTGTCTCTTGACTCATTTTTCAGTCGGCCTTCCTGGTATTGTCAGTATCTTGTTCTATCACATCATATATTTGGTCCTTTGCTCATGCAATTTTGAGGAGGTCTCCACTGACTTCTTGCTGGCGGGTTTGTCTCTTATCGACTATGACATATTGCTCTAAGAGTAAACCTAGAGCTAAACCCTGGCCCTATTTACATCATTGATAGGTGACCTTGTGCTCAGCATTTTATCATCATCATGGGTCTTTGATTGAGTGTTTTCCCTTGTATTTGACTTCAGCTTACATTATCACACCTGGGATTCATGCAGTACCTTGATTTCCATTTGACCCTATCGGTGGATATCTTGCCTCTTTTTCAGCTTTCATTATTGGTTGGTTTAGATGGTTTCTACCGTGTGCTAGCTTCATATTTTGCATGCTGGAAACATACTTCGGGTTGGTTACTTCACTTTACTCCATCTGAATCCTTCCAAATCTTGGCCTGCTAGTTACCCTTGCACTGGACTGATGTGGGATGCCTTAATGCCTTCCTTCCAACATATCTTTTCCCATCGACTCTGACTCATTTCTCTAGGAATAAGGTCCAGAGTCCTTTTTCCAGTACCTTAAGGTTTGTAGTCATCAGTGGCAAACTCTTTGCTATCAAAATTGAGGTCATTGCCTCCTTATTGGTAGATTATTTCAAGTGTTCGACTTCAACTCATTCATTCCCACTTGCTAGATTTTACTGGAGCACCTTGGCACTCATTATCATTATCAGTGGGTTGTCTCGCGTTTGTTAACAGTATACACCAGTGAATAGTAATCGAACGATTTCTCACATGGTCGACATCAGCTCATTTATTCCATTTGTGTAGAATTGTTCCATGGTGATCGGTTAAGACCTCAAGTTTGCATCAGAATGCTTTGGTTCACTTTGACTGCTCCTTCAGTTTTCTGCCAGTGACACCATTCACCCTTATATGTTGCAGTTTCATCATAGCAGCATTTTATATGTTATCTCCCGAGTTGCATCTTGTACCATTTGTTCCACCACTTATGATTTGGCACTTGGAGATTTAGTTGTGACTTTTTGGTTATCAGACTTGTAGCATCCTTGATCAGTATTCTATATGTGATACTTGAACCTGATTTTGACTTATACTTCCGAGCAGTGATCAGATGATTCACTATGTACTCTACATTTCAACTATACTTGTATACATATTGGATCTACTCTATACTTCATATGCGGACATGATTTTATTTCACTGACCATGGGTATGCATTCCTCAAACATGAGCTATCTTTCTAATCTCTCTCATTGGTTTTTTGGCAGGCTAAAATCTGGTGAAGTCCTCTCTAGTCCTCGCAACGTTCTTTCTATGCACATAATACATTTCAGCTATCATGTACCCCTTCTGACTTCATATATTAGGGGGAATCTATTATAGCATCATTTATCACCAGCATATACTTGATGACGTATACATTGGCCTTGGGCAACCCTTCCCTTCAGACTTGGACATATTTCTCAAAAAATAGTTTCTTAGAACCCATACGCAACTTTGTCCAGACTTTTCCATGTATACACACGAGTCCATACATAGAGAACCGCGTATGCCTTTTTAAAACATTAAAAATATATAAATTCCCTATTTTAGAGGTGGGGTTTATGGTTGTTCCTGTAAGTTAACTACCCCAACCCGTGGCCTAACTGGTCTGAATTGCAAAATAATAATTTTAGGGAGTATAAAAGCCCCTCAAGGGAATGGCCTAAGGGAGGAAGAGAGAGAGAAATATAGATATTATACGTTGTTGGAGCCCTATCAAAGTCTGATATATTCCCTGTGCCTCTTGAACTTCCCAGATATTTTTAGGAAACCCTTGTTTCCTTGAGATGTTCACTCACCCTATGTGACATCCATTTTGCACTATCTTAGAAGAAATCTTCAGAGGCTATGGATGGAAGGATCCAGAGGATGGTATGCTCGAAGGACGTGGTATATTTTAGGTGATCTCTCCACATTTGTTTACTATACATGTCATTAATAACAGAAGTTCCATCTTGTTCCTAATGTTTACGTGTCAATAATATTTTATACATGTGTAATGATCGTAAACTGTTCATTTAATATTGTTTTTATAAGATTATGCATGCTTTTCACTAACATCTAGAACATATATATGTTTTACAACTAGGATTTTTTGTTCTTTCTTTGTTGATTTACAGATTATGGAGCACAAAGAGTTGCAGGAGATTTGCACCCCGCATGATCTACTACAACCGAAGGATATCCGGGTAAGGTTTGCAACCTGTAGATTCTAGTTTAAAACATAGAAGTTGGTTAAGTGAGTCCTTATTGTAATGACATGCCCCTCATCTATGAAGGTTTATCAACCCAATACCTTTAGGGTAACATTTACCAAAACAGAAATGGCGACTCTGATGGGGATCTCATTCTTGTGATACCCATTTGGGTTGTTTTAGCTGTCTTGGAGGTTCCTGACATGTTTTATCAATTTTTACAGTCCTGATGATGAACCAGACTGGTTGGTTTGAAACACGTCGACAATGTTACATTGCATGCGATTATTACCGAAAGATATTTTACAAGTCTAGTAATTCTTTATTCAATCAGACATAAGACCTAGTCCCTTGATCAAGCTTGATTTTTTTTCTCTTTTTCCTTATCTTCATTTTCATACGCAACTTATTCTCTACACAGTCACGTATACCTCTTGTATTTTCCAAAGGGACCCACGTATATGCGAGTTTCCTTGGTTACAGTTGCGTATACACGCTAGTTGCACACTGTAAAACCGTGTATGCCTGGAAAAAATTGAAAATTTGGGTTTTCAGCCTTTGTAGTCTTTTCTTTCTGTGGTAAACCATTCCACTGGTATCTTTAAGGTGTCTGGACTATGTTCATGGTGATTTCATATATTTTTCTCTCTTTTTTTTGTGAAAACCTAGTCATTTGGTGAATTGCATGTTTTGTGTGTTTGCAATTGCGGTTGAAGCACAAATATCTTTTCCAAAAGTTCTTGGTTATTCTGACCATTCAGGACAGCGAGCCTCTGCTTATTTTCTCTTCTTGGCCCTATGCATTGCTCTAGTTGTGGTTTTTTCCTTCTTGGCCTATCTTGGTTTTCTTGACTTCTTGGACTTGCCTTTTTGCGAATCTTGATGAATCTCTTTTTGATTTTTTGAATTGTTGTTCGTTGAAAGATTGTGCTACTGTACTGAATCAATTACTTGGGACTTGCGTTTGTTTTTTATCATTTGAGTCCTGCTACAAAAGTAGCATAGTTGGCTTGAGCACTTTGAAGCCTTGTTGAGACTCATTTTTTTTTATTCCGGTTCTTGGGTAGTTTATGCTTGTCTTCTCGAAATATTTTTTCTTCCATTATAAGTAAAAAGAACAAAAAAGATAAGTCTTTTCCCCATTTGGGATGCTTTTATTTTTTGACTTAGGAGAAGCCATAACCTTGTTTCATGAGTAGGTTATCCCCCAGTTGCTTATCTCTTCCAATCAAATGGAGGGTTTGTTCATACCTCCTGCATGCCAAACTTATACAAAGTTATCATTTGTTTCCATTGTCAACATGAGTCGTGCTTTGTTCAAGGGAAGTTAACCTGAGTCGGCCTTTCTACGGTGTCTCTTGACTCATTTTTCAGTTGGCCTTCCTTGTCTTGTCAGTGTCTTGTTCTATCACATTAGATATTTGGTCCTTTTCTCGTGCTGGTTTGAGGAGGTCTCCATTGACTTCTTATTGGCGGGTTTGTCTCTTATCGACTACAACATATTACTCTGAGAGTAAACCTAGAGTTGCACCCTGGCCCTATTTACATCATTAATAGGTGACCTTGTGCTCATCATTTGATCATCATCATGGGTCTTTGACTGAGTGGTTTCCCTTGTGTTTGACTTCATCTTACATTATCACAACTGGGATTCATGCAGTACCTTGATTTCCATTTGACCCTATCGGTGGATATCTCTCCTCTTTGTCATATTTCATTGTTGGTTGGTTCAGAGGGTTTCTGCCGTGTGCTAGCTTCATCTTGTGCATGACGGAAACATACTTTGGGTTGGTCACTTCACTTTACTTCATCCGATTCCTTCCAAATCTTGGCCTGCGGGTTACACTCACGCTGGACTGATGTGGGATGGCTTAATGCCTTCCTTCCAGCATATATTTTCCCATCGACTTGGACTCATTGGTCTGGGAATAAGTTCTAGAGTGCTTTTGTTAGTACCTTAGGGTTTGCAGTCATCAGTGGAAGACTCTTCGCTATCAATGTTGAGGTCATTGCCTCCTGATTGGTAGATTCCTTCAAGTGTTCGACTTCAACTCATTCATTTGCACTTGCTAGATTGTATTGGGGTACCTTGACACTCATTATCATTATCGGTGGGTTGTCTCACGTTTGTTAACGGTATACATTAATGATCGGTAACCAAACGATTTCTCACATGGTCAACGTCAGCTCATCTATTCCCATTGTGTAGAATTGTGCCATGGTGATCGGTGAAGACCTCGGGTTTGCATCAGCATGCTTTGGTTCACTTTGACAACTCCAGTTTTCTTCCAGTGACACCATTCACCCTTATATGTTGCAGTTTCATCATAGCAACATTTTATATGTTAGCTCCTGAGTTGCATGTTGTACCATTTGTTCCACCACTTATGATTTGGTACTTGGAGATTCAGTTGTGAATTTTTGGTGATCAAATTTGTAGGATCATTGATCAGTCTTCTATATGTGATAATTGGACCTGATTTTGACGTGTACTTCCAGGCAGTGATCAGATGATTCACTCTATACTCTACATTTCAACTATACTTGTATACATATTGGATCTGCTTTATACTTCATATGCAGACATGCTTTTATTTCACTGAGCATGGATATTCCTGCCTCAAACATGAGCTATCTTTCTAATCTCTCTCATTGGTTTTTTGGCAGGCTAAAATCTGGTGAAGTCCTCTCTAGTTCTTGCAAGGTTCTTTCTATGCACATAATACATTTCGGCCATCATGTACCCCTTCTAGGCTTATATATTAGGGGGCATCTATTATAGCATCATTTATCACTAGCATATACTTGATGACTTATACATTGGCCTTGGGCAACCCTTCTCTTCAGACTAGGACATATTTCTCAAAAAACAGTTTTTTAGAACCCATACGCGACTTTGCCCAAAATTTTCCGTGTATACACACGAGTCTATACATATAGAACCGAGTATGCATTTTTAAAACATTAAAAATATATAAATTCCTTATTTTATAGGCGGGGTTTATGGTTGTTCCTGTAACTTAACTACCCTAGCCCATGGCCTAACTATTCCCAACTGCAAAAAACTAATTTGAGGGAATATAAAATCCCATCAAGGGGATGGCCTAAGGAAGGAAGAGAGAGAGAAATATAGATATTATACGTTGTTGGAGCCCTATCCAAGTCTGATATATTCCCTATGCCTCCTACACTTCCCAGATATTTTTAGGAAACCCTTGTTTCCTTGAGATGTTCACTCACCCTATGTAACATCTATTGTGCACTATTCTTGGAAGAAATATTGAGAGGCTAGGAATGGACGAATCTAGAGGATGGTATGCTTGAAGGTCGTAGCATATTTCAGGTGATATCTTCACATTTATTTACTATACATGTCATTAATAACATAAGTTCCATCTTGTTCTTGATGGTTACGTGTCAATAATATTTTATACATGTGTAATGATCATAAATTGTTCATTTAATATTGTTTTTATAAGATTATGCATGCTTTTCACTAACATCTAGAACATATACATGATGTACAACTATGATTTTGTGTTCATTCTTTGTTTATTTACAGATTATGGAGCACAAAGATTTGCAGGGGGTTTGCACCCCGTGAGATCTACTACAACCGAAAGATTCTAGTTTAAAACATAGAAGTTGGTTAAGTGAGTCCTTCTTGTAATGACATTCCCCTGATCTGTGAATTTTTATCAACCCAAGACCTTTAAGGTAACATTTCCTGAAACAATAGGCATAAATGAATTTATGATGAGATTCACTAAAAGAAAAGATATTCACACAACCAGTTCCAAAAGCGAAAGACTTGTTTTTTAATAGATCAACAAACCAACAAAAACTGAAAACCCAAAACTTGTAAAGATAAGTGATTTCCTCAAAAATACAATCAAAGAAATTTATCTAAATCTATGGTTGACTACAAATCCAAGTCTCCCCTTCCTTTAGTCCTATCTGAATTTCTAGGAAGGATGAGTAGGTTACTAGTCCCTCTTCTCAAGGGATATGATCCTTAAGAAAAGGAGGCTAGTTCCATTTACCAAGGGATGAGGTGTACGTATGTAGTGGTTCAAGGTTTGTGATTTGGATAATACTCCTCAATCAAATATTCTAGAACTTACTTTTTATTTTTACCTCCATGAGAAGATGTGCACATTTTTTAGTGGAAGAAACTGTGCATATCTGTGTAGTTTACAGTGGAAGAATGTGTGCATGGATGGGTTTTATTTAGAAAAACCACGTAGATTCTCAAAAATGGTTTTAAAGAACTGAAGAAAAAAAAATCCCTTTTGTCCCTGGGATTTTTTACTTCAAGCTTCATAGGGGATTCACTTGAGACACTCCATCGGATGGCAAGATATCTGAATCGATAGTCATGGCGACAAATTTTAGTGTAACACTCCATATTTGTAGGATTTATCTTAATATTCCCTCCAATAATCACATAGCCTAAATAAACCAATGATTGTTGTGCAAAATCACATTTCTTGATATTTTCCAGTAGCTCATACTTCTTCAATGTCTCTAACACCTACATCAAGTGTGAAATGATATCCTTTAGGTAGTATTTAATAGTAAACAAATATATCATCCAAATAAACAGTAAAAAATGAATCTAGATAAGGGTGTGGTACATAATTCATTAGCCTTGTGAATGTATCTAGTGCACTGCATAAACAAAATGGCATGACTAACCACTCATATAAATCTTAACTAGTCTTAAAGGTAGTATTCCAAGTCTTGGCTTGAGGGGTCCTGACCTAGGTTCGGATTTAAGATTTTCCAACAAACCCCTATACTACTGGCCCTTCCAACAATGACCTACTTTCGTAGGCCAAAGTCTCACCCGAAGTAGTATGGGTGGGTGCTGGAACTAGGTTTCCGCACCCTGGGAGAGAGTGGATAATTAAGGTAGATCTTGTTGAGTTCTATCTATTTCGCAAGCTTATTATCGATCCCTTAACAGTATAACCAACATGTAAACATAAATAAATTTAATATCATTTAGTAGATCTTAGCAACACCTTCGCATCCACGTGCGCATCAGCAATTATCATCACAGATTAACACAATCACAACTAATTCATATATCATAGACACAATCGTAGCTAAACCAAATAACACAGAGGTACTTTGGTAGTAAATGCAACCAGTAGATATACTTCAGCAAATTCCATGTTCATTAATGTCCAAAACTAACTTACAAACCCAAGTCACAGCCTGTGCACACAGCCAGCAGGGTCTGCTCACAGCAGGACTGAGGATTTGCATGCACACAGCCAGTAGGAGTCCTTACCCAAAACTACCCAAAAAATATCTCAACAGTTCGTACGTAGCATCAATATTACTTCTAGACTCAAACTATCTATCTATTTATATCATCATAGCCTGTGCTATCCTGTGGTCCACAAACTGTGGTTTGAAGACTCTAGGTCTACCCTTTGACCCATTACAATACATTGGGGGCTTTGACCCACCCAAAGCCCCTGCGCTAAACTAATAACTACAAAAATATATCAAAAACGAAGCTAGGGCACCCCATTCCAACAAGCCCCCAACACAATCTTGTGACTCGTCCCGAGTCACATCGGCTGTGTGGTTTGCATCTTTGCCTAGAGCTGCTTGATTGCATCGACTAGAGGGGGAAACACTCCCTCACTCTGCGTGGCAGTGTTCTGCACAATGTCCACCAACTTCTGCAAATTTGGTCCTTTAATGGCAGCGGTGACACTCTCCAGGGTCTGATTCAGCAGTTTGACTGCAACATCCAAGTCCTGAGATATCTTGAGGGCTTCATCGGCCCATGGCTTGAGGTGATCACTCAGAACCTTCTTCTTGTGGTGAAGCTCTTCTAGGTCATCTCTAGGTGTATGGCTGGCTCGCAAACATGCTAGGCATTGAGTGGGGATCAGAGTGGGCATTGTATCCTCCAGTTGCTTCAATTCTTCTTCCTTCTAGTTTAGTTATTGGGTAAATTCGCGCAGGAGAGGGTCGCACTGCACCTTAGACCATAGATGCATAACTATCTCAAGAAATTCGGTGCCCTGAGAAATCTGGACTATAATGGTGTTCGTGGCTTCTGTGACCAATGTAGCTCTCTTGGCGCGTACCTTAGGAGGAGTTTCTGGCTACAACTTAGCTTGCAACACAACAATATGCTACTCCATCTCGGTCTTGACTTTATGGATCTCAGTTCGAGAAGCTTTCAGGGCTACGAAAAGTTCCTCAATATTATCATGGGGGTGGCAGAGGCAAGAATTTATTTAGTCACATCTGTGTATAGTCTGTTGATCAGACACTCCAACTCGGTCTATTGTGTGGCGGCAAGGATGCACGCGGCCTGTGCTTGGGATGCCTCATAAGTCTTTTGTACAATATTTTGCTCGACTGTACTTAGCTGCTGCTGCACCTGGTGGTCTCTGTGCTATATTTCCTCAAAGAGGTATGTGTGGAGAACTTGCAGCAACTCATGCAGAAGCTAGGCCAAGTCCAGATTTACTTTTGTGCAGGCCTAGACTTGTGCACATAAGGCAGGCAAACTTAGAGTGATTGTTGCGCCTGGCAGGGGGTAGAGGAGGCTCTCGGTTGTGGAGATCAACAAAGTGGTGGTTGTAAAGGTTTCATTCACTGGCCCTTGAGAGGTTCGGCTGTCTGTTTCATGCCATGTGGGGAACCAACACCCTGCGTATATACACCCTCAGTTTCCATGTTCTACTACGATTCCCGCTCCACGCTCTGTGCTACATCTGGGGGAACCTTCATCCTAGTGGAGCCTTCTAGGCCACGACCTTCTAAATTTTTGGTAGTATCTAGTGGGGTGGTGGTCTTTGGGACTGCACTTGTACCAACAGTGTCAGCCATGGCCGATTTGAATCCCAATTTCTAGTGCGGTGGCTAAGTGGTGATGAGACGGTCGATTTACTCATCAGTGACCATGTAAGGCAGCGACATCCAAGTTGGACCCTTATGGCCCCAAATCTACACGTTGTGCATTGTCACCTGGAATGTTGCAATGCTCTTATATTTTGTGTAGATTGTCGACAACAAGCATGGCTAGGAGTGAATTGCTACTGCGAACGCGCTCTAAAAAAATACCCAAAATAATTTGTTTTCCTTAATACGCTGCTCATCCCTTGAATCCCATAAGTTTGTGTATCGCGCCCCTTCACACATGTCTGGTTCAAGCTAAGGGAGGACCGATCCTTCTGAGGATTCCCATGCAACCAATGAAATCATGGAAAATTTTAGGGGCTAATTTTCGCAGGTGGGCTAAGTTTCCATGGTTTTTCCAAAAAAAAGATTCGTCAATTTCCATTTTTTTATAAAAGTGATTCGCCCAAATTTTACAATATAAAATTATTTTACCTTAAAAATCGCCAGCATTATATAGACAATATATATAATATCATTAGAAATTTGAATAATTTTACAAATACATCAATAAAAATTTATTTTTTTCACATTAGGGACTAGTGAGATTCGCCAATTTTTTAATCTTCAAAATAATTTTCCATCCTTAAAAGTTTCCCTGAATGAAATTAGGAGCAACAGCCATGATCCAAGAGGATCTTGATTATTATAGTTCAGCAGAAAGGTCCAAGCCAACTCCAGAAGTTCGATGTCCAGTTCAGTTTCCAAATCCATATTTTTGTCAATTCGCCAGTGAAAAGGTCCTTCACTATCATGGTTTAGTGTCAGGTTCATGGTATGATCGTCATGTGTGTGACGAGAAGGTGAATTTTTGGGCTAAAATGATGATGTAATATCCTAAGTACTAATACCTAATCCTAAGGTCTAATCCTAGTACTAAGGATCTAAGCATTATGTAAAAATCCCTAAGTCTATCTCCTAAGGCATTAAAACCTATCTCTAAAACTAAGTGATGACCTAAGACCTAATCATAAACCTAAGTGATGGCCTAAGTCCTAAACCATATGTCAAACCCTAAGCATTATTCCTAAGACATATGCATATAAACCTTATGGTGTAAAACCTAGCACAAAAATATTAAAACCATATTATAAAAACCTATAACATAAACCTTATTCATAAGGTTCAAATTTTGGGTTTAAAACCATGGTGTAAAACCTTTAATATAAGGTTCATATGGTATAAAACAAAACAAATAAACTTTATAATAAAACCTTATTAAAACCCACAAAACTAACCACAAAGGTAAACTGTGTCGGATTATGTGAACAATCTATATAACCGTGGCGAAGAATGTTAGTGGTTGACAACTATTGTAAAACCGTGTGTTAAACACATGTAACAGGTCTTATTTAAAACCGCAACAGAGTACAGTTGTTAACTGTTTGGTTGAACCGCGCCAGAACTCGGAACCACCGTAACCACCGAAGCTAACAGCCGGATTTTCCTGTTAACATGCCGACAGTTAATCAACTCCGCACAGTTAGCCAAGCTGTTGGGATATATTTTATCCTAAGGTCCATTTTTGGGTTTAAAAATTTATTATTGCGCTAAGGTTGAAACTAATACCTTATCCAATCTTCTAGGTGTCAGCTTCATGAGGGATTCGAGACCTTACCCCTTCAAATTCTAAACCAACTCCTAAAAGAGGTATATGAAGGTTTGATGCAGCTTATTTAAGCCATGGAAAATTTTCATAAAGATCATCTTGGACATTGGAGTTTATGAGATCAGTTTCAGCAGGTTAGAGGTGAATTTGTTTGCAGCATTGCTCAACCCTCGGTGGTCGGAATTGAGCACGGAGATAGGCGTCGGAAAGGCAAGGAAGAGTAATTTTTGTTTACAGGAGTGCCTGTGAGTAGAATCATTCTATTCCATTTTAGTATAAATATTCTTCAAGATCAATCCTAATAAAAACAAACGCCCACTTAAAAGTAGACCCGAAGATGTAGTCCAGGAGGGACGACCTCCATCATCAAATTGTTTGCCTCTTCTTCTCTCTGATTATTGGTGTTATTTAATTCATATATGCTGCTAGTTTATGTCATTTTTCATTAAAGCATACTTCAGTTAAAAGTCAATCTAAAGGAAAAACTAATCAAACTACTTAAGCACTTTATTCGATCAGTTACAGATTATTTTTGGTATCGGAGCAGGTTGTGCTTGTAGTTTGTTTGTCAGTGGATGTTAACTAGGTTGGGATTGCAATGTGGAAAAGGCGAGCTTGAGGAATTTTATCCAGAGATGGGAAAGCGGAAAGTTGTTCATCAATCAACGATGACAGGGACTAAGACCGTTGAGACTTCTGAAGCTACTGAAAATAAACCCATGGATGAAAATCAAATCCATCAGATGTTTCTAAACATGCAACAAATGTTGGCATAATTATATGAAGACAAGAAGATGAGGGATGTAGCCTCATCATCAAAGGCATCAAAGAAGGACAAGGGTAAAGGCATGGAAGATAAATCTCCTTCTCCTCCGTCATCTCCATCATCTTCTTCTTCCTCTTCTACTTCTAGTTCTGAATCAGAAAAAGAAAATAACCTAAGAGTCCATTATTGAAACTTGATGTTAAGTTCGAATTAACTATGTATGATGGTGAAATAAAACCTAAGAAACTAGATAATAGGGTAAAACAATTAGAGGTGAAATATCACATGAGATGCAGTTGATGTTTGATGCCTCTAATAATGAAATGTATCACAAGTTAGTTATAGAGCATAAAGAAATAAAGCAACAAATTTCAGGGATGGAATTCATGCGACACAGATCATCTCCATACAATTCACCCATAATTTTGGCTCATAAGAAAAACAGGTCATGGGGAATAAAGTTGATTCAATTAAGCAGAAACATTTTATAGCATTGATAAATCATCAACAACCATATGAAGTTAAAATAGATGTTAAAGGTTATGCAATAGATTATCAACTGCTTCAATACTTTTAGTCATATACTAAGATGCAACAATCTCACTACAGTTGGATAGGATTTCTTCAGCAAAATCACTTAGTAATTAAGGACAGGGAAGGTGTAACAAGTAAAGTAGTTGATATGTTGTCTTTGAATGCTTTATGAGTATTGCATAAAATTTCTTTGGTTTATGAAATTTATGTAGAATATTATAGTACTAATAATGATTTCAAATATACTTTTGAATCGCTAACTCATAATGCTCAGATAGAAAAGGTGCAGGTTATTCGGGAAATTTATCCTTCTCGGATTGCAGGCGTAAGCAAGACTACAACACAAAGTCAAAAATATTGTTACTGGCCTCATATGTATGAAACAATTGTGAAGTACATAAAGTGATGTGTAATGTTTTCGACAAGCAAGCCATGCAATCAAAATATTGGTTTGCACATGCCACTTCTGGTTCCTTTGCAACCATGGGGCAACATGGATTTGGTTCAAGGACAAACGGAAATGGTGAACAGGACCAGGATACAGATTCTTCGAGGTAACTGCAATATACATCCTAATATGTGGGATGAATTTGTAACTTATGTGTATCAATATTACAATCAAGCCTTACATTCTTTTGCGCCACGACAAGAATTGAGTCAAGTCAGGTTCAAATTGCACCATGATAAGCATCAGTTTCAGGTCAACGATCAGGTATGGTTGTATGTCATCAAGTCAAGATGAAAGTGAGAGAGTTGTATTCTCACTTATTGTCAATTTAAAATCAAGATTTTGTGGTCCAAAAGCTTTTTAAGTGGAGAGGATTGATCCAAAAGGATCTTGATCATTACAGTTCAGCAGAAAGGTCCAAGTCAACTCTAGCAGTTCGATGTTTAGTTCAGTTTCCAAATCCGTAGTTTCATCAATTTGCCAGTGAAAAGGTCCTTCAGTATCATGGTTCAGTGTCAGGTTCATGGTTTTTAAAGGTTTAAGGTTCATGGTATGATCACCATGTGTGTGACGAGAAGGTGAATTTTTGGGCTAAAATGATGATGTAATATCCTAAGTACTAAAACCTAATCCTAAGGTCTAATCCTTGTACTAAGGATCTAAGCATTATGTAAAAATCCCTAAGTCTATCTCGTAAGGCATTAAAAACTATCTCTAAAATTAAGTGATGACCTAAGACCTAATCATAAACCTAAGTGATGGCCTAAGTCTTAAACCATATGTCAAACACTAAGCATTATTCCTAAGACATATGCATATAAACCTTATGGTCTAAAACCTAGTGCAAAAATATTAAAACCATATTATAAAAACCTATAACATAAACCTTATTCATAAGGTTTGGATGTTGGGTTTAGAACCATGGTGTAAAACCTTTAATATAAGGTTCGGATGGTATAAAACAAAACAAATAAAATTTATAATAAAATCTTATTAAAACCCACAACGTTAATTGCCAAGGTAAACCATGTCGGATTATGTGAACAATCTATATAACCATGGCGAAGAATGTAAGTGGTTGATAGTTGTTGTAAAACTGTGTGTATATACCACATGTTAAACACATGTAACAGGTATTATTTAAAACCATAGCAGAGTACAGTTATCAATTGTCGGGTTGAACCGCATCGGAACCGAGAACCACCATAACCGCCGGAGCCAACAGCTGGATTTTCCTGTTCACATGCCAGAAGTTAATCAACTCCACGTAGTTAGCCAAACTGTCGGGATATATTTTATCCTAAGGTCCATTTTTGGGTTTTAAAATTTATTATTGCATTAAGGTTGAAACTAATACCTTATCTAATCTTCTAGGTATTAGTTTCATGAGGGATTAGAGATGTTATCCCTTCAAATTATAAACCAACTCCTAAAAGAGGTAAATGAAGGTTCTATGTAGCCTATTTAAGCCATGTGAAATTTTCATAAAGATCATCTTGGACATTGGAGTTTATGAGATCAGTTTCAGTAGGTTAGAGGTGAATTTGTTTGCAGCATTTCTCAGTCGTCGGTGGTCAGAATTAAGCATGGAGACAGGCGTCCGAAAGGCAAGGAGGAGTAATTTCTGTTTATAGGAGTGCCTATGAGCACAGTCATTCTATTCCATTTCAGTTTAAATATTCTTCAAGATCAATCCTAATAAAAATAGATGCCCAGTTAAAAGCGGACCCGGAGATGTAGTCCAGGAGGGACAAACTCCGTCATCAAATTGTTTGCCTCTTCTTCCCTCTGGTTATTGTTGTTATTTAATTCATTTATGTTGCTAGTTTATGTCATTTTTCATTAAATAATACTTCATTTAATAGTCAATCTAAAGGACAAACTAATCAAACTGCTTAAGCACTTTATAATATCAGTTACGGATCAAGCCAAGAGGAACAAAACGCCCTCCCATGATCCATCGCTTCGCTCATGTTTTCCAAAAAATCGTTGTAGAGGAACTATGAAGAGTTAAAGCAGACCCCCTTTTCACAGTGGCCAGCAAGCTGAATCACATAGGTGGGGACATTCATAGCCTGGCACTTCCGCATCATTTTACAAGCCAGCAGCAAGGTACCCATGCACACTCCAGGGTCGTTAATGGTGTTGATTATGAACCCTTTGGTGTTTTGCTCGACATGGTAGTCTTCTCGCACCTTGTCTTCGATTTGTTGCTTGTAATTCTTACTAACATGCTCCATGGGATTCAGCCCCTCCATGGGGAGACTAGTAATGCGGTGAATCAGGGTGGCATCGATGGGAAAGCGATCCTGGATCTAGAAGCTACCGTCATGGATCAGGGCTAGCAGCTGTCACACAACTTGGTCGGTTACATTGTATCGGTGAAAGTGAGGTATCCACAGCAATTTTAGTAATCCATATCCTTCTAACCTGTGTGCCCACGGCATTGGTATGACCCTTAGCACATCCTCCTCCACTACTCTTTCAAGATATAGCTCAGGTTCCAATTTTGGGAAGGCCTCTAGGTTCGCAAGGTCATGATCGTCGAACTTAATTGAGGAGAGCTTGCTAAATGCTTATCCAATTATGGGGACTTCACTCAGAATTAGTGACATTTTCAAATAGGAGCACAAAGCCTTGATATTCTTGGGTGTGTGCACTGAGGGACTTCGAGGCCGAACTTAGGGTAGTAGCCAAGTGATTGGGGCAGTGAGTCAAGCTTCTTCTTGAGTAGATAGAGGTCGCTTTTCCAGGTTGGGTGAGCATGCCTTAGGCACTATTTGGCCAGATTGCATGTTCTGAGGGGAGGTGTGTGGCTTCCCCCTAGCCCATTTCGTAGCCCTCCCCTGCCCTTGCTCCCGACCTTTCCCCTTACTCTTATTTTTCTCCACCTGCTTCCCCTTGGTTGGTGTAGACACAACTTCTTCGACTTCAGGGGTGACCTTCAATACTTCATCGGATGCTCTCTCAGTAGAGGCCATGGACTGTGATGATTCAGCAGGATTTTTCATAGTCATTCTCGCTCAGAAGATGAACTTGAGGTTGCTACTATCATAGGGGGTAGCACACCCAAACATGAACAAAGCACAATAGTTACGGAAATTTTCAAGGCACAAGATTTTTCAGGACATGTGGAACCCAATTATGAGCTTGCCTCCTCCATTTATAGCTTTGAGTAGTGAGTAACGGTCGAATGACACTTCGCTGAAACTTACCATCAAGGAAACGGTAAAAAATCTTCAGAAATTGCCACATTAATTGCCTACTTCCCACTCCTTCCAATGCTAAAGTTGGATTTTTACCTAACGGTACTATTCCAGCTGCTATTTTTCGCAGCAATGTATTACCCTTGCGCTCCAAGTGCACCTTCCTGGGCTCCCTGAGCTACGGTAAACCCCTGCGCGTACAACAGGCATGCCTGTGTTTTTCCTCTTGCATGCGCGTATCCATCCCAATGCGGCTACTCCGGCCATATAGTCATTTGGTATGCGCCGAGTTGGTCCAGTATGGTTTGATACAAATGACATTAACATATCCGGGAAGGGAGTCTCCATGCAGCATAGCCAATTTCACCGCATTGTCATTCATAATTTCTGTTACGATATAAGGTCCCAACCAATGTTGGTGGAATTTCCCTGGGTGGCGCGTAAACTAGATTTCATATAATAATACTAGCTCATATTCTTTAAATGACTTCTGTTAGATATTCCTATCGTGCTAGGCTTTTTCCCAGGCCTTCTGAACTTGCTGATGAAAGTTAGAAATGAATCGGTCTTCTTCCAAGGCGACTAGCTGCGCTAAGTGTTCCTCCATGATATCGAGCTCTGCCATGTTCGTAAAGGCTACGATGCGCAAGCTATGAATGATATAATCCATGGGTATCAAGGCCTCCTTTCCATAAAGCATCCAAAATGGTGTTTCCCAGTCAATTTCTTGCACGTGGTCTGATAGGCCCAAAGGACCGATGGGATGCACATGTCCCAATCGCTTCGCTCGACATTAGAGACCTTGGTAAGTGTCTATTCTATAATTTTATTAAAAGCTTCTACCATTCCATTTTCCTGCGGGTGATATGGGGTACTTTTTGCATGGTGGATTCGAAATTCTTCAGTCAAAGCTTGTATTGTGTAATTAATGAAGTGTGTAGCAGTATCTGCAGTACAATCCTTCACAGCTTGCGCTTCTGCCCATCTGGTTACAGAATTAGTCATAGTGATGATGTAGCGGGCACCTGTCTTCTTACCTGGTGGGTTGATGGGCCCGATGAATTCTATTGCCCATTTATCAAACACCTGCAAGGAAATCTATGGTTGTAAGGTAATTTCATCCCTGCGTGATGGTCTCCTTGTCATTTTGCAGGTGTCACATGCTTTTCACTAGTCGTGAGAGTCACTATGCAATGTGGGCCACCACAGCCTCACTCTTAAGATCTTCTGCACTGTCGCTTTTCCTACGTAGTGACCTCCTACTACACCTCCATGGGCTTCTGCTAGAATGGCTTGTCTTTCATGCTCCAGTACATATATGCACAGTACCTCATCAACTCCTAGCTTATACAAGTGGCCCGCGATGATGGTAAAGTCAGTTGCGTGGGTCACCAACTCTTTCTTTTGTTGTACCGAATATTCTGCAGGTGTCCTCCCCATAGTTAAGAATTTAATAATATTGGCAAAGTGCTCATCAACCACCTTAATAGAAAATAGTTGCGCATCGGGCAATCCTTCCTCTAGGTTTGTCGGTTCTTCACCACTCTCAATTCGGGACAAGTGGTCTAGTCCAATATTTAGTTTCCCCAACTTTACAATTATCTCAAAGTCATTTTATTGGAATAGTAGTAACCATCGGAAAATCTTCCCCCCAACACAGGCTTATTGACTAGGTACTTCAAAGCTGAGTGATCCGTGAACATCTTGAAGTGCCCTCCTAGCAGATAATGCTAGTATTTCTATAGGGCATACACCATTGCCAGCCCCTCACATTTAGTAGTGAAGTAGTTGTGCTCTGCGCTAGAGAGTTTTCTACTAGAAAATGAAACCGGGTGGTCAATTTCCCCCTCCCCAGGCTGTGTAAGGACAACTCCCAAGGTGATCCCTGAAGCATCCACATGGACATGGAAAACCTTTTCCCAATCATGAAATATGAGGATAGGTGCAAAGAGCATATTTTCCTTTAGTATCTCAAAAATCTTCTTACACTCCTCGTCCCAAAAAAATGAAAGGTCCTTCTTTAGTAACTTCTCCATGGGTGTCGTGATCAGTGCGTACCCTTGAATAAATTTCATATAATAGCTCATGTTCCCAGGGATGGAGCACAACTATTTCTTAGCTGTAGGGACTACTAAGGTTATGATAATTTCCACCTTGGCCGGGTCAATCATCAGTCCCTGCTGACAGACTATATGGCCTAACAAGATCCCGAAAGGTATGCATAATATGCACTTTTTAATATTTAGGGAAATCTGGTGCTTCCTATAGGCATTCAACATCATGCGCAGGTTCAAGACGTTCTTATTTACTAATCCAAACACTGTCCAATCGTCAAAGTATACCTCCAAGAACTTGTGAATGAACTACTTGAATACTACAACCATTACCCGCGAAAAGATGGCAGGGGCATTTTTTAGCCCAAACGGCATGATGGTATACTAGAAGGATCCCGATTTGGTGGTGAACGTAGTTTTGCTACAATATTCAGGTGCGATCATGATCTAATGGTACCTTGAAAACCCGTCAGCGAACGAGGATGCTTCCTGCCCTCCCACACTATCGAGGATTTCATCAGAGAATGGTGTGGGGAAGGGATCATGTACAGAGGCACCATTCATCTTAAGCAGGTCGTCACAGATTCTTATTTCTCCCTTAGTATTTTTTCCTTGGACTACCATAGGAATTACCCAATCTGACTATTCTACTAGTTCGATGATACCTCTGGCTAGCATTTTGTCAATTTCTTCCTTGAATTTCTGCTTATTAGGGTTCAATTGGTAAGGGTGCTTCTTGAAAAGGCATGCGTCCAGTTTTAAAGTGATTTTCATGACCCCCAAGTCCCTTGTAATACCTTTTAGTTATGAGAATTTTGTCGAAAACAGGTCCTGGTATTCCGTGAGAAGTTCTGCAACTTTCCCAATGGTATCGTCATCCCAGTAGTCCCCAATTCTAGCTAGCTTAGGTTTTTCTATTCCAATGTTGACTTCCGTTAGCTTAAGAGGCTTGGTCACATCGACGATTTGTAGTGGGGGTCCAACAACTGCTCTTTCACCCTTTGATTATGGGATACTGATATTTCACGGGTCTTTGTCGCATTCCTTCATTGATACATTGCAACAGTTAGCAATATCTTGCATCTGCGTGTCCGAAGATGGTGCCCCATACTCCATACGAGGCTGTGATTCATCAACTACCATCTATGTCTTGTAGGGCTTCGTCTTATTCCTCGGTTCCACCTATCAACTCGAACGTCCCCACAAAATCATCCTTCATGGTCTCCCAGTGGCAGGTGCACTGATGTAACTCTGGATCAAAATACCATGCATTGGGGATTGGCCCCAAGTTATGGATGAATTGGTGGACCCATTCATCTCTGGTCCTTCCGCACCACACTTCCATCCATGCAGAAAAGTGCTTGCATGGGTCCCCTTGGTCGACGAAAGTCTCCATGCGTAGGTGAACCAGGGGTTCAAATCGTAGGATCATCATATTGCGACATTCCTCCCAATCTTGAAAAGTTGCCTTATGAGTTTTCCACCACCGTGCAGGGGTTGCACACATAGCTAGGTTAAGCGCCCACATTCGTCACTCCCTTGGGACTTCTGCTTCAAATGCTCTAAGAAAATCCCTAATACTACCAGAACCATAAAATTTAGGCAACTCTCTTACCTCTAAGGAGATGCACCGAAAGATCTTTATGATCCTAAGACATCATAGCGTAGATACATCATGTAGCTGATTCTGCCAATTTTCAATCTCCCTGTTGGATTCAAAGAGGCATTCATTGTCTTTCTCCCCGAAAAGCATGCCATCAACTGTAGGATTAATCCAATCCTCATCCTGGGAGGTTAATTTATAGATATGATCCACGTTGTCTTCTTCGTGCACAGTTCTGTATACTGTTCTCCTTCTGTTGGGTCTAGAGGGACTATTACTCTCGTACCCTCATTCTCAAAAACCATGCTCCTTTTCTTCAATTTGATAATTCCTCCCATGTCTATAGCCCAATCCAATCCTAGGAGCACAGGATAAGGGTCTGCATCCTCTACAATTTGAATTACCTAAAAATACGCGTATACCTTAACCCTTGCAATATCTACCATAATCTTTGATAGTCTCCCCAACAGTATGATCTTTTGTTGGTTAGTCATGTGTAGCTATATAGTAGACCATTCCATCTTAGGTTCTTGCATCCTCTGCCACGTCTATTTGGGCAGGACATTCGCATAGGATCCTAGATCCAGGATGACCTTATCCATTTCATAATCGCCAATCTATACAGTTAGCCACATTTCCCAACTAGTGCATTTCTTATGCTTGTAAAGTTTGTGAAAATCTTTAACTCTTGTTGGAGGGTCAATTTTTTCTGTGCAACTATCTATCAATGCTTGAATATTTTCTACTGCCTTCTAGTTGCGTAGCAACTTCATAGATTCCTGTAGGAATGGTTTAACTTCATCGTTAACTTTTAGGTTTGTTGGAGCTTTGGAAGTTGATGCCTCATCATTGGTAAAGTCTTTGTGAGCTTCTATGAAGGTTTATTTCTCCTTCTATAGGTCCAAGATTTCCTTTTTGATATCGGCTTTTCAGATAATGGTTTCAGTCGTAGTTCTTTCCTTAACTCCTCTAGTAGCCATGCCATTACACGTAATGACATTAATAATTGGTCCTTCATCACGTGGTTATGCCTTAACCCTTTGCACATTTTGCGTTGGCGTCTGTTGTTTTTCCTGCATCTTTGCTATTAGTACTAGAAAATCTTCAATCACATGATCCAACTGTCTACAATATCTGCAATATTATTATGTAGGGTTCAGATAGTACCTTGTGAAGTGCCCTACTTCTCCATAATTATAACATATCAATTTCCCTCTTCCTCGACCTGTGCTTCCACCTCCCCCCCCTCAGGGAGCCTCCCCGTCTTGAGGGAGATAGTGGTGAAGAAGGGTCAGCTTGTACCCTGTACAATTTTCCTCAGTCTATCATTAAGTCATATGTCCGACATTTATGTTCATCATGTCCCACAGATGAGTAGAATCGACACCATTATTGCTTCAACTCTGGAACATAGGCACCAAGATGGGGGTAGTGGTTGGTACCATGCAGTCTAGCTACGCGGGAGTCAGTGCACCATAATGTGGGACCGCTTGGTCCCGCAGCCTCTTTAGGGCACAATGGTTTGGGCCCCCCCAGCCTACATGTAGTCTACCAGTAGAGGGCACTGATCCTTGGTGTGGCTTGACACCCTACTTCTTATGCACCATACGTCTGGACTAGCTTCTTTTCCTCATTATTTCCACAAATTTTGGATTTCGAGGTGCATTGCCTCCAGCTGTCCATGGATCTGTTTTAAAAAAAACTGGGCATCGTCTCTTGGCGTAGCTTCTAGCTTCATAGCAATCTCCAAGGATTTCTCTTGTGTCTCAATCACTTGCTGACCCATAGGCTCGAGCAAGTGGGGTAATAGCATGGCAATTAACCATTTCTTGTGTTGTCTATCCTCATACTTAAATTCTCCATCTCTGATAACCTTCTTTAGCTATTGATCAGCCTCCCATACTGACTCAGTGGGTCCTTGTTTAAAGTCTTTCTTGTCAACCACCAGTTTAGCATAGGACTTAGGCTTCTGGAACTGTTGTTTTAAAGCATTCTTAATTTCTTGTATTTATGGATTCGCATGTTGGCCTATGTACCCCATGAACCAATCTAGGGCCCTCCCTTCAAAGGCGAGGGATAGTTTCACCCTTTTTACATCATCACTAGCAACATTCTACGCAATCCATACTGATTCTGCTACGAACCAGAATAGGTCCATGTCTTCATCTCCTACACCCTTGAAGGTGGGAAGCTTCATATGTGTGGCCATATCTTCTTTTGGTAGTGGCAGGGGTGTAGGGGATTTCTTGCCCTTATGCTGACTCGAATATGGTGTAGTTAGAGGACTAGTTCCTGCGTGCACAATCATTTCTCTTAGTGGGTTGTAGACGGATCTATCCCCTTCTTGGTTGACTCGGTAGTACTTACCACTTCGTGTTTACTCTCACTCTGATCAGAGGTCATTCATTTGGTGTGGCTACACAAAATTACCTTTTCGCACAGTAATATCTTAATTAATAGTGGCAATGTTTGCAATAACTTAAGTCGGAATCCTTTGAAGAACCTCCGCTCCACCTCAAAGTAGGATACAAACTGAACGAGTGCAAATTTTGTTACAAATCCTCCTACCACACTATCCACCCAATGATCTACACTTCGGGTGATTGTGTTGTCAGCCTTCTCCAACTGTTGAATCAATTCTGGAGTCCACTGCGTAACCTGATCATCTTTCCAACACGTCTGGAATTCTACTAGCCATGCTAGCCACTCCTGGAGCTCATGTGCAAAAGTTACAAAGAAAATTTGATATACTTCTATGAAAATATATTTGTTCTTCCACTTCTCAGTTGTTAGCTTTGTGATGCGATTCTCTTTTACAGAAAATTCCTGAATCTATTTTCGAACCAGTCTTCGAGCTCCAATTTCTCAAGTCTCCAACGGCCTCGTGGCATTACCCAATCTCTCTCTCAAAATGCTCCCAGTCCCAGCAACAGAACCATATGTTGGATTGAGGGGTCCTAACCCAGGTTCGTATTTAAGGTTTTCCAACAAACCCCTATACTACTGGCTCTTCCAGAAATGACCTAATTTCGCAGGCCAAATTCTCACCCAAAGTAGTATGGGTGGGTGTTGGAACTAGGTTTCTGCACCTTGGGAGAGAGCAAGTAATTAAGGCAGATCTTGTTGAGTTCTATCTAGTTTGCAAGCTTAGTACCGAGCCCTTCACTGTATAACCAAAATGTAAGCATAAACAAATCTACTATAATTTAGTAGATCTTATCAACACCTTCGCATCCACATGTGCATCTGCAATTATCATCACAGAGTAATACAATCGCAGCTAATTCATATATCACAGACACAATCGTAGCTAATCCAAATAAAACAGAGGTACTTCAGTAGTAAATGCAACCAGTTCAGATAATATAGAGATACTTCAACATATTTTGTGTTAATTAACGTCCAAAACCAAGTTACAAACCTAAGTCACAGCCCGCACACACAGCTAGCAGGGTCCGCACACAGCAGGAATGAGGATCTCTGCGCACACAACTAGCGAGAGTCCTTACCCAAAACTACCCAAAACAGATCTCAAAAATACGTACGTAGCATCAATTTTACTTCTAGACTCAAACTATCTATCTATTTATATCACCATAGCCTGCGCTATCATGTGGTCCACAAACTGTGGTTTGTGGACTCTAGGTCTACCCTTTGACCCATTACAATACATTGGGGCCTTTGACCCACCCCAAAGCCCCTGCGCTAGACTAATTACTACAAAAATATTTCAATAAAGTATCTAGGGGAACCCGTTCCAATACCAAGTGTATTCTTATTTCACTTTAACCTAGTCATCCCTATGGGTAGACATTTTCAGACAAAAAAGAAGAAAATACTTCTTTTAATCATATTCTTTACTTATCTCCTTCTAGGTTTACTTAAATTTCAAGTGTTTGCACTCTTTGCATGCAAAATTTGATTTCACATCTAAGAGTACCTGCTATGCATACTCTTGAGTAGACCCAAACTAAGAAATATTCAAAATACCTAGAGGTTATAAGTTCAAATCTAGAGGGGTTTGATTATGTACAATTTTATATACTTTAATAGTCAAATCCATATATAATTTGTAGAGTCTCATACGCAAATTTGATGTTTAAATTATATTCATTATTATTATTTTTTAATGGAACATGTAGTTTATATTCATTTAGCTAGAATACAGGCCAAAACCCTTAGAATAAGACATTATTCTTCTTCAACTAAGGGCCAATATATATCCTTGTAAACGCTATAACCACCTAGAATTTTACATACAAAATAAATCACAACAGTTATTATATATATTCGCTAAAAGACATCTCAACACTTAGCGAAAAAACATGTCAATAAAAAAAAAATTCTATCGGGTTGCTCGCTCCCATTCCTTCATGGTCGCCTGGTGCATGTTCCATCACCGCCACGTCCAACAACTACAGCAAAGGATATTCCACTAGATGAGCCTAAGAACTTCTAAGGGGACTTCCATTAGAGACACTTGCATGAGTGCGGTCTGAGAGGCCAAACACTTCCTTCAGTACACCCATGGTCACATTCTCCACCATGACCTCAATACTATCAATCTTGAGGTGTGAATTCTCCACTTTACTTTCCATAGTTTCTATCGCGAGTTGGGATCACTCAAAATATTTCCTCAAATCGATCAGCTGCTAAGTGAGCAGGGAAAAATGCAACCTCTCCTTTGAGGTAATCTGCTCTCCAAGCTTGGACATTGTGGCCATAATTTTCTCCACCATCGACAACAGATGAGACTAGCCTCCGTTAACACTGCTAACTTGACCAGGATCAATCATGGCACCAAAATTTGAATCATAAGCACAACATGCATAATTCAAAGTTGAAACCCATGCTATGTAATCACAACAGTTATTATATATATTCGCTAAAAGACATCTCAACACTTAGCGAAAAAACATGTCAATAAAAAAAAAATTCTATCGGGTTGCTCGCTCCCATTCCTTCATGGTCGCCTGGTGCATGTTCCATCACCGCCACGTCCAACAACTACAGCAAAGGATATTCCACTAGATGAGCCTAAGAACTTCTAAGGGGACTTCCATTAGAGACACTTGCATGAGTGCGGTCTGAGAGGCCAAACACTTCCTTCAGTACACCCATGGTCACATTCTCCACCATGACCTCAATACTATCAATCTTGAGGTGTGAATTCTCCACTTTACTTTCCATAGTTTCTATCGCGAGTTGGGATCACTCAAAATATTTCCTCAAATCGATCAGCTGCTAAGTGAGCAGGGAAAAATGCAACCTCTCCTTTGAGGTAATCTGCTCTCCAAGCTTGGACATTGTGGCCATAATTTTCTCCACCATCGACAACAGATGAGACTAGCCTCCGTTAACACTGCTAACTTGACCAGGATCAATCATGGCACCAAAATTTGAATCATAAGCACAACATGCATAATTCAAAGTTGAAACCCATGCTATGTAATTCTAGAGGTTATTTTCCCACCCAATCACTTCCAAATCTTTACAGTTAATGCTTTCAACTAACCTATTGAAGCAGGGTCTCCCACACTGATGAAAGTTGGTCGAATTTTTTATTATTTTGATTATATTTAGTCTAGTGTAGGGGTGATAGGGCAGATCAAAGCCCAAATGAGTTGTAAATTGGGT
>JAXQQM020066734.1:0-68593 GCA_034641835.2 Pinus albicaulis
ACGTGTTTCAAAATCACGTGTCAATAGTAGTTGCATTTTTCTGGCTTCTGCTTCAACAACAAAAATCAATTTTTGGATTTGTCTGCTAGATCATCAACCTACCTGTCTATCTATCAAAGTAACATGCCATTTGAGAAATTTGATTTAAACTCTTCCATTGCCCTTCAACACTTGAATTCTCCATCATTTTTGGGCATCGAAGCCGGCTTTTGCAGTTTCGGATTTCGCAATTTCGATTACAGCAATGGCTATTTTCTCGGAGGCTTTTCATACTGTGGTTGGAGATCATTCATTTTACCGGGTGAGAAAAGAGGATGCACGGTGCCTTGGGGCTGTTCTGCTCCTAACGCTAGTAAATTTCACTGCAAGAGACAAAGTTGACATGGACGAGCAAACCAACCATGTGGCTAGTCTATTTGTAAAAAATTCAAAGCCAAGCAAGGGTATATTGCAGTGTTGTTGTGTCTTCTGGTACAGTCTCAGCATTGGAGAAAACATATAAAAAAAAACATCAGAATGGAAGTGACGTTCGTGAGGTTGCAGTTGCTGGTGTTGAAAGAGAGCCGAAGGCAATTGCTACAGGTTTCGTAGGATGACTTTTAGAGCGGATCTATCAAAACGTTTGACAGTTTCAATTAGTCATGATCAGCAGGGCTGGCTTGGATTTTTTTTTTTTTTCCTTGAACAAAAATATATCTTTTTCTTCTTTTTTTCTTTTTTTTTTAATGTTTTGTTTTTGTTTTTTTATTTGTTTTTGTTAATAAAATTACATATGTTATATTTTCAAAAAATTTAAAAATACACATATATATTTCATTAAACAAAACAATTTATTGAATTTTTTCTTTTTTCTTCTTCTTCTTCTTTTTTTTTTTTTTATTTTTCTTTATTAAAATTTATTAATAGACAAAAATAAGACAAGTTTTTTTTTTTTTTTTTTTTAAATGATTTTTTATTAAAATTATATATATATATATTCAAAAATTTTAAAATATACATATATATTTTAGTAAACAAAACAATTTAAAATTTTTTTATTTTATTTTTTTTATAATTGATTTGTTAATAAAATTATGTATGTTATATTTTCAAAAAATTTAAAAATACACATATATATTTTATTAAACAAAACAATTTATTGAAATATTTTATTTTTATTTTTAACATAAAAAAAATTTTTCTGATCCTCCAGATCACACAAAGTGCAGGAGGAGAGCATACTCAAGAAATTATTATTATTATTATTTTATTTTATTTTTAAACATAAAATTATTTTTCTGATCCTCCAGATCACACAAAGTGCAAGAGGAGAGCATGCTCGAGAAATTATTAATTTTTTTTTAGATGTAAAAAATTAGGCTACCTAGTTACACTTCCCCGGCAACAGCACCAAAATGTCTAGTCAATTTAGTGTCCTAAATTGCTAACATAAATTATCAACCAGGGCTAGTAAACTGATGAAGTGTGGTGCACTATATGTGCCTAAGTGACCTCTTCCTTACTTCGTTGTATGTGTTTTTCTTATTGTTTTTGGGGGTTTTGTATTTTTAGTACTTAGTACGCTACTCTATGTTCAAAAGATGAAATCAAATCTATGTCAAAAAGAAAAGAAAAGGAAACCTTAGACTCAAAACAGAGTGTAAATTCTATCCCTAATTAGGAAAATGATGAAAAACAGAGCATTCTAATCCATGGATATCCTAGCTTGCAAATGAACATGAAATGTAACTCAAGACATTATATTTCAACCTGATCCTTTTAGTTAGAGGTTTGTTGGAATAATTTGTGAAAGAGGTTGAACTCCAATGTGATGAGGATCTTCCTAAAAACAGACAACAACTTAGAATATTATAGTGCAATCTTATTCATATGATAGAGATATTTTGGAACAGCTTGAGAAGAAAATTGCTATAATATGCTAAGGATCTCCTACGAATATTTAAAACTACTTATGACATTATAACTAGATCTTGTTCATCAGCTAGAGATTTATTGGAAGAGTTTATTGAAGGAGATTAGATATAATGAAATAAGGATATTCTAAACAACAAGTAACCCACAGTATTACAATTAGGTATTTTCTGTGATTTAAAGATTTGTTGGAACAGTTTTGAGAAAAAGACTGTTTGTAACAATATGAGGATCTTCTATCTAATTGCAGAACAGAAAATGCTAATTAACTCAACATAGTACAACCAAATATCTTTCATATAATAGTGATATGTTGGAAAATCTTTTAAGAAAAAGAATAGTTGTAAAATAATGAGGATCTTTTAATCTAAATAACAAAAAAAAACTAAAGTGCTGGTAACTCAAGATGTCACAATTAAATCCATTCCATGAATAGAGATATGTTGGAAAAACTTTAAGAAAGGACTAACTATAACATCATGAGGATCTGTTAGTTAAACAAATAATGCAAGACATGAATTAAAAGCTAACAACACATCATTAAAAGCTACTTATCTATAAAGCATGTAGAAGCCTCCTTGGATAGCAAGGGCCCTCTGCTACCAATTTGGTGAAATTATTCAGCTCCTTAAAGTTGTAATCAAAACAGCATCAAAGAACTGAACTTCTCTATTGAAAAAAAACTCACAAATCTACATCCCATTCCATCTTAAGCTTTGTTACAAAAGACTCTCTATTCCTTTCTCTTCTTCTCCTATTTTTCACTACTTTTTCATTACCCATGATAGGAGAAAGCTTCTCCTATTTATACAAAATATGAGGAGTTATCTCATTAATGGGAGTCCATGAATCTCTCCCTCCATCTCTAGAGTTACAATAAAAATAGGAAATGATAAGACACATGTCTTTCTAGAGTTTCAACACAACTAAGAAATGAGACACATATCCTCTTAGAGTTTCAATACAACAAGGAAGTGAGACACATATCCTCTTAGAGTTTCAATACAACAAGGAAGTGAGACACATATCCTCTTGATCCCATAATCTTCTCCAACCAAATTCGAATTTGGTCTTAGAGTGCCACATAAGGGTCTTCTAGAAGTCTCCTTTTGACCTACACATGTCACAAAACTCATAACACATATATAGATATATGAAACTATGTTAATTTTCTAGTTTCTAATAATAAATTCACTTAAAATACGTAAAATAAATAAATTTGGAAAACAAGGATCTTAACCCATATATTTATGAAAATGGTTACTTGATGTAGGGTTTTAGGTCAAATGGCTATGAAATAAGAGCTAAATGATTATGACATAATGGAAATATGTATGAATATGGAGAACACTTTTGAGACTCAACACTTCCTATAAGTTCAAGGTTTCACTCCCTTATGTTGCAACAAAATCCATTCTCTTACCATTCTATGATGTCTTGGTCGAGGGACTTTGGTTCTATATCATATAACTCCTTCAATAGTGATCTCTATGATCTCCTCATAGACCAGATCTACCAATGTGCAAGGGAATTCGAGCTGGTATTTTCGACCGCTGCTTGGTCTCAAAGGTCTACTCAACCTCTAGATATAATTCAAGGTATAAGCACTCCATTGAAGTCAAATTAAGATGTTCCATGAAATTACCCCTTCCAAGCTTGGGTGATAGCTACATTGAGGGGTTCCTACCTCGAAGGCCTTCCCCGCCTTTGGCTAGGGAATTCCTCGCATGGCAGCATAGGTGCTCTTGTATATAATATCTACCAGAGGTCAGGCATGAGCTTTCGGGAGGCTCCCACCTCTCCTGCTACACTCCGATAGTTCCAGAGTCCACAAAAACTCTTTTAATCACTCCTTGGTGCCACTCATGTGTCGTTAGATCATTTCTCTATTGGCAGGGACTCGTAGTCCTCATCACCAAAATCCATATGGTGGGAAAGGAGGCTTATACACAAGTAAAGTTAAAGACCATGGAAATAGGACCTTTGAGAACAACTAGCCCTAGGAACACTCCCTTGATCCTTCACATATTTCTTGCATGTGGAAAAAGAAACTTGTTAGAAATTACCCTGATATATTCAATGAATGACTCTAGCCAACAGAGGGTCTTTCTTATAAATTTCATATTAATAAAAAGGGTCTCAAATCTTACTTGTGTTAACTATTCATGGTTTGGGATTGAAATATATCATTGAGTTCATTAAATTTAGCTACTATATTATTTCTAACACACATAAGCATTTTATTCAGAGTTAGAGTATTCCTCTGCTCTATAGCTTAGGAACCACAATTATAAGTCTATTTTCCACTCCACGACTTCAGATACTCTATAATTTTCCATTACTTGGCAGTTAACTTATTTAATTTTAAGTACAACAACATCACACATGTACATACACATATACAAAGACATATTTAATATACAAATCTAGGAAATATGCCTTCATGGTTGTAGCACAGGTATACACACAAAAACTTAATTGTAGTCCCTATTTTTACTTATCTATTACAAATGACAATGCATCATAATCCATTAACTTGCAAGAAGTGTTCACAAATACTTATATTTTAGTCTACAGGGAAACTAATTCTAGGACAAAGTCTCCACCCAACCATAGACAATTGCAACCAATACTACTTGTAGTTTCCACCCCTGAGCCAGATTCCAAATTCTAGGGGGAAATGGTTACTTCTGGGACCAAACTCAAGCTGCCAAATAAGTCACGGACTCCAGAGGACCTCCTGCCTAAATTTCCCACAGTATTTTTACCTTTTATTTCCTACATGGGAAGTACATAGGTGCCAAAACTCAACCCCTTGTGCACGTAGAGTGGTTCAACCCCTCTTAGGGAGTCCAAAAATCACTATACCAATCAGGGTGGTAACGAGGAACCGTGATCAAGCCTTTCTATGTCTCGGCTTCAGGATGGTATGTTCCTAAGTTGTTACAAGGCTTCAGAGTAGCTAGCTCAACCCACAACCTCCAGGGAAACCCAAGTTATTACTGGGCTCCAAAGATTTCATTTCACCCACAAACTTGAGGGACCCAAGTTGTTATAGGGCTCCGAAGACCTATTGTCTCAACGCACAACCTCTAGGGACCCAAGTTGTTACATGGTTCCAGGAATCCTCTCTCAACCCACAACCTCTAGGGAACCCAAGTTGTGACAATGCTCTAGGGACTAGTACTCAACCCACAACCTCCAGGGATAGAGAATCGATCTCATTCCCTTCTATTCATCGTTTCTTTCTAAAATTTTCCACTAGAGGTTCACTTCCCATCCTTGCCTCAGTGTGCATCAAGAAAAAAAAAAAAGCCTCAAATTTTCCTGTGGAAGAAAGGTTTATGCTTTCCCCACATATCTCTTATTTGCTTCATTCTTTCCCTCTTCGAATGCTCTCCCCCTCGTGTTCGAGTCTCTACTCCTCTAAATATTCTCTCCACTATGTAGAATATTTCTCCGACAGTTCGCACCTCTCCCCCCTATATGTTTTCTCTGTCTCTTCGAATGCCTATCCTCCCACAACTCCCATGTTTTTTTGTTTTTCTTTTTAGTCAAAATTTCTTCCCCCTCCTTTACTCCTGCGTCTTTGTTGCTTGCAACCCCCATAAATTTTGTCCTCTTCTTCTTGTTGTATTTTCTGAAGCAAACATTGGCCTGGGTACTTTTCCTCAGCCCATTTAATTTTAGGAGCTAGTCCCTTTAATTCATGAACCAACAATCCTTTAATGGTTTTCCTAAAGTTTAGGTTCCTTCTTTGCACAAGAAACCATAATATCCCAAGCATAAATTCCCCATCCCGAGCTCTAGAATCTGTATCCCATGACTCAGTTCCATTTTTTATGCTACTTCAAAAATTGAAAAATATTTACATCCGTTTTACAATTTGGCTCATACGAGAACCTTGGATAGGACTGCAACATTCCCCTCACCCTTGAGGGAAATCTGCCCTTGGTGTTGTCAAGATAAATCCCCTATGTGGAAAGAGGTGATCTCTCTAGCCCTAGAGTGGGTCTAGCAACACGAAATTCTTTCTAACATAAGCTTTCTTAACTAATGCTTACAATGCAAAGAGGAAAGAAAGCATTTGATCTGATCTACCTTTAGACCTTTTAACACCATTCGTAGTTCCCTAAAGTCTGTTAAAGACCCGTTGTGCCCCAAAAGCATGAAAGGTGTCTATCCGATACCATACTCCTGTGGGGTTCCCTACATTGGAGAAACTGGTTGCTCGATAAGTAAGAGGTTACAAGAACATGTGGTGGATTTGAGGCACTGTGGGACTAAGTACTCTTCCCTTGTTGAGCATGTTGGAAAGACGAATCATCACATTTTTTAGAGGAGTCCAGGGTTATCGCGAGGGTGGAGCATTTCCATCATTGCAAATTCTTGGAAGCTATTGAAAGTGAGAAAAGGTCATGACTCCGAATAGGGATGACTGATGGAAAATCAGTAATTTGCTGGATTCCATCTCTAATCCCTTAGGAGTGCCCTTTTTCCTCAGCTTGTGGTGTTTGTCTCTCTGCTTCCTTTTTGTTATTTTTGTGGTTTATTTTTATTTTTTGGGTCTCGTGTTTTTAAATATTTTTTTTATGTTTTTATGATTATGATTATGATTATTATTTTATTTTTATTTTTATTTATTTACTGATTTATGTATTTTTATCTATTTATTTATTTATTTATTTTTATTTTTTCTAACGTTCACCTTTGTTAATTTTAATTTTTTGGTTATTATTATTTAATTTATTATTATTATTATTATTTTTATTGTTATTATTTTTATTTATTTATTTATTTTCATTTATTTATTGATTTATTTATTTTTGCTTTTTATTTTTATTTTTATTTTAATTTATTATTCTAATGTTCACCCCTATTAATTTTAATTTTAATATTAGATTTTATTTTTTGTTTATTAATATTTTATTTTTATAATGTTATAATGCATTAAATATTGACCAGGTGTTGACAAGTGACTATTGTGTCTCAGCAGTATTTATATTCTACTATTCTGGTGATCACAAGTAGCAAAGTCCTGGTGATGAACTACACTGAGTAGTTTGAAATGTGTCGACCCTCCAAATGATATTGTGATTTTTCTGGAAGAGTTGGTTATACATAAATACCTTCTTACAATCACTATCCTTGGATCTGTTGATGGTGATCTCAATCCACGATCCTTGTAGGCCAGCTTCCTGCTACTAATGGTGCCCAAATACTTGTGGATGATCGGGAGACAAAAACAAATGTGATACAATATATAATAAATGTAAACACTAGATATCTATAATATCAAGGAGTACCAAAATATTGACATAATCATGTAGAAAAATATAGAAAGAAAACATCAGATCTTATTATTGATAAATTACAAAAGGAGATCTTACAACTAGGCTTTGATGTTGGAGTCATCCTTAGGTGAAAATCTGAGTCCTTCACCTAGCTCAAAATAATTCATTCTCCCATGCACTTAGGCTCAATCACGATGCTAGCATGCAAAGGGATGAGAGTTCAGATGAGTTTGACAATGATCAACCTAGCTCTAAACTTGGGGGAATGAATGATGTGAATTTATAGTAAGGAGAAGGAGGTTGGGAGCCCATGAAAGGAGGAGGAAGGCCCACTTTCTAAGGGATGATCCCCATGGATGAGATAAAGGCTCTAAAATGAGAGAGATCAACCTTATCATCTATGTTAAACAACCAACTCGCCGCCCTTGAGCTTCTAGAGGTCGAACCTTCTCCTCCATTTCAGGAAGTACTGCTAGAAATGGGATCAACGTGGTTTCCTGAGAAATTAGGGTGCTAACAATGTTGCGCTAGAACTGGGATAAGGACATCAATGCGATCATGACACTAGGAAGGGCGCAAACCCAGGAAACTCGCAATCTAACCAGGTTTCTTCAATAGTATTTCAAGGAAGTCTTGTTTGGATCTTCAGGGGGATATGTTAGCATATTTCTTGACGATGGAAAAATTGCACACGATTCTTCACGTGGCATTTCAGGATCAGGGACAAGAAAATGAGATTGGTGACAAATTACTATGTAAGAGATGCCCCCTAAAGCATGAAGGAAGAATAGGGAGTGATGGATGAAATGCTTTATGAACCAAGGCAAAGAACATAGACCACCTTCAGAGAACCTCTCAAATCAAACATTTAAAATATATTACATCTCTGGTATAAATATGCCTAACCACATAACGTTGCACTACGCATCAAATGACACATGAGCCCATGGTATGGTCCCAACAACCAGTCTAAAACAGATCATAGAAATGGATTCACAGTATGGACACAACAATCTGTATAGATAGGATAATGTATACAATCATGAATACTCAATAACTCCTTGCAGCCTGGACCAACAATCAGAAGTGACCCAGGGTCTTCACCGCGATCTCAATCAACCCAGTGTACGAATCTAGCCATGTGAATAAATGTTTTAATGTCAAACATGGTAGAAAATACCTGATTACCGGTCAATTATGAAAACCATTAATAGGCATGAGAGAGACCACCAATAATTATGATGGACCTCAAGGTAGAATAACAGAATCTAAAAGTGTGAATAGATGTTTTGAAGTTGAACACTTGTAGAATAATTCCATCAAAGGGAAATGATGTGAACCTATCGTCGAACACGAAGAACTTGCCATTGAGGCATGCAAGTTCCAAGTTACTACAAGAAGTTTCTAAATCACCCTCCCAAATAATGAGCTGAAGTCAACAGGAAGTGATTCGTCGAAGGAGGGCCATAAGGAATCCCACATCATTGAAATGAAACAACATATATCTTAAGATGATAGGAGTGATTCGGGATTGTTACAGAGGAGGACATATATGTAGAAGGTGTTTGACAAAAAGGAATTCTCTTGAACATATTGGTGACATGACTCTGGAGTATGGCAGCATTTGACTCAAATAGGATCAAAGGTCATGTTGAAAAAATTGTTAATCAGATCAGAGGCAAAAGAATTTCCCAAACCCATGGAATAAAAGTGACAAATGTAGGATTTCTCCAACCTGATACGAATTCTAGATGGGTGTCATGTTCAAAAGCAACAAGCTGCCCAAAATACGCAGAGGATTTTCACTTTAATTTTTCCCCCATTATTGCTAACGAATACCTCTTTATTTTTTACAGCCAACATGAAGAGTATATCATATGCTTATCATGTAAGTTCATTCTTCGAATGAATCCATCCTATTAGGTTGAACAAGCCCTAGGAAGTAGGAACTCATTCTTGTCATGGTGACAAGTCTTTCATCGTCTAATATTTAATGAGTCCAATGAAATGTTAACTCCGTAATTTTTCATGTTTAGGGAGTTTGAAAAGAAAGAAAAATAAAACTCCATAATGTCCCTTTTCATAATTCGTCTCTCAAATCTGAAAAGGTAGAAAACTATGTCGGAGAGAACCTCTTGACCATGTTTGATCAAGGTATTCCTTTTTCGTAAATCGCAAATCTCGGCCTGCAAAAGGGGTAAACGTATACTAAGATCATGTGAGTTCATTCACTTTAATGAGTTCGAAATGACAAGTACTAGGCAATCTTTTCATTTTTTGAGAGTTAGAAAAGACCTAAAAGTTGGCTCCAGGGGGGTTTATTTTTCATAAACATTTAACAAGCCCAAAAAAGAGATAAAATTCAACTCGTTTGCATTGGAAACAATCTTCAGTAGTGTGAAAGCCCTGTACAGCACATAAACTACAAACATCACATATATCAAGGAAAAATATTAAGATATTGGGGAAATTTTTTCAAAAATCTATAAATAGACCAAAAAACAAAATCATTTTCACCTTTCTAGTTTTAGAAGATAATTTTGTTCATTTTCCCTCTGAATTTCAAATTAGCGGTGTGGCCGATTCGGGACATCGTTTTTCGATCCATTTATAGCACGTAAGAGCTCTAAACCTCCATCTCATTTTCATTCTATTAATTTAGCATTTATTTTCTAGAATTAGGGAGTTTAAGGGAGATTTTTCAAAGTTTAAAATTGCTTGTGACGAGTGAAATTTTGAGCTATTGGGGTTGTGATGGTCGTACTTAGCTCATTAGGGCAGCGTGCCACCAGTGTTGAATCATTTCGTAGAGACCCGCTGGCTACAGGGAATATTTTAAATTTAGAAAATATCCCAACTCCACCGATAATTTCTAAAAATTATCCCATGAATGATCCTAAAATACCAATTGGACATGTTTTGTAGGTGATTTCAGAGAAGATGTCGGTCGAGCGAAAAGAACAAGGCCATGAGGTGGAAGACCACCAAGCCTTACATGAACAAGATTGCTTCAATGCTTTGTGCAATTGCGAATTGTTGAAATTATTTCAAACATCCAACTTAAGAGCTCAACTGGAGCTTCTCCATTACTTGATCAATATCTGGGATGTGGACCGACATTTTTTCATCATCGAGGAACAAGAACTTGAGCTAGATGTTATGGACATCTATTTTATCACTGGATTATCCAAGCGAGGGGAGAGAATTTAACTCTCTGAAGCTTTCCCCGGGAGTGAGATCATGAGCATGCTCATCAAGAGACATTGTCTCAGGGGATGAAAGACAGAGAGTGGGAAGGTAGATATATCTTCCATGAGAGTGCTCCCCCTGTGCACGATACTGCATTGTATCACCAGAGTGGAAGGAGACAAGGCATTTCATGAGGCAACGAAATCGCAGTTCTAGTATGTGGTGGGTTGCTTGGCACCAACGATGTTAAACTAGTGTGAGGAGTTTCTGGCTATCATGAAGAGCCAACTAACCAAGTGCAAGATGGGGATACTAAAATAGTTTGGGTATGGGTCAATTCTGGTGACCTTATTTTTGAAGAGAGAACCCATGTTACAGTTTCAGTGGTTAGACATCAATGATCCAACCCCGAGGGATCTGAAGATGATGTGATTGTGTAAAATAATTCCCCAATAGGGAGGGGTGCAAAAGATGCATTTCCCCACAACCTTCTTTAGTTGGCTATTACATCAGCTGATCATAGTTGAGGACTATGCCTGTGCTGGCATCGACTTTAGAGGATATCTAGATCTTCCGATCCCACCAGGAACATAGTGGACTGATGCAGGTAAAAATTAATGTTTAAACATTTTTTACTTTTTAGATGTTTTGTTTAATGCTCTGACATGTAAAATTATGATTTTTTTACAGATATGGGTCCATAGAGGCCTCCCAGCATGTCACCAATTGCATGGAGGATATCCCGTCCAGAAGAGGATGCTCCTTATGGGGAGGGAGAAAACACATTAGTTGAGCTGGAGCAGAACCAGGGTGGCCTCACGTGAGGAATTCTAGAGTATCCCACATTTGGTGAGATCCCATTGTGCTTTGAGAGAGACACTGTCGGAGTTCCGTGAAGACTGCGTCGATTACTCTGGTGAGAAGTTCAAGTAGTCACTTGCTACCATGAGCACCATGTTGGTGGATAGCAGACCTATTTATAAATTTTTGTACTGATGTAGGCTCGAAGGGCCATTTTTGTAACATAACACATATTTTTTGAACTTTTGGATGTAACATACTTACATACTGATATATATATATATATATATATATATATATATATATATATATATATATGCATGCTTCTATGACTACTTGTGTATCATAATGATGTCTTGATTTACATATGGCGCAAATGTTTATCTAATACATTGTTTGATAATGAATCTGTTAATGTATTTAAATTCCCTGGAATTTGTTGATATGTGATAAAATGAAAATGCTTTTCCAATAATATAACACTTAAATACATATGAAAAATTTGAGGATTGCACATAGAATAACGCCCATTAAATTGTTGCACAATGAACCATGAGTCCAACTTAACAACCAAATCTCTAATCCCAAGATCAATGGAATCCAATAATAGTTTGATCTTGTGACCTTATTTCATTCTTCACTCATTTCTCGTCCTTAAGATGGATCTCCATTGGGATTCGAAACATCGACAATTGTTTTATGATACTGTGGATAATCTAGTTTCTGCAAATAACAACAACCACAAAATTTTGAGAACCATAATAGTTCGATCACTGCACTATAATCAGAGATATTATTATTTGTCCAACCTAAACAAATTCCTTGTAAATTAATCAAATCGCCATCAAGAGTAAAGAGTTCCCATGCTACAGGAGACAAGTTTTGTGTGCTACAACAAGTGCCATCATCAAAACCAACGTAGTGATCTGAAGACATCTACAAACCTAGTGGAACACGAGGTAAGAAGAAGAAACATCTCTGCAAGGAAATCAATCACACCAAAAATCAATTCAGAGCGCACTAATGTACACATTTACCACTCTTTAAGCATAATATTTCTTCAGGTAGAGCCTGTTTCAGGGCTCAACTAGAGGATTGCATTCATAATTAGCTAGCTCATAGGCTCCATGTTCCAAAACAAATTGAATTATATAGGGCCCATGCCACATTGGCTCTATCTTTTCAACTCCCAACTTATCATGGGCTTGCTCATACAACAAGACCAAGTCACCCTTAGAGAAAATGTGAGGTGTGACAAACTTGTCATATTGCACCTTAACTCGTCATTTATGTGATTCAAGAAATAAAGAAACAAGCCTTCTGGTCTCGTCGAGACGCTAGAGGTACAATAGACGTTTCTCTTCTGATGAAGTACCAAGAAGGAGTTCGATACCCAACTTCAGGGAAGGAATCTCACACTCGATCAGGAGTGTGGCCTCTAGACCGTACACCAATTGGAATGGTGTGAATCCAATGGAGGTCTTAGCAGAGGTTCGGTATGCCCACAGAGAAGAGAAAATCATGAGGTTCAAATCTCGCTTATTCTTCCCAATCGTGCATTGAAGCATGGTCACCAAGACTTTGTTGATAGCTTCAACCTGTCCATTGGCCTGTGGATAGTAAGGGGTGGAGTTATCATGACGTAAATCCAACTAAGCAGAGAGCTCTGTCATCATATGATTATGAAAATGAGTGTCATGATCAGTGACAATCTCTTTCGGGACACCAAACCGAGCTATGAAATGATTGAATAATAATTTCACTGGAGTGAGACCTTCATTATCATATGTAGGCATCACCTCGACCCATTTAGTGAAATAGTCAACGAAAATGATGAAATGTCCATGCCCCCCGACCGAGAGAGGGTTACAGGTCATAAAATAAATTCCCCATTTCAAAAAAGGACTAACGGTCACAACTAGGTGTATGGGTGAGGGTGGGGCATGTTATTTTCAAGAGTAAATATGGAAATCATGGAATTTCCAGACTGTGGTGATGCAATCTTTAAAAATATACGGCTATAAATAACCTGCACGAAGGATCTTTTGAGTGGTATCATAATGATACATGTGACCACCACAAGCCCCAGAGTGGCAGTCATTCAGAGATTTCTCAACTTCCTTGAGAGTCAAACAATAGCGGAGGATAAAGTCATCACTAGTACAATAGAGGGTCTCCATAATGATGCGATAAGGTTGGGATTGGTAGCGAATCTGTCTTCGCTCAGGGTGCGATAGCTCTGGATGATAACTCTAGGTCTAGAGATATATAATAATATCTCCATACAATGGATCAAAAGTACTAATGAGAAAGAAAGTCTCATCGGCAATGGACTCATCGATAGGAGTATGATCATCTATGGTAGGAAGATCACAAATCAACTCAGCAAAGACCAACGATTTCTTTGACTTAGTAGCAGAGAAATCTAAGTCGAACTAGTGAAGGATAAAGCTCAATTTGGAGTATTTTCCCCCATGTGACTGATATGTGAGAATGTAATTCATGGGGTTGCTTTCATAAATCACTAGGGTTTTGCGCAAGAGAATGTAGTGATGTAATTCATGGGGTTGCAAGTTTCTCTACATGAGCATATCGAGTCTTAGTATCAAAGATATTATGGCTCAAGTAGTATACTAAATGTTTTTAACCATCTTCGTTGTCTTGAACTAGTACCATGCCAATAGTGTTGTTGGTGTCGGCCAAATACAGGAAATGGCTATAATATTCCCAAATGGGAAAAGTAGGAATATTGTGCAAGATTCTTGAAATAACAGTATAAAAATTATATCAAAACAAGAGGCCAATACAGAGACCTTAAATTCATCATAATAGCAGCATATATGTATAAAATAATGGGCCACAAAGCATATAACAAGACACAATAAGCCTCCAATGAAGAAAACCCTCAATATGAGGTGTTGCAACTATATCAAAATGTTGGAAGACTATTACAACGCATTCATAGAAGCACTGCTATAGAAAATGAGTACAAAAAATATAAGGGATGATATGTGCCTCAAAGATAATGTACAATGAAGATCAAGACTCTATACAACCTCCAAAAAATAACCCAAAAGGGTCTCTGGGAAAAACACCCAAAAATACAATATCAGTTGCAGTCCTAGGACTGAAAGTATGTTGTAACAATGAAAATGAAGATTTATGGCTGAAGTTGATATAAAAACAAGAATGCTCTCCTCCAATGTATCCTCTGGAAGAAAGGCTAGCTCCTTCACTGAAGAAATCACTCCCCAAATCACCTACTGCAAATACCCCTACAACTCCTCCCTAGAATAATGCAGATCCAAACTGATACTGCAATGTAGGGGATAAAAACACTATGGCCTAGTGCCAAATGTAGCAATGATGCTCCAGGGCCTTCTTGACTAGCCCCCTAAGAGAAAGGAATATTCCTCCAATGAGATCTAGCTCACAAATCACCCAAATCAACACTCCACAACTTCTGCCTTGCAACGCAACACAACCTCTCAATAGAAATTGTGTTGTACATTAAGGCTGAGGCCTTTTCCTGATGCCTGAATGTATAATTTAGTGTAATTCTCTTCCTAGAGATCACTCAGGGAAAGAGGTGGGATTCCCGCTCAGGAACACTCTGTGCTAACCAACACTGCAATCTTAGCTAAACAACTGAAGAAAGATATATGACTAAATAGACCATAAATATCATATCATAAATTGATTTCTATGGCTACCATCCTCTTCTTATATAAGTGATGAACTTCCTTGCCCTAGGCCCCAGTCATTAAAGGCACTACTTCCATGCATGATATCTCCCTCCAAAACTATGTTGTCCCTCCATAAATTTCCACTCCTCCATAATACAGTTGTTGATTTGGTCAAAGTTGACCCAGTTTAGGTGTTCCAGCTCCTTTTCACACACAAGGGTGCTCAATTAAGCTGCTAAGGTGTCATCCTTTCACATTAGAATTGATTTTATTCATATTAAGGAGATTTATGGGGCTCCATACCCTCTTATTCAACAAATTAAGAAGCAAAAAGAAAAATTAATATTCCAACTAGCTCATGGCTAATTTGGAATATTACAATAGTCGCGGTGATAATTGGGAAGATGCAGCAATGAATCCATTATGAGGGATCGTTTTTTTGCATAGAAAGAGCTCTGAGAAATTTCATCCCACAATAATGGGATTCCCTTTTTCAATAAGTGCATAAAGCCTTTGGTAATCTCAGCGTAATTTAGTATGAATCAGCGGATGAAATTCTCTTTCCCTTGCAAACTATACAGTTGATGGATGGAATAAGAAGGATGAAAGTTGAAAATTGCATCAACTTTCAAAGGATCAATGCGGATGCCTTCTTTGGACACCATGAAACCTAGGATCCATCCACATTCGACGCAGAAGACACACTTATGAGGATTCAACCTAATAGTATAGTGTCGACAACATAGGAAGGTAGCTCTAAGGTGCTCTAGGTGATCTCAACATTTCACGAAATGAGTAGAAATATTGTCGAGATATGTATGAACTATGTGCTTGATGTCATGGAATGCATAAGACATAGCTCGTTGGAAGGTTGCTCTGGCATTCTTCAGGCCAAAAGGGAGCTTCTTATAGGAAAAATTACCCCATGGACAAATAAATGCAGTTTTGTGTTGATTAGCTAGAGCGATGTTAATCTGGTTGTAGCCAGTGAAACTGTTCATAAAGGAAAATATCTCACTCTTGTCACATTCATCTATAATCTGATCAATAAATGGAGTGGGGTAGTTGTCCTTAGGACAAGCTTGATTGATATCATGGTAATCAACACAAACCCTAATGGTCCCTTGCTTCTTATTGATAGGAACAATATTGGAGACCCAATCTGTCAATGGTATGGGGTAGATAAAACCATATTTAAGAAGTTTTTCATCTTCACCCTTTATAGTGGAAACTTTTTTTGGGTGCATAGGATGAAACCGTCGACAAATGGGCTTTGACTCGAGATAGGTGTGAATTTCATGAACCACGATACTTGGTTCATTGCCAAGAATTTCTTCATAGGACCATGTGAAGACATCACAGAACTCCTGAAAAAAATCATTATAGATCTTGATGTCATCAGGAGAATAAGACGCACTGATATGTAGATTCTCGATAATCCCTGGTTTAACATAGATGTCGATCAGAATGGTTAGAGTGATATTTCCCATGTTACCCTCAGGAAACACTTCATGAATCAAAGCATGATTTTGAAGTGGGTCAGTTAGTACCAGCAAAGAATGGGATCCTAGATAGGCAGAGCGGTAACCTGGGATTGGGAGAAATGAGGAACAATGATGTCCATCATCCCGTGGAGTTTCTTCGAGAGACATGACCTCCACGATGCTGTCGTCAATGGGGAAAGCCTCATTCAAGGGATCATTAGAGTTCCAAGAACCAAACTAAGGAGACTTCACATAAGTGTCTAGGGAAGAAACCAAATGATTATTGGTCTTGGATGCAGCCTAAAAATCCATGAGGATATCTTGATACATCTACTCAGCAGGGCTAAGACGCATAGCATCGCCAAAACTTTCGATCTGGTTGGGATTGGGAACAATCCATGGATCATGACTAGACTAAATCATACTAACAGAGGTGACATTTGGAGGTGGAAGCAGAAAAAATCCCATAAGAGACAAGTCTTTGAACAAACCTAGCCCAATGTTCTCGTAAGGAGTAGCGCCCTTCCCAACATGGAATGTTGCCTGCTAAAGACTCAGAGGGGAAGAAATCCAACTCATCCACAATCACTATCTTCCATTTAAGAGGGAAACAAAGGTGATGAAAGAGGGTGAAGACCACACAAACCATAGTCTTTGTCCAACTACATCTAAGAAGGGGATTATAGTTCAAGTTGGCAGCTACCACCTCAATTTCCATGTTCATTTTTTTCCCCTCCAATAGGATGGGAAATTCCTTGAGAGTGTCGTATGGTCGATAACCTCAACCATCGAAAGCTTCTAAGGTATTCAAGGACTGACTCATTGGGGGAGAGACGATGGCTTTCCATCATGTGACATACATGATGTAGGTCAAAGCATCTTCATCAACGATAGTCCGATGAATAGTACCTCCCATAATAGTAACTTGAATCTAAAAAGCTACCTGTTATGGGAGGTGAGGAACAAAATTGTCGAGATAAAAAATTATCAGATTATAATTTGAAGGATCAATCCCTCGATTGGCAGTGAGTAGTGCCTTGCATTATGATGGCAACGACTAAAGGACCTCTAAAGTTGACATCACCGAAGGCGTTTGAGCTAGATATTCTACAATATTGTAGTGTTGTGTTGCTCTCACATTCGTATTGTAAGATGATTTCCGTAGAACACCTTTTGGGGGTGGTTCCATGATGAAGTCACTAATCAGTCTCTCAATATGGAGATGACCAGAGGTAGGAGGCATGGAAGAGGAAGAGTGATATGGGACTTCTGGTTTCATAGGAGCCTTGGATGGATTAGGATAATATTTTGTTCTTGTAGTGATGGAAATGGATTGGATTCCAGCCATGAACACCTAAGAGCTACCGGACGATTGAGCCTGGTCTACCATTTGTGTCTACTGGGAAGGGAATAGTTCTTTCAAAACAACCAGAGTCCCATGTTCTCCCTTTAGAAGATGGGCAACTTCGGCACGCTGAGGAAAATCGTTGGTGTAATCATATTTATCACATATTAGAAAAGGATATTTGGGCTTACATGATTAAGAATCACCATTAGATGACTTCTTTGAATCTTGCTTAGGGTTTTTGGATTTAGACTTGTCTTTACCCTTTTTCTTACCCTTTGAAGATTTATCTGGTACAATAGACTAAAAAACATTTACCTCTGAGGTTTTACCAAGATTATTTTGATTCTAACTGTTAGCCACCTATAAAATTTGTTATACCAAAAGGTGGATAAAAATTTTTGAGCCTTCAAGGAACAATTTTTTTTATATATTACTAAAAACTGTTGGCTCTTGAAGACTCTTGAAGGCCTCATGCCTCTATCCAAATCTACACTGCTATTTACATCCTAAAAAGACTCTGAAATCCTACTGATTTCCAAGGCCAAATACTGCTGCAAACACATTTTCCGCTTCCTCTTCTTCCAAAAATAACCTCTTTTTTCCTCTCCTCTTTCCCCATGAAAATCTCCCATTTCCACATTTCTCCCCTTTTCCACTTCATAAAAACCCATGATAAGGTTCTAAGACCCCTTCTTAGCCTTATCGAAACCCTCAAATGCATTTGAAAAATCCTTGAGAAACCATTAAAATGCATGGTTTGTATGTTTTGGGGAGTTAAGCCCCCTTAGGTTAAGTCTCTAACCCTTTCCATCCATACGCCTTGGCGCCAGAACCGGGCGCTGAGCCAGTTGGGTGCTTATCTGTTTTAAATCATATCTCTCCGCCCAAAGTATAAAAACCTTTGTTATTTTCCAAAACTTTGGGTTTTATTTTATTTTATTTTTATTTCCTATAGTTTCCGTCGGTCCGAGTTCTCGAGCCCCCTCCACCGTCGATCTGATCTGCAAATCGACGGTACGGAATCTATCCATCCGGTGGTCCCCGCCAGCTGTACATCACTCACCGCTGAAAAAAACCATGTGGTATCTATCACACCGCCTTTGGGCGAAGGCGGTTTTTTCACAAATGCCAGCGATTCCATATGCCGTTTGACACGTGTCCTGGGCACTGTTCACAAAACCACCATCCATCGCACGTTATTGTTCCGACGTGGATGCCAGGTGATATTGCTGTGCACTGTTCGATCTGGGGCGGGTCATCCGATGGCTATCGCTCGCTAAAGATGCCCGATGTTTAACGTGATCTCGACGTGCCATCCAGTTAATCTCCATCGTCGATCTGATCTGCAGATCGACAGTCCATATTTTATCGCCCTTATTCCATCGCCCAATCAACGAGTCTCTATTTTGACTTTCCCCCTCGCTCTCGACCGTCGATCTCCACGCGATCGATAGCTTTGATTTAATCTTTCTTCCGCATTCTCCGATCAATCCTAACCATTGGATGATGCCATCCAACGGCCAAGCTTCCTCCACATACCTCTGTAGAAATAAACCTATAAATGCATGGATTTTATAATAAGTTATTTATATTTTCCAGGGTTTCGAGGTTTTATTGCCATTTTTCGAGGAAAATTCGAAGGCGGAGGATGACGATCCTCCCGCCTTCGATTCACCAAAGGAAATCCTTCGCAGAGTATAATTTCATGTTTCTTCAATGTTTTCCTCAGGCATTGATGCCACATAACCCTGCGCAGCCCTTTTTATCAGCAAAAAACATAGCAAGTCAATCACAAATCACAGAGTATCAGTGACGGGGATCAAAGTGAACCAGAATAGAGGATTAAAGGACATATTTTTTGGGATTACATCTAAGATGTTTATCAAAAGCCTAATCCCCAAGAAAAACACAGTTTAAAGAGAATTTGAAGTGTTTTACCGATGGGAAACCCTCCACTACCACAAATTGAGGCAAATTGATCCCTCTAGCTACCACAGCGCCACTTGTACCTCGAAGCTTTCAATCAGAGGCCGAAGTTATTGATCAAATAAAAATATTTTCCTCAATGCAGCCAGAGAGTTACTTCTGTAGGGAATATTAATGCAAATAATATCTGCAAAGTAACCTCGACATCACACAAAGCCTCAAAGGTAAACAAAAGCTCCCACAGAGCTTAATATTTATGTAAAAACATTTAATACAGAGGATATGTATGTAAGTTTCTTCATTGAGCCCCTCAAAGGCCTAGAAACCATTTAATTCTATATTAATTTTAATTGATATCTTTTATCAGATCTCACCTCCTCATCCTTCTATATATACTACAACAGAAGATGAGTAAGGGGTTGGTTGTAGAACTTTGATATACACTTGAGCTTAAACTTCTGATTGTACATAGTATTCACCGGCTCTTGGAGCTCTGCTTGTAATAGATAAGTTAGGCTGAGATGTGTAGATGGTTGCTAAACTGAAGCACTGGACTTAATGCTGTAACTGGTTTGGAGCATCAATACAAGCTGATTTATGGGATCCTGGTCTATGTTGACGGTGATGTTTCTCTAATTTTTACTTGTTATTTTGTTTCTATTTTCACTGTGTTTCATATTCTCTTATAAAGAACAGCATGCATAGAGTTAGGATCTACTGTACATCAGTAACCTTCTCTGACTGAAAATATTTATCTAAATGTTTTCTTCTAAACTGTGTTATTTAGGAATATTTTAATTCAGTTCAAGCATAGGAATGCTGGCGTTCCCTCATCTTATTGTCTGAGCTGAATATTATTCTTAAATGTTATTTCCAGCATATTTTTTGTGAAGATGAACTGAGGAATATATGGTGAGCCCTGGTCCCAGTTTTATCCCCACAACTATCTAGATGTTTCCCTTTGGAATGTGTTAAAAGCTGGCTAGTTTAAAAATACTTACCAGATCATAGGCCATTCTGTGTTATCTTTGTATTTTCCTTGAAAGTTACTAAGTAAAGAAGAGCTAGGAGAGGATTTGTGGTGAGCCCGGCCCGCTAGTTTCTACTGCAAAGGTTGCTTCCAAGTTTCCATTTGTTTTAAAATGTTTTCTATTGAAAGTGTATCAAAGGCTGCTAGTTTAAAAGCACTTACCAGATCCTAGTTTACTTTTATGTTTTTCTTGAGTTCATGTCAAAGGCTGACTAGTTTAAAAGTACTTATCAGATCCTGGGCTCCTCTTGTTCTACATCTGTTTATCTCTCCTTCTTGTTGTTTCATTTCACTCCATAAATCAAACTTAAAATAGATCCTTAGACATAGATGACTTGCCCCATAGACCACTCTTGCCTCTTGATGCTTCAATTAAATCCTATTATGACTCCATAGCCCAATGGACTAAAACCTGCAATTGTCTATCTGTTTGGTCGAAGCTTACTCTGATTGCTTACAACTTCTCACCTTTGAAACTTTTTGCACTTAGAACTTTCTCCTCAAAACAATAATCATGCTCAACCATCCAAAAAAAAACAAAACCCTTGGCCTTCATAACTAGCCTAATATCATAACCCCAAACTTCAAAGACAAATCCATCTTTGCACTTATTGGAGAGATCCCTCTCCAGATTCAGGAGGGCTAGATTCTAGAATCCCAAAGTTTGTTGAAACGATGTTGCTTCTGTATTTTTAGTTTTACCAATCCACTAAAATTACAGATCCCTAACATTTCTGGCGACTCCGCTGGGGACTCCAAACCCTATACCTTTTTTGTGTTCTCCCACACTCTTAGATAGAGTCTGGAAAGGGCCAGGTAGCCTCCAGATTCATCCTCTTTCAGAGGTGACATATCTGGTGAATGCCCTCCTAGTCTATCTCTAGTTTGAGTTCCCTTGAAAACTTCATAAAACTATGTGAGTATAAAGCAACCTTTTCAAGAACTACCAAGAAATGGTAATCATGATGAAACTTGTTTGAATCAGTGACAAACTAGGTAAACCCTAGTATTCTCGTAAGACTTTATCTAACCTTGAAAAATCAGCTGGCTTAGCCATAAGAGTAAATTGTCTTTGTCTCATAACCTTAGCTAAGTTTTGAAATAGATTTAGCTTATTCTTAAAAACCATACAAAAAAAAAAAAAACTCAGAAAAACCTAAAAATTATTTCGGATTGGTATCCAATAGACATGGTGGTGGACCATAAAACCTTTTACCTCCTTAGGAGCTAAAAAAACTTCCACTTGGCGACTCCACAATCCTTAGCAGACCTTAAGACTCCACTGGGAAGAACCCTCATCATTATAATAACATTCAAACTCATTTAGAGGACTGTGGGATTAATATTTGTGTAAACACATTAGTTAACCTCTCAAAGACTGTCATACCTGGTTGAACTTTTCTTGTTTATTTGGGTCTAATAACATAGCATAGTGGCTCCCAGAAAGATTCACACTAGAGCCTATCTTGACCCAGACCCACCTGAAGTAGTTGATAACCCAGAAGGTATCCTTAGGAAGTCTCCTAAGATTAAATTGTCAACTGTTTTCAGGCCACCCTTGAGAGCTAGTTCAGTTCCGGAAAATCTTTCAGCTCTACAACAATCTCAAGTTGACTTAGTAAATTTTCTTAGAACTAGGTCTCTTGGTGATTTAGATCAATTAGATTCTGAGTCTTCACTATCATCTCCTGAAACAAGTGAGCCTCTTGGTAGCAGAGAAACAACACCTCCTGGTTTACATTTCCTTCACAACTTAGGTGTCTCTCATCCAAGATCAGCTCAGCAGTCTATTCCTGGTCCATCCACTTCTACTCATCCTACATCCACTATTCAAACCACCCCACTTCAGCCCACTGTTCCTGTTGTTAATCCACTCCTTGTAAATCCTTTCCCACCACCTATCATGGCAGCATGGTATGCTCCCTTAGTCCTTCCTGTACCATTAGTCAATCTTCCACAGGACTATCAGTCCAAAATTACATTATATGATTCCAACAATGCTACAACTGCATCACAACATGTGGATAAGATGAATGACTATTTTGACAGAAATGAAATTGATGATGATTCTGTCAAGCTTAGATTATTTTCTCAGAGCCTAGGGGGAGAAGTAAGAAAATGGTTCAAAGGTTTGGCCCCACATAGTATTAATGATCTCCAAGGCTTCCATCAAACGTTCTTAAACAAATGGGAAGTAAATAAAAACCCTCTCCAAGTCCTTTCTGACTACAAGAACCTCCATAGAAACACTGGGGAAAGTGTGTAATCTTATTGCACTAGATTCAATAGTGTGTATAATGCCCTTTCCCCAAAGCTAAAACCTCCACAGGGCTCAGCTTTAAACAATTTTCCTGAAGGGTTTGACTCTGACATGACCTATCAACTAAGAGAGAGAGATTTTGCTACTCTTGAAGATATGCAAAGGGGTTCTCTTTCTGTGGAAATCAACTTAATGGAAAAGAGAGCCAGAATGAAAACTGAAAAGAGAGTGTCCTTTAGAGAGGAATCTACACCCTCTACTTCCAACTCAAAGATGGAGAAACTGATGGAGGAGATGATGAAAGAGATGAGCATAATTAAGAGAGCACAAGAAAATCAAAACCAAACTGCTCTTCAAAATAGAAACCAGAACCAAAATCAGAATGTCAAAAGAAACCAACCTCCAAAAAGACCTAGGGAAGATGATCATCAGATCACTCCTCCCTTTCATCAAAACTATGTAAGTGAGGTTGAGGAAACAAATGAAATAGTAGAGGATGATATAAACATGCTGGGGATAAACAATGATGACTTTGAGATTCATTATGATAGAAAACAATGTCTATACACACCTTATGATGACAAAAGAGGTGATTATGAAAATTATCATTAAGACATGGAAAATGTCATCATAGAGCCTTAAAGAGAATACGACCTTAGAAGTAAAACTAGTCAACAACCCCACAGCAACAAAACCTCTGAAAAATCTTCACAAAACAACACTGCAACCAAACCTAAAGTTGTCAAACAAAAGGATAAAACAGTGGCTATAAATTCTGATAAAGGAAAAGGTAAAAGCACTCAAAACAATGAAGATCAGAGTGCAGACCTTAGTAGTACTAACACTTCAGCTAGTACTCCTGCAAAAACATTTTTTTCAAGTGTAAATAAAAAAAATCAGCAAGTTGATATTGTTGATAGAGTGACAGCTAATAAGGCTGAAACCAGCACTTTAAAGAGTCAAATTCCTTTCAGCCTGGAGCAGGAAATTTCAAAGATCAAAATCTATGTTCCCTTGACTGAGTTAGCTGCCCAACATGTATACCCTCTCCAAATTTTGAAGGCTTTAAACATGGAAGAAAATGAGGACACAGTCAATCTTAATGATGACCAACCAGAGTTGATTTTTGGTCCTAAGATTGAAGGTAGATATCAAGAAGGACCTGTTCCTCCCTTTTATGTGAGTTTAAATGTTCATGACAAAATTTTGCACAATGTTATGCATGATTTCAGGGCTTCTCATAATTTAATGCCAAAAGTTGTAATGGAGAGCCTTGGTTTAGAAATCAGCAGACCTTACAAAGACCTTTACTCCTTTGATTCCAGCAGAGTAAGATGTTTAGGATTAATCAAAGACCTTTGTGTTAACTTAGCCCAGATTCCAGCCAAATGCCTAGTTATGGATATTGTTGTGGCTGATGTCCCCCCCAAGTATGGAATGTTATTATCTAGGTCTTGGGGGGATACGTTACAGGGGAATATGCAAATGGACATGACTTATGCGACTATCCCTGTTTTCAATCAGAATAGAAGACTTTACAGGGAGTCTCATATGAAATACATGGTTACAATTCAAGACAGACCGCAAAACTCCCCTTTATACTCTGTGGATACCGGCCTTGATTCATTTATCCTTTTTAACGAAGAAACATTAGATGAACAAGTAACTTTAACAAAGTTAATGACGAATAGGGAAGAGGAAGAAAATACCACAGAGCTGTCAAAGAAGTTTGTTGAACCTTTAAACATTAGCAAACTAAACAAAGGTTTTGAACTACAAGTCATGCATCTGTTGCTTTTAGACCTTGACACTCAAGAAAACATGCCTCCACTTAACGAAAAACTTGAAGAGTCAAAACAAATTCAATTAAGTGCCGCTAATCATGAAAGTCTAGAAAGCGCAATAGTTAAAGAGGACATTAACCAGGATTAAACCAACAACAGTCCTCTGTGGAGTATGTATTTTGATGGATCCTGCACTAGAACTAACGCTGGTGTAGGTGTCTGGATTTCCAACACTGAAAATAACTACACAAAAAGCATTTCCTGCAAGTTAAACTTTCAATGTTCCAATAACATAGCAGAATATGAATCCCTTCTCTTAGGCTTACATTTGTTGAAAAATTTAGGAGCCACAAGAATCAATGTGTATGGGGATTTAGAGTTAGTCATTAGGCAAGTCAATGGGGAGTATAATGCAAATCATCCCATACTTAGAGCCTACCGAAATGATGTCACGGACCTCTTGAAAACCTTTGACGAGTCCAAATTGATTTTTGTCCCAAGAAAGAAAAACATTGCAGCCCACAATTTAGCCTTTGCAGCTAGGACATGCTTGACACCATATGAAACCAAAGACTGCACAAATGAGATAAAATTTAGACCAAATGTGCCTGATAATGAAAAGTATTGGCAGGTGTTTGACAATGATAAAAAAATAGAAGACTTCATGCAATTCAAAAATGAATTTGAACTACACAATTCGGACTCAGAGTATGATATAGACTGCAGTGAAGAAAATTTCCTTGGTGAAGAGGAACCATCTCCTGAACCTGTTAATATCAACCTGCTGTCAAGCAAACTAAAAAACAAAACATAATTGGATGCAGAGTTCGAAACAGATGAGTTAGAAACTCTTCATTCTAAAGATGAAAGTTTGCCTAAAGGTCTGGCTCCTTTAGAAGAGTTGTTCGATATTAATGACGTGGCAAATAAACCAAAACTAGAACCGTTAGAGACTGAAGTAGAAGAGTGTAATATAGGCAGTGAAATTAAACCTATGATGATTAAACTGTCTAAAACTTTACCAGATCACATTAAACTTAAATACATAGAGCTGTTTAAAGAGTTTTCTGATGTTTTTGCATGGAGTTACGAAGATCTTAAGTCCTATGACACTGAAATAATACAGCTCAAAATTCCCCTCAAAGAAAACCAAAAACCATTCAAACAGAAACTACGCAAAATAAACTCTGTTTAGCTTCCTTTGGTTCAGAAGGAGATCATGAAAATGTATGAAGCTGGTATTATTTTCCCTATTAGATATTCTGAATGGGTGTCTAATCTGGTGTCAGTTAGGAAGAAAACTGGAGAAATTAGGCTTTGTATAGACTTTAGAGACTTAAACAAAGCTTCATTGAAAGACAACTACCCTTTACCTAATATGGATCACATTTTACAAAGGGTGGTAGGGTCTAGAAGAATCTCTTTGCTAGATGGCTATTCAGGGTACAATCAGATCTTAGTTCACCCTACTGATCAATTAAAGACAACCTTTACTACACCATGGGGCATTTTCATGTATGTGAAAATTCCCTTTGGTCTAATGAATGCTGGAGCAACTTTTAAAAGAGCCATGGACATAACATTCTTAGAAGAACTGGGCTTCTTCATCATTATCTATCTGGATGATGTCACTGTGTTTTCAAAAACAGATGAAGAGCACTTAGAACATTTAAGAAACGTTTTCGAGAAATGCAAAAATTTTGGAATATCTTTGAACCCTAAGAAGACACTATTTGGTCTCCAAGAAGGTAAACTTCTTGGGCACATTATTTATGAGGAGGGTATAAAGATATATCCAAAGAGGATTGAGGCCATATTGCAAATCTCTCACCCTCGAAACATCAAAGAGTTGCAATCTTTCATTGGAAAGATTAACTTTTTAAGAAGGTTCATCCCCAACTTGGCTGAGCTCCTTAGGAATATCACAAACATGTTAAAGAAGGAGCAAGGGATAAAATGGAACTTGGAAGCAAAGAAGTCCTTTGAGCTGGTGAAACAAGCCTTAACCAAAACACGGGTTCTTATAAGTCCTGATTTTTCAAAATATTTTTATATCTTTTCATTTGCATCAGAACATACCATAGCTGCTATCCTTTTACAGAAAAATATGCAAGGACAAGAGCAGCCTATTGCATTCTTTAGCAAGGCATTGAGGGATGCCCCTTGAAGTATAACATTATGGAAAAGCAAGCTTTTTCCTTGGTTAAAGCTTTGAAAGACTTCAGAGTGTACATCCTTCACTCACACATCATTGCCTTTGTCCCAAACTCAGTTGTTAAAGACATTCTAACACAGGACCCAGATGGTAAGAGAGGTAAGTGGATTGCTATTATCCTTGAATATGATTTAGAGATAAAACCCACCAAACTCATCAAAGGCCAAGGTCTAGCTAGATTAATGGCTGAATCAAATTTTGAAGTCCTTGATATTAATATAATTAACGCTTTGGATGACCCAGAAGAATTCTCAACTCCTATAGTTGAAGATCATTTTATGAATTCTGCTTGGTATGCTGATATTATTTATGTTTTGTTTAATTTGAATACACCTCCTGGTTTGACAAAAACAAAGGCAAGATTCCTCAAATTGAAATCTGTAAACTATTGCATTATAGACAGATGTATTTATTGGAAGAATGCAAGTGGTCTATTGCTTAAATGTTTTCCTAAATTTGATGCAGATAAGGTTAAATACCAATTCCATGAAGGAGAGTGTGGAGGTCACTTGTACTGGAAGACAACAACCAACAAAATTTTTAGGGCTGGTTTCTATTGGCCTACTCTTTTTCATGATGTGCACAAGATGATCCTAGCCTGTCATAAATGTCAAATTTTTGAAGGAAAAAGAAAACTGCTACCCCTGCCTCTGCATCCAATCACTATTGAAACCCCATTTCAATAGTGGGGACTTGACTTCATAGGAGAAATCCATCCCCCATCTTCTGCCCAACATAGATGGATTCTCACTGCCACAGACTATTTCACTAAGTGGATAGAAGCCATACCTTGTAGGCAGGCCAACGATTCAGTTATCATAAAATTTATGGAGACTAACATTCTCTCCAGGTTTGGCTGTCCTACCAAGATTATCACTGATAATGCAGCAGCATTTAGATCAAACAAGATGGTTGATTTCTATCACCAATATCAAATAACGTTGGGGAATTCCACGGCCTATTACCCTCAAGGTAATGGACTTACAGAATCCTCAAACAAAATATTAGTGAACATAATCAAGAAATTGTTGGAGGAAAATAAGAAGTCTTGGCACACAAAGTTGATTCATGGATTGTGGGCTGATAGATTGACTTTGAAGAAATCTATTGGTATGTCACCTTTTCAGCTGGTGTATGGTACTGATGCAATTTTTCCAAACAGCCTGGGTGTACCAGTGATAAAGTTGGTTCAGGAGTTACAAAATGAAGAAAATGACATGATCAGAAGAATAAATTAGACCATTCATCTTCAACAAACCAAAGAGGAAGTGTATAACAGAGCATTGCAGAAACATGACAACATTAAAGAGATTTTTGACAGAAGAACCATGGCCAGCAATTTCAATATTGGTTACAAAGTTTTAAAGTGGGATTCCAAATGAGAAGAGAAGGGCAAGCATGGAAAATTTGACAACTTATGGCTTGGCCCTTACTTTATTCACTCAGCTGCTGGTAACAATGCATTTTTCTTGCAGGAGCTGAATGGAGCAGAACTATTTGGGGGTCCTGTCAATGGCAGGATGCTCAAGCATTACTTCTCTTGATCCATGATTCTGTTTCAAGGCCTTTTTATCTTTTTTCCACTATAAATATTTCATCCACCATTGCATTCAAAGTTGTAAAAATCGAAAATACAAAAACAATGAAAGAAAGAAAAGAGGGCAGGTTGTCAAAACAAGAAAGGTATAGCCCCATACCAAAAAGAGAGACAAATTCTGAAAGTGTGCAAGCTTAAATGCCACTCCTGAAAAACACATTTCTAGTTAGTCAAACAGCCTAATCTTGACTAATTAGTTTTAAATTTTCTGCTGATAGGATAGTAAATTTGATTTGCCAAACTGTTTAACTTTGGCTTATCAGTAGATAGTTTAGGATAGAAATTAAAGGTTCATACATTTTCAAAACCTGAACCTCAGTTTCCAAAAAGAGATGACTCAAATCGGTTTCATTTTCAGAGTCACAAAACATGTAAATCTGGTTCTAATTAACTCAAAATCTGAACCATAGAAACAAAGAAGGAACAACTCAAACAAGGGTCAAAATAGAGCTATAAAAAGAGAAGGCAGTACTTTAAACTTTCAGATCTTAAGCCTTCCATTTTGATTTAATTTTTCTGCAGGATAAATTTCTATGTGCAGCTTGTTTTATGCCATAGATCATAGCAAGTCAAACAAATTAATCTTGAATTGTCAGTTTTTAAATTTATGTGTAGAAATTAGAGAATAAAGTCGGTTGGACAGTTTAATCCCAACAAACAGTAGTTTAGGTAGAGAATTTTATGGGCTCAACTGTTTAATCTGAGCCCATGGAGAAATAAGAAGTAGAAACAGATTAGATTTCCTGCTTTTAAAAAGAATAAAATGTTGTGAAAAAGAGTTTTCCAATCCAAGTGCACTCTAATGAAGAGAAAATGTTAGACCAGTAGGATTGGGTAGGTAGAAAGTTGTATTGATGAAGTCCATTATTTTCCATGACTGCTATTATGTTTCAGAGCAAAGCTAGATCATCCAGCAAAGGAAGAATAGCCCAATGGATGTGGCACAGGTCAGCCTCCCAGAGAATGCAAGTCTGAAGTTCTTGATGCCTTCAAAAAGGCACCATCCCCAAGTGGAGCCACTGTTAGCCACCTATAAAATTTGTTATACCAAAAGGTGGCTAAAACTTTTTGAGCCTTCAAGGAACAATTTTTTTTATATATTACTAAAAATTGTTGGCTCTTGAAGACTCTTGAAGGCCTCACGCCTCTGTCCAAATCTACACTGCTGTTTACATCCTAAAAAGACTCTGAAATCCTGCTGATTTCCAAGGCCAAATACTGTTGCAAACACATTTTCCCCTTCCTCTTCTTCCAAAACTAACCTCTTTTTTCCTCTCCTTTTTCCCCATGAAAATCTCCCATTTCCACGTTTCTCCCCTTTTCCACTTCATAAAAACCCGTGATAAAGTTCTAAGAACCCTTCTTAGCCTTATCGAAACCCTCAAATACATTTGAAAAATCCTTGAGAAACCATTAAAATTCATGCTTTGTATGTTTTCGGGACTTAAGCCCCCTCGGGTTAAGTCTCTAACCCTTTCCGTCCATACGCCCTGACGCCAGAACCGGGCGCTGAACCAGTTGGGCGCTTATCCGTTTTAAATCATATCTCTCCGCCCAAAGTATAAAAACCTTTGTTATTTTCCAAAACTTCTAGTTTTATTTTATTTTATTTTTATTTCCATCCAACAACATGTGGGGCCTCGAGTCCCCTCCACTGTCATCATTCCGATTCGCATCGACTAAGCACCCATCTTTTTGGTGGTCCCCCGCCATCAGACATCACTCACCGCTACAAAAACTAAGGCATCTATCGCACCGCCTTTGCTGTGTTTTTCTCAATGCCAAGCATTCCATACGCTGCTTAACGCGTGTCCTCGGGTAATCGTTCACAAAACCGCCGTCCACGCACGTTATTGTTCGAAAACCGGATGCCCGCCACGACCACCGTGCACCGTCCGATCCGGGCGGGTAACCGCCGCGTCGCTGCCGCCAGATGCACGATGCTTAACGTGGTCCCGTGTGCCGTCCCGCTAACGTCCGCCATCGATCCGACCGTAGACGACGGTCCATATCTCCATCGGCTCGATTCCATCACCTACCACCCATTCTTCATATTGACTTTCCTCGTTTCTCGACCGGCTGCATCTCCGTGATCGACTTCGCCTGGTCGACCTTTCTTCGTCGTACGAATCCTGACCGTTGGATGATGCCATCCAACAGCCCCGCTTTCTTCACACGCCTTCCGATGCAGTTAACCTATATATGCAGGATTTTATAATTTTTGTTTGTATTTTGCAGGGTTTCCAAGTTTTCTCGCCGTTTTTTAGGAAGATTTGAAGGCAGAAGATGACGATTTTCCTGCCTTCGATTCGCCAAAGGAAATCCTTCGCAGGGTATAAAATCATGTTTCTTCAGTGTTTTCCTCAGCCATTGATGCCACATAACCCTGCGCAACCCTTTTTATTAGCAAAAAACATAGCAAGTCAATCACAAATCACAGAGTATCAGTGACGGGGATCAAAGTGAACCATAACAGAGGATTGAAGGACATATTTGTGGGGATTACGTCTAAGATGCTTATCAAAAGCCTAATCCCCAAGCAAAACATATTTTAAAGAGAATTTGAAGTGTTTTACCGACGGGAAACCCTCCACTGCCACAAATTGAGGCAAATTGATCCCTCTAGCTACCACGGTGCCACTCCGTACCTTTGCAGAAGCTTTCAATCATAGGTCGAAGTTGTTTGATCAAATAAAAATATTCCGCCTCAAATAGCCACGCCCAGAGAGTTACTCGTAGGTGAATATGCAAAATAATATCCTAAAGTGGTCCTGATGACTAATACGCAGCCTCAGTCACCAAAAGCTCCCACAGAGTTTAATCTTTATGTAAAAACATTTAATACATAGGATATGTATGTAAGTTTCTTCATTGAGCCCTCAAAGGCCCGTAAACCATTTAATTCTCAGATAATTGTAATTGAGACCTTGTCGTATCTTCACCTCCTATCCTTCATATACTTGCCACAGAAGATGAGTGAGGGGTTGGTTGTAGAACTTTGATATACACTTGAGCTTAAACTTCTGATTAAACATAGTATTCACTTCATTTGAGCTCTGCTTGTAATAGATAAGTTAGGCTGAGATGTGTAGATGGTTACAAATCAAGCACTCGACTTAAAGCTTTAACTTGCAGCTTGGAGCATCATTAAGGTTATTTTAGGATCCCCGGGTCTGTTGATGGCAGGGATGTTTCTCTAATTGTTACTTGTTATTTGTTTCGTTTTCACCGGTAGCCTATATTCTCTAAAGAACAACATAAAGGAGTTAGGACCTACCGTATATCAAGAACTCCTTCAACTGAAAATCTTTATGTGAACATTTTCTTCTCTTAACCTGTTATTTAGAACAAATTAATCTCGCCCAAGCTAACAGAATGCCAGTGTTCCCTCGTCTTATTGTCTTAGCTGAATATTATTCTTAAATGTTATTTTCAGTATATGTTTTGTGAAGATGAACTGAGGAAGTTATGGTGAGCCCTGGTCCCAGTTTTGTCCCCACAAATATCTGGATGTTTCCCTTTGGAATGTGTTAAAAGCTGGCTAGTTTAAAAATACTTACCAGATCTTAGGCCATTTTGTGTTATCTTTGTGTTTGCCTTGAAAGTTACTAAGTAAAGAAGAGCTAGGAGAGGATTTGTGGTGAGCCCGGCCCGCTAGTTTCTACTCCAAAGGTTGCTTTCAAGTTTCCCTTTGTTTTAAAATGTTTTATATTGAAAGTGTATCAAATGCTGCTAGTTTAAAAGTACTTACCAGATTCTAATTTACTTTTATGTTTTTCTTGAGTTCATGTCAAAGGTTGACTAGTTTAAAAGTACTTATTAGATCCTGGGCTGCTCTTGTTCTGCATCTGTTTATCTCTCCTTCTTGTTGTTTCATTTCATTCCATAAATCAAACTTAAAAGAGATCCTTAGAAATAGATGACTTGCCCCATAGACCACTCTTGCCTCTTGCTGCTTCAATTAAATCCTATTATGACTCCATAGCCCAATGGACTAAAACCTGCAATTGTCTATCTGTTTGGTCGAAGCTTACTATGATTGCTTGCAACTTCTCACCTTTGAAACTTTTTTCACTTATAACTTTCTCCTCAAAAGAATAATCATGCTCAACCATCCAAAAAACAACAAAACCGTTGGCCTTCATAACTAGCCTAATATCATAACCCCAAAGTTGGTTGAAACGATGTTGCTTCTGCAGTTTTAGTTTTACCAATCCGCTAAAATTACAGATCCCTAACACTAAGAAGGAGGGGGTGTAGCGGTAGTAGTGGATTTGGACTTCAAAGAAACCTTAGGCACGCTACTATTAGTATGATACATTGTCCTAATAACACCATCCATCGGAGGCATAACATGATACTGAGATGATGAAGAATTAGTCGAAGGATGCGGCACATCAGGTAATAACTCATATAGAGTCCCAGAATGGGAATAAAACAAGTCGAGGTATTGAGCTCTAGAAATTACCTCATCTTCTATGACACACCCTCCCATTGCAAGATCTTTTACAATTTTGTGAACAAATGATTTTGTGAACCATTCGGCCAACAGATGATCAAGGATCTCAAATTTTATGAGGCAAAAATTTCGCTGCCATTCATGGATGTGATCCCAGATATGTGTAGCAGTTGACTGCTTCAACGAAGTGAGAAAATAGGCGTCGGTTTCATACCAGACATGCAGTTGGAAGTGAGTAAGGAAGGTCATAGCCAAGGAATTGAAATTGAAGAAAATTCCTCTAGAGAGCTCAATGTATCAATTGGCTGCAACACTAGTCAAAGTGTTTTGGAAAATATGAAGATGAATGGAATCATCATCAAAAGAATTAGAGGAACACCAAAAATGGTATGTCATAACATGCATTTGGGGGTATTTCCCATATTTTCCTTCAAACTTCGGACACTATCTTGGAATCTTACTTGGAATCGGTGGCCAATGCACCTAATGTTGGATGGGGTAATTTGTGAGCTTTGACACATCTCACAATTCCAACGTAGCCAAGAATGACGAAGGAGGATGATGAGGCGAGAAAGGTCCGAGATTCCAACTTGATTAATAATTATTTAGCCTCTAATAGGGCAGATTCTGACTCGGATATGCATATTTCCCCCATAGCTAGAAAGGACCTTGCTGCAAATATTTTTGATAGGGACCTAACTAGGGTTATTGATATGGCCTTTGCTAGAATTGAGGCTGTAGACCTTGCTGGACATGGGGTCCAGGATAAGGTCCTTGTTGAACATGAGGTCTATTTTGTGGTCCTTTTTGAAAGTAAGGTCCAGCCTGTGGTCCCTGCAAAACATAAGGTCCATCCTGTGGTCCCTCCTGAACATGAGGTCCAACCTATGGTGCTTGCTAAACATAGGGTTCAACCTGAGGTCTTGGATGAGCCTGATGGTATTGAGGAATTTGTTGATATCAAGTGTTGAGGCCTAGTCTGTGGTTGCTAGTACTAACCTTGAGGAAAGGGCTAGTACTGAGTACCAGACTGATGAGGGAAAGGACCAGGCTACTGAACCGGAGAATATTTAACATGAGGTTGAGAACTCGATTACCCCTCACGCAAAATGGGAGGTACATAAACAGGGTTAGACTACCCCCCATGCATGAATGAAACCATGGATTTCCCACTCAATGGTGTGAATGCAACAATCATAGATGGAAAAAAGGGGATAGAGGATCCAAACAAAATTTTCATTTGACCAATGGTGATCGTCGGTCGAATGAAATGTTGAGACACCGCGACCACATTCGAAGCCAATGGGTCAGAAGATGGAGGAATACCTGTTCACGAAATGGTATCTGGGAATAAGGGTGTACCACCAGAAGCTCCAAAAATAAGGTTTCCCAAAGAGGTATAACCGTGCGGGAGCATAGACGCGACATAGCAATATGGTATTTCGGTTCCGCTACCCAAATTGTGAGGTGTGGATCTGAAACATTCTCCCTCGGAGGGAAAAACTAATGAATAGGCTTCTAGGATATACGAGCCAGAGGTTTCCTAGAGAGTGCTTTAAGGAGCACTCACAAGAGGAACATCGTAAGCATTTGATGCCATTTCATCAAGAAAAAACTGATGAACGATAGAGAAAGATGCTACCAGAGAAGCTCGAAAAGGTATTCCAGGCTGATCAAAAGTGTTGTAAGGTTGCTAAAGAGAGACTACAATCAGATCAAAGAGTGGATTCAGAGGAAATATTAAGAACTATGTAGCTTGTTCAAGGCTTTCCAACTTAGATTCTTTCGATGTGGTCCAAGGATAATCATTAGGAGGTGCTCAACATGATATGGGCTGAACACTGATGAAAATTCCAAGCTTTTCACCTTATGCTTCAAGGGGTCCAATCAAAAAATAAGGGACCTCAGGGGGAGATTCTTGAGATCTGTCAGAGGAGGGAGTGTGCGAATCGACGATTCAACCACGATGATCTTCGAGAAGAATATCAAAAAGGAAAGAGGTGAAAAAAATCACAACTTACCAAGCAATAAAAGTTGGAGAACTGCATGGGTGAGATGTTTTCGTGGGAAATTACTTTTAGAATTAAGAAAAAATAGATAAAAAAAGGGTGTGCTAGACATAAAGTTTCACCAAGTATCAGTGAACTTCAATATACACCTTGGTGATCAAAGGAAAGAGAAATGACCCAAGACTTAATGTATGGTAGCCAATCTCCATGAATGTTGTTTTTGATGTATCACGTCTACAAGGCGACCGACTTAGTTACCTATGGTAGGTTTGCAACCTAGTGGTGTCTCCCCAAATATGCATGACGGTACGTGGGAGTCCATTCCATAGTATTGCTTTCAAATGCGTAACCGTTTGATGAGAGTGCCCCAAATATAGTTATCATACATCAATATACTTCCATACGTGGGACGGGATATCACCCCGGGGTTGTAATGGATACCGTTAGCGATAGATCCTACGCTTAACGATGTCAGAACATTTCTCTAACCTAGACCACTAAATATTCTCGTTAACTCCAATGTTCCTTAAGGTAAATTGGATTCATCTTAAGTTGATGTTGATTAAATTTTCAGTTTCAAGGCTCAAAACAAATGTCACCTAAATCTTTATGATGCAGACTAAATGCAAGAAATAAGCTTTCAATTTCGATGAATTCTAAACTACTTAGGGAAGAGAGACAAACAAGAATGCACTCAATGCAGCAATGATAATGCCCCCAAACTAGTTTAAAGTTATGAAAATGCAATGCTTTTCATATTGAATTCATTTTCCCAAAAAATGCAACCTATTGAAAATGAAAATGTCTTTCCTTTCACTAAGATGCAAAAAATATTTTTTTTTGGTTTTCACTTTGAAATGTAATCAAAAGCCAAACAAATGAACAAAGGAAGAAATGAAAAATCCCTTTACCTTTTTTTTTTTCAGTCAAACCAAACAAAAATCACTTTAAATAATTTGCGAAAGAAATGATTTTCACTCTTCTTAAAATGACAAAGATAATCCAAATCAAAAACGAAAAAGAAAACCACTTCCAATTTCTTTTGAACTTATAAAAAACACACTCTTCTATACTTGTGTGTCAAACAAATTGTAATATTAATATTTCACTTGATACTGAACTGAACGTAATACAGTCAGAAATGCAGAGATGAGTCATGACCAAAGCATACACCAACTCTTCTTCGAAACAAGACCAGAAAAATGCAACAAAGAGTGTTTGAAATGGAAATAAGTTCGCAAACTTACAAGGAATCAAAGAGATGAGAAAAACTTGATTATAGAATATAGGTAAGACAAAAACACATCAAGGAGATCACTGAGATCTCATAAACTCCTTGAAAGACTAGGATACACTGGATAATCAAAAGAGAAACTCAAATTTTCCCAAGGCTGAGATCAACACTTCTATGTTGAGAAGAAGGGTGCTGAAAGGCCAATCAGCACGACTGTACAATATAGAACAACACCGCCAATGTTATTGTGAGGATAGAAAAGGTGTTGGTCGCTTAAAACAAGGAAAAAATAAAAAGAGTCTAACACACACACTAGACCTAACACAATGAAGTGACAAACCATCCTTATACAAGATGACAGAGGCCTAAGCAGATTTAAATTTCAAAAATTGGAGAAACTAATCCAAGATCATTTCGGGGAAGGTGGACTTAAAAGGCTAAAGATCCCTAGTGGAGTCACTATTTCTATTGTCAATATAAATCCCCTCTACAGACAGAGGCAACCTCTCTAGCCCTAGAGTGTGTATAGTAACATGAGATTCTTTCTAACATAAGATTTCTTAACTAATGCTTACAATGCAAAGAGGAAAGAGACATAAATACCTTTTTCCAATCGCTATCCTTAGATCTGTTGATGGTGACCTCGATCCACGGTCTTTGTAGGCCCGCTTCCTTCTACTGATGGCGCGCGAATACTTGTGGATTATCGGGAGAGAACAACAAACATGATACAATATATAATAAACGTAAACACTAGCTATCTAGTAGATCAAGGAGTACCAAAATATTCTCATAATCATGTACACAAATATAGAAAGCAAACATCATATGTTATTATTGATAAATTACAAAAGGAGATCTTACAACTAGGCCTTGATGTTGGAGGTGTCTTAGGTGAAAATTTGAGTCATTCACCTAGCTCAAAAATATTCCTTCTTCTGTGCACTTAGGCTTAATCATGATGCTATCATGCAAAGGGATGAGAGTTCAAACGAGTCTGACAATTATCAACCAAGCTCTAAATTTTGGGGAATGAGGGATGTGAATTTATAGCAAGGAGAAGGAGGTTGGGATTCCATGAAAGGAGGAGGAAGGCCCACTTTCTAAGGGATGATCCCCCATGGATGAGCTCAAGGCTCTAAAATGAGAGAGCTCGACCTTATCATCTCTGTTCAACAACCAACTCGCCACCATTGAGCTTCTAGAGGTCGAAGCTTCTCCATTTGAGGAAGTACTGCCAGAAAGTGGATCAACACGGCTTTCCAAGAAATTAGGGTGCTGACAGTGATGGGTTAGAACTTGGATAAGGACATCAGTGTGGTCATGAAACCAGGAAGTGCACTAACCCAGGAAACCAAGAATTTGACCAAGTTTCTTCAGTAGTATTTCAAGGAAGTCTTCTTTGGATCTTCAAGGGGATATGTTAGCATATTTCTTGATGATGGAAACATTCCAGAGGATTCTTCATGGGGAATTTCAGGATCAGGGATTCAAAAATAATCATGGTGACAAATTACTATGTAACACCTGGTATTAATTTACACATATACAATTCCAAGACTAAAATGGTACACATAATATTCCATGGAGCTTTATACACAGAGCTCTATACATTATTTAGAATTATACACACTTTTTTAAATCATCAAACAATAAAGGATAATTAGAGTTCATGGCATCGTCCATTTAACACGTGGCCTCCTCTATCCCAAAGTGCTTCCACTGCACCTTGAATTTCTTTATGATCCAATTACAGAGCATGACAGTCCTCTGGTCTACAATGCACATTAATACGAGTTGGTACTCTCCCTCTGGTTCCACCTATAGCATAGAACAATTAATCACATGATTAGAATTGTGTAGATATATTTTAAGTAAAGAAACATGGAAAACATCATGAACTCTAATTGATGGAGGTAAAGCCAGTCTATATGCTATTGGTCCAATACTCTCAAGAATTTCAAATGGACCAAAATAATGTGGTGCCAACTTGGCACATGTCCCCATTTTTACGAAAATTTTCTTGGGTTTAATTTGGAGGTATACATGTTCCCCCACTTGGAAATCTTTGTGCACCCTATGCTTATGTGCATAGATTTTTTGTTTGTCCTGTGTCACTTTCATATTTTGTTTTATGATCGAAAATTGTTGTTTCATATCCTTAAGCATATCGAGTCCTACATACACTATGTTTATTGGGTCACTCCATCTAATAGGAGTATTACATTTTCTTCCATACAATGCCTCGAAGGGGCTCATCCTTATGGACTCTTGGTGTCCATTATTGTATTAAAATTCCACAAGTGGAAGATATTATTCCCATTTCTTAGGATGATACATCACATACATCCATAACATTTCCTCAAGGATCTGATTAATCCTCTCTTTTTTCCCATATGTTTGTGGATGATAGGTTGTACTAAATGCTAATTTTGTTCCCAATCATGCAAATAATTCCTTCCAAGCCTGGAAGTAAACTTAGAATCTTTATCTGACACAATATTCTTGGGAATGCCATGTAGTCTCACAATCTCCTTTATGAATATTTGTGCTATGTCACTTGAGAAATTGATGGATTTCACTGCCACAAAATGAGTTACCGTACTAAGTGTTTCCACCACCACCACGATTGCATCATGTTGCTTAGCTGTTTTGGGAAATCGTATGATAAAATCCATCGAGACCACCTCCCACTTCCATTATATAATATATATAGGCTGAAAAAATCTTGTCAGGTGTTTTCATTCAAACTTTACTTGTTGGCATTCCATTAACCTTGCTACAAAAGTTTTCACTTCTTTCTTCAGATTCAACTAGTCATAATACCTTTTGATGGGTGTGAGGGTCTTTTGATACCATGGGTGGCCTGAGTAAGGCTTAACATGGAATTATTTCATTATTAGCCTTTTTATTTCATCTTTTTTAGGCACATAAATTATGCCTTTAAACCTGACTAAGTCCTCCTCAGTGAGATGAGATCCTTCATCTTCACCTCTTTACTGCAATTTTTCTTTTAGTTGCTGATACTTTTCATCCAGTTCTCCAAGGATTTTGATTCTTTCTTATAGGTTTGTTGTGTACCAACTTATTTCTTCCAAGTGATTTACTCGGATTCTCCTACTCAAGACATCAGCAACCTTTTTTTCCTTTCCTTTTATGTGCTTAATCTCAAAGTCAAACTCATTGAGCATGGCTAGCCATCTTTCTTGCCTTGCATTCAACTTCTTCTTTCCAAAAAAATAATTGAATCCATTATCATCTAAAATGAGCATGAAATTCCTGCCAAGGTGGTAATGCCTCCAAATTTTCAAAGAATGAACAATATCAGCCAATTCTAAATTCCGTGTCACATAATTTTCCTCATGTTTGTTCAACTTTCTAGATTCCTAGCATTCTAATTTCTCTTACTGCATTACAAATCCATCTAATCCCTCTCTGCATGCATCTATACACATCATGAAATATTTTTTTGGATCTCTGATTCCCACCACTGGTGTAGTCATGAGAAATTGTTTCAACTACTCAAATATTTCCACACAATCTGCAGTCCATTCAAATATTTTCCCTTTCTTTTTCAAAGTTGTAATTGGATGACTGATTTTGGAGAAATTCTTAATATGTCTCCCACAATATCTTTCCAATCCCATGAATGATATAATTTCATCCACATTCTTTGGAGTTGGAAACTCCCATATGGATTTTATCTTTATATGGTCAATTGATATGCCTCCCCTAGAGACAATGTGCCCTAGACAATGTATCTGGGCTAGAAGAAGTCACACTTATTGAGTTTTGAATAGAGACTATGTTCCCTAAATAGTTGTAACACCGTAGCTAAATGATTTTCATGTTATTATTATGTTTTTCAATATATTAAAATGGCATCCACAAATACTCTGATAAACTTATCCAAGGATGGATGTAATACTTTGTTCATCCGGAACATGAACATGGATAGGGTGTTAGTGAGTTCAAAGGGTACCACTATGAATTCATAGTTCCCATATCTTGTTCTAAAGGTATTTTTATGGATATCTTCCTCCTTAACTCTTACTTGATGGTAGCCTAACCTCAAGCCAATATTGGATAAAAAAATTTCTCCTCTTAACTGGTCAAAGAGATCATCAATCCTTGGTAATGGGAACATATTCTTAATGGTTACTTTATTAAAATTCTTGTAATCAATGCACAATCAAAGGGTTTTTTCCTTCATCTTTACAAATAATATTGGTGCTTCCCAAGGAGATACGCTTGGCCTTATGTAACCTTTTTCAAGCATCTCCGTCAACTGTAATTTGTTCTCATCCAATTATTGCGTGATCATTCTATATGGGGCCTTGGATGTTGGTGCTGATCCTGAAACTACTTTGATAGGGAGATATATCTCCATGTGAGGGGTTAATCCAAGAACCTCCACTGGAAAAACATTTTCACATTGTTTCAAAACACAGTACTTTTGAAGTAATTCAACCTCATAATTTTATCTTCTACAAGATTCCTCACTCTGGAAAAATTGTACTGTAACCAACATGCATATTTTCATGTTACTATGTTTTTATTTCATATCAGTGATTAGCCTCACTGATATGGGTTTCCTTTTTCCTTGCAACACTATTTTTTAACTTCATCATCCAAGCATTCTATTTATTTCTCATAGTAATCTACCTTCATCTGGTGTAGGTACAACCAATCCATGCCTATAATAAGTCATACCCACCCAATGGTAAGACATTCAAGTGGGCTATCATGTGCATTCCACTGACCTCAATTACAAACGACCTTACCCAATGGTTGATTCTTATTCTTGTTCTTGTTTCCAATTGAACTAGCCAAGGTTCTTAATGCAACTCCTTACCCAGTCCAAAATTCTCCATAACTTTTGCACAGATATAACTATAATTGGAACCATGATCAATAAAAATGGAAATTACTTGCTATTGTAGCTTACCTTCCATCTGAATGATGGATGTCTAGTGATCTACTTGGTGATTTTCCACTGATGCATAAAATTTAGGCATACTCTTAGCTACTTCATCCATTGTGCTTATCTCTTGAGTGTTGTAGATATTTGGTCCAACATTATGCTGATGTGGGAAGTCTCTTCTCCTATGGTCCCCACCATAGGTCCAGCACTTGAGTGGTTCTCAGCCTTCAAACCTGGGTTGTGCTATTGTTGGTTGTTGCACATTTTTCTTTTTAGAAACATTGGCCTTTTGTTGAAATTTTCGTATCTGAGATGGGTACTTTAATTCCCTCATGTATGGGTTTTTCTTGGGCTAAATATTATTATTTCCAACGTTTCTCTTGGCCTACCAGTTTCTCCTAATCTCAAGTCTTTGTTTTTATTTCTCATAGCAATGTCATAATTTCTTCATAGCATCCTCAGGGTTTGAGGTTCTATCAGTTAAATTTTATCTATGATTTCCATAAGCATCCCGCTTATAAACCTTTGAATATTGTCTTTATCATCCTCGAGATATGGTACATATCGTAATGGTTCCAAAAACTTGGTGACATTCTCATCATTGGTTAACTCAACCATATTGAGTTCATAAAAATATTTGGTTTTGCTATCATATAATGCTCATATAGGTATTGTTCTATGAAGAGCTTTTCAAACTCTCCCCTTTCCGAATCCTATTCAGTAATGGCTCTAATATTCTTCAAGTCTTCCCACCATATATCATATTTCCATTTCAAATTGTATGTGACAATTCTAGCTTTCATATTTTCGGAATACTCATGTATTTTGAAAAGTTTATTCATTCCCAAAAACATGCATATTTTCATGTTACTATGTGTTGATTGCATATCAGTGATCAGCCTCACTAATATGGGTTTCCTTTTTCCTTGCAACACTCTTTTTTAACTTCATCATGCAAGCATTCTATTTCTTTCTCATAGTAATCTACCTTCGTCTGGTGTAGGTACAACCAATCCATGCCTATAATAAGTCATACCCACCCAATGGTAACACATTCAAGTGGGCTATCATGTGCATTCCACTGACCTCAATTGCAAATGACCTTACCCAATGGTTGATTCTTATCCTTGCGCTTGTTTCCAATTGAACTAGCCAAGGTTCTTGATGCAACTCCTTACCCAGTCCAAAATTATCCATAACTTTTGGACAGATACAACTATAATTGGAACCTCGATCAATAAAAATGGAAATTACTTGCTATTGTAAGTTACCTTCCATCTCAATGATGGATTTCTAGTGATCTGCTTGGTGATTGTACACTGATGCATAAAATTTAGGCATACTCTTAGCTACTTCATCCACTGTGCTTATCTCTTGAGTGTTGTAGATATTTGGTCCAACATTATGCTGATGTGGGAAATCTCTTCTCCTATGGTCCCCACCATAGGTGCGGCACTTGAGTGGTTCTCAGCCTTCAAACCTGGGTTGTGCTATTGTTGGTTGTTGAACATTTTTCTTGTTAGAAACATTGGCCTTTTGTTGAAATTTTCGTATCTAAGATGAGTTCTTTACTTCCCTCATGTCTGGGTTTTTCTTGGGCCAAATATTATTATGTCCAACGTTTCTCTTGGCCTACCAGTTGCTCCTAATCTCAATTAATTGTTTTTCTTTCTCATAGCAGTGTCCTACTTTCTTCATAGCAACCTCAGGGTTTGGGGTTCTATCAGTTAAATTTTATCTATGATTTCCATAAGCATCCCGCTTATAAGCCTTTGAATATTTTCTTTATCATTCTTGAGATATGGTACATATCGTAATGGTTCCAAAAACTTGGTGACATGCTCATCAATGGTTAACTCACCCATATTGAGTTCATAAAAACCTTTGGTTTTGCTATCATATAATGCTCATATAGGTATTTTTCTCTTAAAATATTTTCAAACTCTCGCCTTGCCAACTCCTTCTCAGTAATGGCTCTAATATTCTTCAAGTCTTCCCACCATATATCATATTTCCATTTCAAATTGTATGTGACCTACATCCTCCACCTTCTTCATATCCCCATCAAATGCAGGTGGATTTTCCTTCTTAAAGTTCTTAGGCATTTATCCTTTTCCTTTTCCTTGCTTACTAAGTGATGGTGATATTGAGAATGGTGATGCCTTCACGGAACCAAGTTAGATGTTTTTTTCAAGTACTACAACTATGTGTCGGTCCCTCCTCTTGGAGTGCTCAAACGGTCACCTCCGGCATGGTGTTCTCACTTCCTTTCCTGTGCCTTTTCCAGGACCTACCAACATCTAATATGTTGGTGTTTTCTTCCATTTATTAATGTATTTTTCTTTCTCTATGACTCGCCCTCCTCTCATATTTAATTTTCCTCTGCAAATCTGAGAGACTTTTCACAATGACTGTGTTGATATCTGCTTTCCTTTCTTCCACTCTTTCCAGCCTCTCATTATCATGCTTAAAGCTTCTCACCTCATCCCTTGGGCTTCTCAACATGTATATATAATCTGGGGAATGACTCCCTACCCCTTGGCCAACTAATCTCTCTCCTTGATCAATTCTGGCCCAATCATTTCCTTGTTGTGATTGATCAGAACTGTATTCAACCATTATGGTCACCCTCATCGTGAATTATTATGTTTAATGTTTCTTGTGATGTTCTTTCAATAACACACATTGATATACATTTAAAAATATATAACTCAAATACAAGGTCATGATTTACAATGAAGACTTATGTTGCGAAAATATAGTAATGTTAGCATGCCAACACAGCTATAAATCGTATGCATCAATCATTCAATCTCTTCATCATGATATTCAAAACAACAACAAATATATGACCTATGACCACCAAAATAAAGAACATAGACCATGATCGTACTTTCAGACAACCTTCATTAATGTTAGATTACCCACAAAGAGGGGATAAATAGGTTACTTCAAGTTTTAACATTAGATAGTTACCTAGTCATATACTTTTTCTCCATTTTTTTATCACTTTCACGTGAAGAAGCCCATCCAGTCTAGATTTGAACCTGGATAGCTCTAATACCACTCTGTAACATACCCCCTTTCTTTAGCAAGGTAAGATAGTATTTACTGGTGAATATGGTCCCCATTGTTCGGTCATGGAAACGAGATTAGGAGGGTCAAACCCTTAGTTTATTTAATTTTGTTTTTACTTAAGTTCTATATTTACAAATTTCCATTTCTTATGCACAGAAAATGGTGGTCACCAATTCCATGCTACCACGCGTAATTTCACCACAGTATCGTCCAACCAACATTTGACTAGATGGTCGGGACATTTCCATCTCCCTACTTTACAACATCGTCTCACATCCTGAACACCCGACCTCCCGAACTTAGACTGAGTCAGGGTCGGCCCATCCTATGAGCTCATGAATTTCCTTCATCTTGACTTCCTGACCTCCTGACCTTCAACCTATTCAGGTTGGCATATCAATTGCACTCCCTTCCGTTAGCATGCCACCTAACCTCCTGATCTATCACTAAGTCAAGGTCGACATCACTCTACTTATGTTACCACCAAAGCATCGGTTCCAACCTCCGACCTCTAGATGTTCATCTTGATGCATGGACCACACTTATATTCCACTTCATATTCCTCTAACCAATTGTGTAAGAGGGGAATCTGGCCACTCCAATCGCAAGCCTTCCCGCCTAAGGTTCAGATATGCAAGGGGATAAGCCTATCAAATCCTTCCTATAAGTTCAAGGTTTTGCTCCCTTATGCTGCAACAAACACCCTTCTCTTACCGTTATATTATGGCTCAGTCAAGGGACTTTGAATCTGCATCATACAATTATTTCAGTAGTGATCTTTATGCTCTCCCCAGAGACTGGATCTACCATTGTGCAAGCGTCTTCGAACTAGTATTTTCGACTGCGGTTTGGTCTCAAAGGACTACTCGAACTCTAGATATACTTCAACGTATTTCCACTCCATCAAATTCATATTAGGAAATTCCACATAGTTACCCCTTACAAGCTTTGGTGATAGATACATTGAGAGGTTCCTACACCATGGTCCCTCCTTGCCTTTGGGTAGGGAATTCCTCACATGACAGCATAGGTGCTCCTACATCTAACATCTACTAGAGGGATGTCATGAGTTTTTGGGAGTCTCCCACTTTTCTTGCTACATGTTGACATTTCCAAAGTCCAAACGAGCTTTTTTAGTTGCTCCTCGGTGCCGCTTATGGGTTGTTTTAGAATTTGTCTATTGGGAGGGATGCATAGTCCTCATCGCCAAAGTCCCTATGGGGGGAATGGAGGCTTCTACACAAGTAAATTTAGAGACCATGTTAGTAGGACTGTTGGGAACAAATATCACTAGGAACAATCTGTTGGTCCTTCACATACTTCTTTCTTGTTAGCACAACGGCTTGTAAGTAATTAACCTGATATATTCAATGACCGACTCTGGCCAACATAGGGATATTCTTATAAATTTCATATTAATAAAAAGGGTCTTAGAGTCCACTTATTTTATTTGTTCTATTTTTGGCCTAAAATATATCATTAAGTTTATTAAATTTATCTATTCTATTATTTCTTACATAGATAACCATTTTATTTGAAGTACGAGTCTTCCCATGCTCTATGGCTTAGGCTCCATGGTTATAAGGCATTTTTCCACTCTGTGACTTTATATACTCTATAATTTTCCATTACTAATTATTTTTTGTTTATTTACTTTTAAGTACAAGCACAACACACATGTACACACACATATACATAAACATTTTCAACATAAAAATTCGGGAAATATCCCTTAACAGTTGCACGAGAGGTATACACACAACAACACACTTTCAACCCCTATTTTTCTTTATCTATTACAAATGAAAATTCATCATAATCCATTAACTTGCAAGTAATATTAGAAAATTATTGTTGTTTAGTTTGCAAGGAAACTAAGTTGGGACTACGACTCTCCACCCAACCATAGACAATTACAGCCATTGCTACTTGCAGCTGCCACCTTGAGCTACATTACATAGTCTGGCGAAAAATTATTCCTTATGGGACCACACTCAAGCTGGAAAATAAGTCAAGGACTCAAGAGGACTTCCTGAATCAATCCCCATATATGTTTTACCTCTTATTTCGTGCATGGAATACATATTTCATTAAATTTGGAAGTATTCTGTCGATCTAGAATTTAGAACTTTAACTCGATTAAGTTTTTTCAAAATGTGCAATTATAAAATCACTTAGTTTACTAATTTTAATGTAGATATTCACCATTTTTGGTGAAAGATTTATCATGGTAAACTATATAAAATAAATTTATATAAACTTGCGAAAGAAACTCTTTCACATCTTAATCTTGGATTCCTTACATTATCTCTTTTAAGATTTTTTATGGTTTGTACTAAAAGCTATGTTTGTTAAGGTTATCTTATGAAAATAATGTTGTGTATGTTACTATTATTAACTTTATGAAAATAATGTTTTGTATGTTACTATTATTAACCCATTTAATTATAATATGATATAGTAAATATCATGTATGTGATGACAACTTAAAGATATCTGATAAATTACTATGGATCAAAAAAGCTTGAATTCAATTATTAAAACCATGCTCAGTAGGGCCTTGGTAACAAAAATTCATCATGTGTGTGTTAATTAGTTACGATTATTACTAAGACAAGGTTGGCACAATTTAAAAGTCTATCACCTTTGCAACACTAGTAATATGGTTGAAGATGAAAAACCCTCTTAGATCATCCAATTTATACGCATCTTGGATTTAAATTTCAAAATATTTGTGGCTCTACTAACCTTCTTGATCTTTTAACTAAACAAAATTATGATAATCTTGAAGCACTTCTTTTAATGCTTTTTTAGCATAGTAATAAAATTCTAAAGAATTTTGAGTAATATCTTTATGGATTCTTATATACTATATTTGGTCTTAGTGGATGATAATCATCATTATCACCATCATCATTACATAGTATTGTAGGAAGTTTGAACTATTTTAGAGTTGAGAGGAGAAAATACTTTTTTACGATCAACTTAAATGTTGAATGAGAGTAGTAGTATAGTTTATTTATTATTTATTATTTGTAATTTTGTGTTAAAAACTAAGTTAATTGAGACAGACTTAATGAATAATATATTAATAAGATATATATTAAGTATAAAGTTATTTAATGAAAAATTATCATAGTAATGTGTTCGATATATACCAGCATAGATCCATATTAAATACGGATTTAACATGAGCCTAGAGGGATCAGATTATATAAGACCAAACAAAAATTTTAACTATAAAAACCCATTTTTTTCTATATATAGTTATATATGAAGTTGATAATGACATAAATTAGTTAACATATATCTTCAAATAGTTTATTTGAATCTTTCGTTGAAATATTTTTGAAAAGTAAAAGATTTTAAAATCTGATTCACACAATTTTTTTTTTACTTCTAATTACTTTACAACATATTCATTTTTTCTTTAATTGTAGCTGACATTATTTTTCTATTTATAACATATTTTTTATTTTTTATTTTTAATTTAAAAGGCCACAGAATAGACAAACTTACACATCCCCCCATACTAGGCTATAGAATGAGCCTTACTAATCATTTTAATTATCAAAATCAATCATGAATTAGAACAATAACAAAGTAATACAATTTGATTATTTTCAAATACAAGAGGAAAGAGAGAAAATTGACTAAACTATTTATTACAAATGTTTAGTTTTTATTCTTGGAGTGTTTAAGGATATTATATTGAAAAGAACATATTGACATTCATCTAAAACTTAGATTCATCACATTATTTCGATTATAATGAATATTTATATTTATGTATTAAATTTGACTCATCAATAATAGATTTTGTAAAAAAAAATCTTACCTAGTATAAAGTTATTTAACAATATATTATTATTGTGTTTCTTAGTATTATTGACCATTTTAAATTGACACTAACTACTTTTCCTATGTTTAGTACAAATTAATTATACTAGTACAATGTTGGCACCACTTCAAAATCTATAAGAGGAAATATTTTATAAGTCTAGTTGTGTTGTTCAATGATCAAAGTCATTTTTTTATAAATTAGAGTGCAACAAAACAACAAATTTGATTTATATCAATTATAATAAGGAATGTAAGGGAAAACTCACTTAAAACATTATTACAAATGTCTAACATTTTTTCATTGAGTATTTAAATGGTTTATATTAAATAGAATACTAATTAGCTACTCCACTATTGTTTTAATAGACCGCGTTTAGAAGATCTTGTTTTTAAGTGCATTGTTGAATTTTATTATGCATATTTGATGTGGTGAGAGTCAAACAAAGCTTTGAAAACTTAAATATTTTATGGCACTGGCATGTCATTTGTATCACCACATGATTACATTGAAATACTAAATAATATAAAAATTCTCCATAAATAATATAAAACTTCTCCAAAAATAATATGAAGAGAATATTTGATATACAAGAAATATTGAAAAGTGTGTCTGGATGTATATTAATAGATCCTTAAAAAAAAAATTACATTCATGAATCATATAAACCTAATCTTAAGATATTCGCTCAAGTAGGCCAATAATAGCGTCTACACCATATTTATTTATCTTGGTCTTCTTGCAATGTTCTTTCTTTGGAATCCATGCCCACACCATGGCATTAATTGGAATAGAGCCAAGTTCTATGTCATCAGGATTTGGTATCCAATATTGCTATAAAAATTTTCTATTGTATTTCCCTAAAATAGGCTTCCGCCAATCAACCTTTACATGAAGATTCTCACTTTCATTATCCATAAATATATTTGAGATGTATTTTTCCATCCGAATCATCTCTCCCGCATCCTCATTTCCTGATCTAACTAGCAATAAATTTCCTTTCTCAACATAAATCATTGGATTGAATGTTGGATTTGGCTTGTTGCATTTGGGTCCAACATATACCGGTTCATCTACTGCATTATCAAAATCTCCATCCATAATACTTGAGATTACATGGAGTGCATTATGATCAACATCAACAATGTGCCTTGTCTCGGGCCAGAAAACCTCAAAAAGATGAATCACTTCCATCTATTATTCTATGATCATTATAGATTCCATATAATATATCAAGAACTCTTTCCCAATATAATACTTTATTTTTCCATTCCTCTGTAACAATCGGTGAATCCTCATTCCCGATACTGTCTTTCCACATTTTGATGTATGAGGTTGTCCCTTCCTTTAGTTATTTTAAATAGGCATCATTCTTTTTGGAAGCTAAGAAATATGGGTTCCCTATGGGAATTATAGGTCGACATTCATCATCTATATTCCATAACTCAACTGATTCTGACCACTCAATATCTCTAATGGATTCTTTGTACCTTAGTATTGGAATATCATTCAGTACAAGAAATTGGAAGTATTGAACATTGAGATGTCCAACTAGTGCATTTTTTCCCTCCTTGAAGTATCCATTAAGGAAAATTTTGAAGTCATAGACCTTGTCAATAAGTGTAGGTGGAAACACTCTATTTTCTTCAATTATGCGATATGTATACATCATTTTAGGTAAAGAATATATATCTTTACTTTTAAGGTTGGAAGGCATTCTTCCGTAGGTTCCATCTATGTCTTCATGGGTGTGCCCCACAGGCAAGAATACAACCTCAATTGTGATGAAGACACCAAGTGCAGTTAAAAGTGATAGAAACGTGAAAAGATAGTGATTCTTATTATCATTTGCTGCATTGTCCAATTTTAACAACAAATGTGGAGGAAGAGGTTTAAAATAAACATTTTGACTCTTTGATCTTCCATGAGATATAAAATCATCCTTGTACACTTGAAATTTTGAGTAAATAGAGGTGTCAAGTAATGCATTTGTAAGTGGGTTTCTTGAACTTCCACTCTCATAAAGTAGATCACCATACATATCAATTTGTGGGTCTTCAAGGTCCCTTAAGCACTTTGCAAGGAATTTAATAGTAAATTGTGATCCCATATGTACAAATGGTAGGGAGAAATGACCAAAACCTCATGTCTTATGCCTATGTGTTACAATACCTGTCAATGAAAAAAATAAATTTGTTCCTACAATGGATTTTGATTTGACACGTAGCCTTGGGGTTGAAGTCTTTGTTTTATCCATTTTATCATGGATAATGCTCAAATACTCCTTTGGAAACCACTCTGACATAATTCCATGGGCATAGTAGCAATATCTTCCACACATAAAAATCTTGTTATGTTCGTTCAGCCTACCTCGTGCCTTTTCTTCCAACTCTTTTGTAGTCGCTGAATTCATATGTGCTTTCAACACAATACATTCACTGCATTTACTGAAGTTGGTGTTCTTTGAAAATGCCACATCTCGAAACTTAGTATTCCAAATCTTGCTCATTGCTGGTTGTGATATTGATAGGTAATCAAGCTTTTGAAGAGCCTTATTGATCTCTTTTAACAAATAATTTTGTGTGTAAGTTGAAGGAAGAAATCTTAAAGGAGCAGATGTTTCATATTATTCAACTTGACGTGTTTGGTCTAGTGAAAAACCTGAATTATCCATTACAATTTTGTGCAATATTTCTATGTTTTCCATGGTGTGTGCTCGCGCTTTGCATGTATTGGTGTTACCATGAATAGCTTTGATCTGTCCCTGTTGGAAATAATGTTGGTAGTTATATAATGTTCTTTGAGGAATCTTATGTAAATTATACCATGTTTTCTTACAAGTAATATTCCCATTAAATATCATGTCCTTTACATTTCTAGCAATAGGTGGTAGGCCATGGCCATGGCTATGGCTCCTTGACATGACTATGTTTGACATGAGTGAATTCAAGAAAAATTCCCTAATACCATTTTTATTTATTTGTATCATACCCCTTCTAACACTTGCAATGGCCTTCCTATCCACATGTTGAAGACAATCTTTTCTACAACATACATCTGCTTCCAAAAGTCGAATTTCTTTCTCTTCATCTATTTTTGTTTGACATTTTGCAATTTTTGTTGTAGCCATAACTCGTTTAATCCTTTTATATGGCCATGTTACATGCATATCAATTGAGTTTCTATCTTTTTCATTACAAATATACCCATCACATTTTTTTAAGGGATTTGTGTCCTTTATAACATCTCATATCGCCATTTCCTTGGGTGACTCCTTGAACTTTTCCTTAATCCTTAATATCATAACCTTGTTGTCCACCAACTTATTTATTGGCAATATAACCAAACAATGTATAGAATTATCCTAAATTATGCATATTTCATAATTTCCATCTATCACTTCCAAAAAAACACCAAATTCCATTTCACCGTGTTTTACCTTCAACAATGTCATCCTCGTAGACATTAACTAGCATTCCTTTGGAAATGCACATGCTTGTTCCCATGCATTCATGTGTAAGAGAAACCCTTGTACATATGAATATAACCCTATCTTTGGGAATATTTATGGCATGATCATGACAGTGAGGTTGCAAATCTGATTCTGGCAAAGTCTCATAATATTCCAATGCACTCCCTAGTGTATGCTCAAATCCTGTTGGATGTGGTAGAGCATCATCATGTTTTAACACCTTCTCAATTTTAACCATTATGCATCCTTTATTTACCATATTTCCATGCACTTTATTCCCAAGCTCCGTATTTAATATGGAACCCTCACCCACCTTCACTCCATGTTGTAGAAGATCTACATTGTATCCAATAGAAAATGTAGAAGAAACATTTGCACCTACAAATGAATGTAAATAAGGTTAGTATTTACTAAAAAAATAAAATATATTATACTATCAATAATATTTGAACACATGCTTAAATATTTTGATTTACCTATGTTGTGCCTCAAATCCATGATCTTCCATGGATGTATGTCCCCTTCATCAACATTCTCCTCAATCAAATGTGGTTGAGTGACATCAATTATCAAAATTGCAACATAACATGCATTAACCCTTTCTCCAGCATAATAAGTTCTAGACTCTATAGATTCGACCCTTCCTAGCCCAATGAATTAATCATTAATAAAGAGATCAACATAATCCCCTTTTTCGAAAATTATATTTTCCATTCTAGCTTGTACCAATTCTGTAACAAAAATTAAATCATAAATTGTAAATAAAAGGTTGAACCATGTAAAGTGTGATTTTATATTTTTTCAAAAACACACAACTTTCAAAAAAGTAATATAGATGCAATAATTTAAATATTATGGTAGTCATATTATATGTAATGAAACATTGTTCCCCACCATCTAGTGCCTACTACCAAAAATTACTTTACATGCAAATTACACAAAAAAAACATATATGAAGACCATGCAATTAGAGATGTAGATAGCATCATAAAATGAAAAATATCAGATCATATCAAACCACTAAGTTTCTATTTAACTTCAGAAATGACACTTGTAATATTAATGCATGTGTATGAATAATGATCATAAGAAATTTGTAGAAGTTGAAGAACCAAAACATGGTCCATTGGAAAATCTAAGAAATTCCAAGATTGATGCTACATAAGATGTCTCAATTTTAACCATTATGCATCCTTTATTTACCATGTTTCCATGCACTTTATGCCCAATATTTGTATTGAATATGGAGCCCTCACCCACCTTCACTCCATGTTGTAGAAGATCTACCTTGGCTCCAATAGAAAATGTAGAAGAAACATTTGCACCTAAGGTTAGTATTTACTAAAAAAAAGTATTATACTATCAATAATATTTTAACACATGCTTCAATATTTTGATTTACCTATGTTGTGCCTCAAATCCATGAACGTCCATGGATGTATTTCCCCTTCATTAACGTCCTCCTCGATCAAATGTGGTTGAGTGACATCAATTATACAAATTGCAAAATAACATGCATTAACCCTTTCTGCGGCATAATAAGTTCTGGATTTTTTATATTCGACCCTTCCTAGCCCAACGACTTGATCATTAATAAGGAGATCAACATAGTCCCCTTTTTCCAAAATTATATTGTCCATTCTAGCTTGTAAAAATTTTGTAACAACAATTAGATCATAAATTGTAATTAAAAGGTTGAACCATGTGAAGTGTGATTTTATATTTTCACAAAAACATACAAATTTCAAAAAATTAATATATATGCAATAATTTAAATAGTATGGTAGTCATATTGTATGCAATGAAACATTTTTCCCCACCATCTAGTGCATACTACCAAAAAGTACTTTACATGCAAATTACACAAAAAAACATATATGAAGACCATGAAATTAGAGATGTTGATAGTATCATAGAATGACAAATATCAACTCATATCAAACCACCAAGTTCCTATTCAACTTATAAAAGGACACTTGTAGTCTTAATTCATGTGTGTGAATAATGATCATAAGAAATTTGTAGAAGTTGAAGAACCAAAACATGGTCCATTGGAAAATTTATTAAATTCCAAGATTGATGATACATAAGATGTCTAAAAGCGCCATGAAAAGGATAAATTATATTTTCACTTAGTGAGGATGTTTGATGTTTGAACTTGATAATCAAATCCAAACTAGAGGTTTTCTTCCAAATAAAATTTTTGAAGGACAAATATCAGCTCAAATATCAAACCACCAAATTCCTATTTAACTTCAGAAATGACACTTGTAGTCTTAATGCATATGTATGAATAATAATCATAAGAAATTTGTAGAAGTTGAAGAACCAAAACATGGTCCTTTGGAAAATCTAAGAAATTCCAAGATTGATGCTACATAATATGTCTAAAAGCTCCATGAAAAGGACAAATTATATTTCACTTAGTGAGGATATTTGATGTTTGAACTTGATAATCAAAATCCAAACTAGAGGTTTTCTTCGACATAAAAGTTTTGGTACTATAAATACTAGATAATTCTCATTCTTATTCTAAAAGAAAAGAAATTGCATTTTGCAAATATTTAGTTGCAATGTTAGCACTCCCTACCTATACACATCTAACAACATACCATTTAGGATGGATATAAAGGGATGTTAACTTTAGGTCCTCGAAAAGTGTAGATTTGAGTTTTTCTACATTTTTATGTTGATAAGGAAGATTCTTATATTATGCATCCAAACATTAGTGAAATTGTTTTTGGAAATTCATAACTATACAAAAAAATAGAGAGAAAAACAATACATGTTAAAAAATTGTGCTTGATAATTTAAAGTTGCATACATGTGCATTGGAAGCAAAATATAGTATACCTCAATAATACATTTATTCATAAACTTCAAAATTATACAAAGATCACATTATTCTCCATGGATTAAATAATTATGATTGGATTATTGTGTTTGTGCCAAAAGGAAAGCTATACCATCATCTTTCCTTCCAACTCAAGAACAAATGTAGTGCCAACAACATATATCTATATACAATTATTTTGCACTATCATTGATCTCCATAAATTGTTCCAAATCCAATAAAAGGGCACATCAAAAGCTATAACTCTAACCATTGTGATTATTGAGACAATTTCACCCCTAGAGTATTGGTTGCATAAGTGTAATGATGTCTAGAAGAAATCTAGTAATCACTAGGTATCCTTCTTGCATAATAAAAAATGCACTTCCAAGAACAATATCAGAGAACTAACCTTGCTGAGGGTGAAATCTTGATAGTTTTAATTTTGGAACAAGAACAAAGAAATCTAGTGCATTCTATAATTCCTTCTAACACAAATACAAGCACATTTCCAACAATAATATTGCATTGCGAAAAAAATCTATTGGATGCAAGATTTACTTATATCACAAACACAAACACATTTTCAACAATAACATTGCAAGATGAAGGAAATTTAACACATTATAACCTTCCTTCTAGCATAACAACAAACATATTTCTAATAACAACATTACATTATGAAGGAAATATAATGTGTCCTGGCTTTTCTTCTATCACAAGTAGAAGCCCATTTTGAACAAAAACATTGCACCTCAAATGAAATCTAACAATCAATATCATTCCTTCTACTACAAACATAACCATATTGCTAGAAGAAAAGTTACATGGTCAAATAAATCTAGCACATGCTAGATTTCCTTCTAGCAAAAACACAAGCACATTGCCAACAACAATATCTAAGGCTAACGAAATCCACCACATGCTAAATATCCTTCTAGTGTAAATAGAAGCATGTTACTCAAAAAAAAATTGCAAAGTAAAAGGAATATTTCACATTCTAGATTTTCTTCTAGCACAAACACAATCACATTGCCAGAAACAACATTGCAGTGTGGAAGATATCTAACCTATGCTTGATTTACTTCTAGCACATTGCCAACAATAACATTGTAGGGAAAAAAAAATCCAATGCATGATAGAATTCCTTCTAGCACAAATACAAGTACATTTCCAACATTATTGCATCGCAAAATAAATCAAATGCAGGTTATATTTCATTCTAGCACAAATACAAGCACGTTGCCAACAACAATATTGAATTGTGAAAAAAATCTATTGCATACTAGATTTTATTCTCGTACAAACACAAGCACGTTGCTAACACCAATATTTCATTGCAAAATAAATTTAGTGCATGCTAGAATTCCTCCCACCATACAAAAATATATTGGAAACATCAATATTGTAGGGTAAAAGAAATCTATATTGTGCTAGATTTTCTTCTATCACAAACATAAGAATATTTCCAATCAGAATATTGAAAGGTGAATTAGATCTAACATGCTATTTGTACTTATATCTCAAACACAAACATGTCACCAATAACAACATTGCAAGTTGAATGAAATCTAACACATGCTAGATTTCCTTCTCTCGCAAACACAAGCACAACAATATTGTAGGGTGAAAGAAACACCTTATGCAAGACAAAAGAAATCTGGTGTGTGATATATTTCCTTCTAGCACAAACACAAACATATAAAATTGTAGGGGTTAAGAATCTAGCGCATGCCAGATTTTGTTATAACATGAACACAAACATATTACCAACAACATTCTAGGGAAAAATAAATCTAGCACATGCTATATTTCCTTTTAGCACAATCACAAGCACATTGCCAATAACATCATTGTGGTGAAGGAAATATGGCGCATACTAGATTTCCTTCTAGCATAAACAATTGAATTGCCAACAACAACATTGCAATGCGAAAGATATATAGTGCACACTAGATTTCCTTCTAACGCATATACAACCACATTGTCAATAGACTCATAGAAGGGTGAAATAAATATAATGTATGTTAGATTTCCTTCTAGCACAAACACAAACACATTACAACATTTTTAGATAAAAGATATCTAGCACATGGTAGATTTACTTCTAGCACAAACAAAAGCATATTGTCAACAACCACATTGTAGTGAAAAATAAATCTAGTGCATGATAGATTTCTTTCGAGCCAAAATTGAAGCATGTTTCCAATAAAAACATTGCAAGGTGAAGAAAAGCTAACACATGCTAGATTTACGCATAGCACAAACACAAGCACACAACAACATTGTAGGGTGAAATAAATCTAGCATGCTAGATTTGATTCGAGCATAAACAAAAGCATATTGGCAACAACAACATTGCATGGAAACATATATCTAGAACAACTTCTATCACAAATAGAAGCACATTTCCAATAACTACATCGCAGGGTAAAATAAATTTAATGCATGTTAGCTTTACATGTAGCACAAGTACAAGCATACTACCAACAACAACATTTCATGCCAAAAGAAACCTAGCGTGTGCTATATTTCCTTCTAACACAAACATAAGCACATTGCCAAGGTGAAGTAAATCTAACACATTCTAGATTTCCTTCTATAATAAACAACCAAATTAGCAACAACAATATTGTAGAGCAAAAGAAATCTATCACAACTTCTAGCCCAAACACAAGCACATTTCCAATAACATTGACAAGGTGAAGGAAATCTAACACGTGCTAGATTTCCTTCTATCATAAACAACCAAATAGACAACAACAATATTGCAGAGAAAAATAATTCTAACATGTGCTAGATTTATGCATAGCAAAAATGCAAGCACACAACAACATTGTAGAGTGAAAGAAATATAGTGTGTTAGATTTGCTTCTAGCATAAACAAAAGTCTATATACAACAACAACATTGCATGTAAAAATATATCTACAACAACTTCTATCACAAACACAAGCACGTTTCCAATAAAAACATCGCAAGATCAAATAAATTTAACGCATGTTAGTTTTACATGTAGCACAAATACAAGCATACTACCAACAACAACATTTGTATTTGTGCTAGATTTCCTTCTATAATAAACAACCAAATTGACAACATCAATATTGTAGAGAAAAATAAATCTAGCACAACTTCTATCCCAAACAAAAGCACATTTCCAATAACATTTCCAAGGTGAAGGAAATCTAACACGTGCTAGATTTCCTTCTATCATAAACAACCAAAAATATAACAACAATATTACAGAGAAAAAAATATCTAGCATAGTTTCTAGCCCAAAAACATGCAAATTTCCAATAACAACATTGCAAGGTGAAATAAATTTAATGAGTGTTAGCTTTACATGTAGCACAAATACAAGCATACTACCAACAACAACATTGCATTCCAAAAGGAAATTTTTCTTGATGAAAGGAACATAATAAAGTAAAATAAGGACCTTCATATGGGAATTTGAGCGGAACCCTAGCGTCCCTACAATGGAACCCCTTCCCTCTGCCGTATTCAAGCCATCGCCTATCCCTAGAAATCTCAGTGTCCAGAGGACCTTGGCCATGTCACCGCTCCGGATTTCTCCTACAATCGATCATGCGAGAAACCATTCGAGGGATCAAGGACTGCACATACGTTTTTGGAGCCCTACGAGAGACGGATTTGTCGAAGTCAACCTTGATAAGACTCTTCCTCACTAGCAGATCCCTAGAAGCCTTGAAAACAGAAAAACGAAGGCCCCCTGGAGTCTCCCAGTAGAGATTTACAACAATCCATGCACATACATGCTCCAATGTATGTGCATTGGTCGTGGTTGGGCCCCTGTCTTCGAAATCCTCAGCTCGACCGCCCACTCTATGTCCCCCTGTCATAGATCTACCTCCATCCAGTGTTTTGAAATTGTCTAGGGTGGATAAGAGTGAATCCACCTAAAAAATAATAGCTTCCCAGCTGGCCCCATAAACTCCATCTCCAAATTTTTCCAGTTAGTGGTGACCCTCCCCAATGAGTATAACCACTAGACACCCATTCCCATGTTGATCTCTGGGACACTAAAAAAAGGTGATCAGTAACTGAGTAGTTCCCCATAACCACAGTCAACCCGGGAGCATACTTTGTGAACTACATGGTTCGGTCTCCTAGCACCAACAAGAACCCCTCAAATGTATTTGTATGAATGCCCCTATGCTCCACCATCTTGGAATCAATAAATTTGTGGGTGGCCCCACTGTCTACTTGAACTAAAACTCGTTGCCCCTGTATCATCCCCCTAATCCTAACTATCAAATTCTTTGGAACTCCTAGAAGTGAGGCAAGAACTCCCCCTGATGGGGAAAATGGTCCCCCTCTAGGTGGTAGTGGTGGTGGTGGTGCTCCCCCTAATGATGGTCCTCCCTCATCTCCCGGATTAGCTCGAACCTCAAACTCCTCATCCGAATCACTATCTGAATACACCTCAATGTAATGGGCCTTGCCCTTAGTGCAATTGTGCCCGGGTGCCCAGGGTTCTTGGCACATAAAGCATAACTTCCTACTCCAAAGGTCCCTTCAGGTCTCCTCATCCATCTGACCACGTCCTCCATCCATCTAGGGTGGTCTAGTGTCTCGGTTCCTCTGTGGTGCCGTGGGTCTAGTGGGGAAAAAGGCTTAGGTCTTGCACACAATTTCAATCATATCCCGGGTCCTGGAGATAGCATCTGTTAAATATGTAGACTTGTACGCCCTCACCCAACCACCCAATGGCTCTTCTAGCCCATCCAAAAATAGCGTGATCAACCAGGCCTCTGAAATGTCAGTCACCATCACTTCCAGTCTGTAAAAATCCATAATGTATGCCTTTGCACTGTTATTTTGTCTAAGTTGGGCTAACTCCCTAAAATGTAACTCTGGGTCTTTCCTCTCAAACCTCTCCAACAGCCTCTAGGTGAACTCTATGTAAGAAGTGATGTGAATATGTTGCAACATGATTAGCCCATGGTACCACCAATCTTAGGCATCCGCTTCCAAATGAAGGATAGAAAATCGAATAACATTGGTCTCCCACATGGGGTTCAGGTGGAAGTATGTATCTAGCTTCTGAACCCAAGCCCTGGCATCCAATTGTAGCATCCAATTGTTCTAGTGCAAGAACTCCAGTGAAGCTCACAGGAATTATCTTTTATGTATTTTACATCATTCTGTGTAATCAATTTTTAAAATATTACTCTTATGGGTATAGAAGAGAGCCTTTGGAAATATGTCAGAACTTATGATTCCATTTTTCACTTTATCCTCCCTGTTTTTTGGAAGGGATAATCGGTGCTCCGGATGTCAAAAATATGTTGAGCCCACTTGCTCTTTGTAGTATGGGTAAAGCCACAAAATTTTTACTTTAATATACAACATAATTGTGACTATGAAATAATGTGTAGTAATGTTGCAAACCTTAATTAAGGACCAACAATAGAACACTGATAAAGTTCCTAGAGGTATCTAGAATTTGAATCCTTCAAAGACCTTGGTCTTGACGTCATATTGTTGTATAAAACTAACAACACTTATGTTCCCCGAGGAGATCTGGGAATTAGGTTGATGCAAGAACTCATAACTCCAAATTTTTTGGACACATTGAATTAATCAAGACATTGACAAATTCACATGACACAAAGCTTGTCACAAGTTGCACCCATATCAAAAGATCCCATAATGGATTCGTGAAACAAGGAGGCCTATGATAAATACACAAAGGTTGTGGAGAAGTTTTATTTCATATTTCTCAGTGCTATAACTCATATATCAAAGCTCACGATTGTTAGCTGAGTATTTCAATTCCATGTTTGATGACCACACTTTGTTTCTGAAGTTGAATCATTACCAGCATGCCCTGTGCCAGAGCTGGCTCTCGACCTGAGTCCACAAAAAAACATGGGGGTAATCATTGCACTTGGTCAGGATGAGGTTGGATGGTCGCAAATGAGGTGAAAGGATGGAGAAGGGATTGGAGTAAATCATGAATATTGTGATTAGCATATTCTCTAAGTGTTTCCCTTGGATTTGATTTGGTGAGAACTTAGAAGTCAATATTTTAGAGCATGATGAAGGAAAAAATACGATATAAATGAGTTTAGCCACCAGTAGTATCATGTTTAAAAGTTAAGTATTGAAGAAGGAAGCCAAAATTCGTATCCATTTTGAAGGGATCGATAGTTACAATTCTTTGACTTTTAAAATTTAGAAAAAATCCATATTTTTTTTTGTATCAGGGAGATGTTTAGTCGCATTTTATTTTATTTTATTTTATTTTGTTTTTTATTTTTTATTTTTTATTTTTTATTTTTTATTTTATTTTTTATTTTTTATTTTATTTTTTTATTTTTTATTTTATTTTTTTATTTTTATTTTTATTTTTTTTTCTGTACCCAAAATTTTCCATCTCATACTGTATCCGTATACAAATTCAACCTTAGTTACTATGTCTTCAAATTCCATCATCATAATGGAAGTGATCTCATTCAAGCCTTGTCCTTTAATTTGAAATCTCTATTGAGAGAATTGAAAATTCTTTGCTCCATAAACATTTTTCCAACTAAAGGTTTAAAATTATTCTTCTTTTTTTGTCTACTATAGATGAAACTTTTTATCAAACACCTTGCTACAAAAGAATATTTTCTTCCAGTAACGCCATTATATTCTTATCATTTTTGAAGCCTCAAAACTTCTTATATTCACATAAAATTTCCCTTCACCATTTTAATCGCCTTACTCAAGTCTCTTTCTGGGATTCCATAAACATGGTTTCCATGTCTCCATTTAAACAAATCTTCAACACCAACACTAGAAATTGGACACATTTTTCAAGATTTGTCGCAAATGAAAAAACAACCAAGAATTACCAACTTTGCATGGTTGCAAATAAATCCCCATCCCATCTTTCCCTTCTGTATTTTGAGGTTCCATCAAACTTAAGCTTGAAGAAGCCTCTGCATATTCCCATTAATATAATAACCCTTTAAAGTGGGGTTTCTTGAGGTCTGTCGTTTAACACTGAATGGTGCATAACTTGATATTTTTCTTTCAATACTAAAAGTTGCATTACCAAAAAACATTGTTAGCAACACTGCTCCATTTCGATTTTCAAGCCTCAATGCCATATGGTATTTAACAAAAGAGCAAGTTATCATTGCTTTTTTGGTCAGTTGTAGGTAAACACAAGTCTCAATGTCTCATATTTTAGGAGGTGCTTCTAAGATGATTAATGTAGCAGCAACAACGCTTTTACTCTGTAACATTGACTGAATTTCAATGCATTCATTGCTGGTATATGCCTTATCAATGCATACATTTTAGAGAACAAATATAGCATCACAGTTAGGCCTTTGTGCATTTATTTCAATCAATGTAAACATGGACCGGTTGCATATCCTTATTGATATTTGCTTTTCCCCATGCAAACATTTAAATATATCCCACAAGCCAATCACAAATTCAAAGCATCATATTTTCAAGCCAAAAGGCATCATCACACACACACACACACACACACAAATATATATATATATATATACTGCACTCCATCATGACCCAAACAACCCCTGTAATTTATTATGAACTCAAATTCAAATAAAAAATGTTGCAAGGGAAAACATAACCGGTAGAAGTTTATTGCCTGCCATTTTGAAAATCATAACTCATCTTTATGATTTCCATGCAATCCTCCACATAAAATTTACCAAATAGTATGTCTATCATAATTTATTACATAATGATTCTGATTCTAGGCTAAAACATATTCGTACCATATCCAAGCAGAAGGTCAAGTCCCTCCCAAAAATAGCAATCCCCTTTTATGATTATAGTTACAATCACCACAAGAACACCGCCTCTCATTGAAATTATGGAAGCGGTTGGAATCCCTCACAACAATATCTCTTAAAATAATTTTTGAGATGAACTTGATGGCAGAGTGGCAATCACCACACACTTGAAGGTTCTTAATTACCTGAATAGTTGTCCCACAGGATGTCTTAATAAGCCCAAAAGAAATGGGTAGCTTCTCACTGTGGTGGCAAGGAAATTTTTCCTTATGATCCTCTTCCACATTGTTCAGTACAAATATTATGTCAGGTACATAACTTGTTACATTCATCTCCCTAGATAATCTATACAACTCTTCAATCTATCCCTATAATATTCTTCTCTTTCAAGCACTCTAGAACATCTTCACAGGTAAGTCCAGCCTTTGGAATGTTGTTAGCTTCCAGGATCTTTAAGAATTACTCCTCTTCAAAGCCCTACCTTTGATGATGGTAGCAGAGGTAGATACCAGTGGGAATAATAGAAAATCTATGACCAAAACCAAATTTCTCTACAATCTACCTCTAGCTGCTAAAATTTTGCAGAGGTTAATCTACAATGAAGATTGAAATATTTCCCATTAATTGGAAAATTGATAGCGTGGAAGATTCAAAGAAACAAGGTGAGAATAGGGGAAGACCCCTAGATTGGATGTAAATGCAATTTCAAATTGTGTAAGGAGCTAATAAGATATCTCCATCTCTTAGGGATTTATTCCATGGAAAATGTGGCAACAAATGATGGCAGGAATATTTCATCTCATGGCTTGAAGTTAGCATAGGATTTGAAATTTCAAGGAGTAAAAACTGAGGAAAGGAACCATAGCTTAAATTCTAGTGAAATTAAACTTTTTGAACAAGATAAGCTAATTTAAATGATCAAAAAATGAAGGGTCTGATGAATATATTTCCATAGTATAATAAATGCTAAACATGGAAGAATAAATGATGAAGGAAAGATCCCTATGGTGGCACTTAGTCTGAAAGTTAGAAATTCCTCTTGAAGCTAAATATTTCTCTGGTTAACTTTCGACAACAAAATTTTAATTTGGGATAATTGCTAGAAGACAAACATGCATGAATATGTATTTTTTGTAAGACAAGTGAGGAATCTGTGGATGATTGTTTCCTGTTTTTTGAGCTTGCCTATGGATAGCCTATAATATATTGATTTATTGAGAAGCACAAATAGAGTATAGTTCCAATACAAATGGGCACAAAGATGTTGGCAATGATGAGAAAGATGACAGGTGACTGATTGATCCTAGATCAAATCAGCGTGGCAACCCAGTGTGAATATATAAATGGGGGTGGGTATTTTTCACCTTGATTCAGTAGAATTTCCAGGAGAAATCAATCATATATTAGATTATAAAAGGATGCATTAAGTAGTCATCTGAGGTCTGAGGCTAGAGAAACCATACCATTGTTTCCTTTTCCAATTGGTTCAATGATCAAAGCATGATTCTGGAGGTGGTGTCGTAGGAGAAATAAATGGTGCAGAGGACTCTCACTAAACTTTTTTATTAAATGGAGCAGAGGACTCTTACTAAATTTTTTTATTCTTGGATTTTAGAAAAATATGTAAAAATTTTCAGGACTTTACAGTCTTTTTGTGATTAAAGGTATTTAGTTATCTAGAAACATAAATATCTTCCCAAATCTAGAGTTGAGACCAACACAAGTAGCCCATAAAATTAGGAATACTTGCGGTGGAAATTGATCTTCCTTGATAGAGTAACCAACCAAAATTCTAAAGGAAACAATAACATAGCTATGACTAGGCCTGGGTGTTTTTCAATGGAGCCTGTCAAGAAGTTCCAGGTTCGTGTGGGTTGGTGTCATTATATTTGTGGATTTACATCACCATTTCAAGCTAAAGTTAGCATTAGTACTTGGCACAAATAACCAAACATAAATTTATGCTATGTGGCTCCTCTAGAAAACAACAACAGATAGGGTATAAAAAAAGTCGCAAGTGTTTTGAGACTCAAAGCTGATGGTGGATTGGTCTAATAATAAGTGCACAACAGATAATTTGTTAGTTGACCCTAGGGGAGATTTGATGGTCTATCTTTTGCACATATATTTAAAGGTTTAATACTCCGGTAGATTAGTTATTAAAAAAAACTTTATTACCGCAGGATGGGTCCCTTACTGAACAAGAGTTCAACGGAGGGATATAATTATCAGCTTCTGAAAGTTTGTTATTCTAATGTAGGGTTCCAAACCCATAGAATTTGTTTCAGATGTCCCTATGTTGCTACTGCAGTACTTGTAGACTTTTGGCTACATGTATAAAGAGAATATCTAATTTTGTGAAGGCTTCCTTCAAGGAGACTAGGCAGACTATTTATAGATAGTCATAGAATAGAATTAGGGATAGCTTTAGGACTGTTTTAAAGACTGCTAGTTTTAGAGCCTGAAAAGGAAGAATGACTTATATTCTAATTTCACACAATAGCTTTATTAATGTCAAGACTACAAAAGTATATTAATGGGATGTGTTAGTGTCAATATTTGCATACTTCCATCAGTGATCAAAATTACTCTTTTTCATTTGCATATTAGTAGTCCCATACCATAAATTTTCACCATTCCACTAGGTCATGGATTCATTGATGGTAGTGGTTTTTCATCAGTTTTCCCTCATGCGAAACTTGTTGATTCTCCTCTCTATGGTCTTTAGTCATGAATTACTTTCACTTTGTGAGTCATGTTAGTAGGTCATAGGATGGGTCTCATTAGGTTCTAGGATCTCACCATGGTCAAATTAATGAGTCAAGTGTGAATAAATGTCAGCAAGGTCATGAGGAAGTCACAGCACCTGGGAAGATCAAAGAAATGATTTATTTAGTTTTATGTAATTTTCACCTCAAAACCATGTTTTGAGGTGAAAACGTGATACTTTACTTTTAATTATCATCTTTATGTAACTTTATGTCATCATATGTAATAAGTCACACTTTAGAAGATGTGATCTCCACAGAGTCACCACCCTGCCTTTCAAAGACATTTTCCATAGCATGTTCAGTTCAGAATCATGTTCTAAGTATGTCCATCAGAAAGAGCCCGGAAAGAGATTTCCAACGGTATATTACACTCTCAAAACTGACTTATGGATTGAAATTTATGCCTAAGTGAATAAAGTCCTCTATACCCTAAACCTTCCCCTTTTTCCCACCTTTCCCTTAATCTTTATATTATTAAAGTTTAATATAAAACCCATTTTTTCCCATCCGATGGCCAAATCACATTACTAAAATATTTTAAACATATATGTGATTTAATAACCACTTCCCCTCCATACTCCTTTAAACTTTATAATAACGTTTCAAAGTTTGTTATTATAAAGTCCCATTTCCTTAAATCCCGTTAAAAAAAACCACTTCCCCTCCATACCTTTTAACTTTATAATAAAGTTAAAGTTTTATTATAAATCCTCCCCACTGTTCTGATACAATCCCTTCCCCTTTTCCCAATTGCAATCGCAACAGTTAGAAGGTGCATTCCGATTGGCCCTTATAAAAACTCAGATGCGATTGGATAATCCACTATCCGATTAAATAAAACCACTTCCCCACCTTCCCTTTTTAAACTTTATAATAAATTTTAAAGTTTTTATTAAAATCCCCATTTGATCGCAATACCTCTCTTCCGATCGTAATCGCAAATTTTAAATTGTGTACTCCGATTGACCCTTGTAAAAAACTGCGATGCGATTGCCATACCTCCGATTGACCCCGCCCGATGTTATCCTGATCGTTGATCTGATCAAAGATCCGACGGCCTGTATGAAAATCAGAGCTTTCAAAATAATCCCCTCCGATTGACTCCTCCTGATTGACACCCTTAGAATACACCTCCGCCATCGATCTATCATCCAATCAGACAGCCCATACACCATCGCTCCATCGCAATCGACGATTTCATTAAGACTTTTCCTCTGCTCTCCTCCGATCTCCCGATGCCGATGGACCTTTGGGCCTGTTATCACTCAGATTTTCCTTGAAGTTGTTGGAAGAGGAAAGGAGTCCGAGGTAACCACAAACCAACCTTTAGATACAGAATCTAGCCAATCTATATCCAGAGAGGGCTCTCTCTTTAAAATTTAGCTTTCTACTTAAAAAATATTAGGCTAGTTATAAATTCCAGGGGTTTTGATTTTGTTTGGGTTGATGGAATTCTTTAGCTGAGATTAAGATCAAGTAGTTTCATTCCATTGGGCTAATGGATTGAAAGGATTGGCTGCACTGGCTTAATTTTTTTAACAAAAGATGGTTTATCAGGGCAAGATAATCAAACTAGAAATAATTATAGATCTAAAGTGAATGGAATGGAATTCAAACGGATGAAAGGAAATAAAGAATATTTCAACACATTCAAGAGAATATAAATAGATTGATTATCAATAAAGAGAAATTAAGTATTCTTTACTAAATAACCAAAGATGTATGAACTAGACAAACAGGAGCAATTAAGAATTCGTTGTTTAAACCAGTTTAGAAGAAAACATTTAGAATAATAACAACTGAAATCAGATTACACCTAAGTACCTTCTGATTTAATCCTTTTCTTTAAATATTAAGATAATGAAACATATATGATATTGTAAACAAATATAAAACTTCAAAACATGGGATAGAGATGACTTATTGATCCTTCATTTGACACATGAATCCTGAGAAAAGTCTTCTGCCTCAATTCCTTGTCCAGTTTTGCCACGAAAAATTTCTCCAAAGCTATTTATTCCAAAATATTCAATGTTACATCAAAGTATAAGAATCCACCCCAAAATGCTTCCAAGAGTGAAGTATTTATACAAATTCTAAACTAAAATATCTTGAAAAAATATCAAGATTAGTTCACAAATCTCTCCAACTATTTTACATAAATAGAACTTAAGTAAATGACACTCAAACTAATGCATATATTTGGAACTATTTTGTATGGATAGGTGATGAAAAAGAGGAGAATTCGAATTTGATCCAACTCTTAGTTGATGATGAGGCATCCAAGTCACTAACTGCTTCCTTTCTTTGTGCATTCTGCTCCAACAATTCTACAAACTTGGGGTCCAATGATACCTTTTTCTTTCTCAATATGTAATAGATATGTAAAAAGTGAAAGAGGTTATTGTATATAAATATGTTGGTGAGATAAAACTCTTTTAGTTTCGTACAATTCCTCTCCAGCTGTGCACAATAGGCCCTGCAAAATGATGTGTAAAACAGAGTTTTACAGAGTCTGAAAAAAAAGCCTTTAAAGATGTGCATGTATCTATGATTCTGAAATCACTATGAAAAACGTGAGATAGGTTTTTGTATATGGGTCTCTTAGGAACAAAAACCTCCTTCATTTTTGTATGATGTATTTCGTATTCGCCACAATATTCTCTGCAAAATAATGACTTAACTGGAATTTTCTGCAAAAAGTGCTTTCCAACATTGTTTAATATTTCCAAAACCATAATAGATGTTAGAAAAGTGAGAGAGGTTTTTGTCGATTATCATATTAATAACATAAATCTCCTTCAGTTTTGCAAAATTCATCTTGGATGGATCACAATAGTTTCTGCAAAATAATGACTAAAACATGCAATTTCTGCAAAAATATTCCTTCTTGTTGTGTTTTTCATCTTTTCACTTTTTTGTTCTTTTGACTGTTTTACTTTCACGTTAGACAAACTTCAATGTTGGTGAAAATATTTTCATTTCCTTTTTTTACCATTTTACTGCCTTTGTAATTACTTTTATTGTTTACCTTTGACTGCTCTGTAACTTCATTTTAACTTTCACTCTGACTTTTACCTGATACTCTTTAAATGTTCTTTACTGTGTCCTTTTACCTTCAATGTGTAGTTTAGGTTTTTACTGTCTGTTTCAACAGTAAATCGTTTAATATCATGTTTCCTTTGCTTGTCTTTAAACTGTATGTTTTATCTTCCATCTCTGTTTGAATATATTTGATAACACTCTTCTAGTAAACAAGTCTTATGACTAGTATTAAGACTGTTTATCCAAGGATGTGGTCTTCTGATCACCTGTAAAACAAAACAAATTGTTAAGAAAACATTGGTTTGCAAGGGAGGTCGAAAAGGTTTCATTTGATTTTGAGAGGTTTGTGGAGTGAATCTAGAATGATTTTTGGGAGGTAAACCATGCTCAAATCGGTTAACAGAGGCTTTAGGTGGCGCAGCTGGGTTACAAAGGGTTTTACTGCACAATCAGGTGAAAATGAGCAACACTAGGGTTTTTATGTGTAAATGGGTAAACAGTTGATATTGGCGGGCAAGCTTTGAATGAATAGTGATTTGAACAGGTACTAGTTATGGCGGAAGAACCTTGGAATACTCGACTACAATTCTCTTCAGCAAAGTAACGGTCGACTGGC
>JAXQQM020066993.1:0-65922 GCA_034641835.2 Pinus albicaulis
CCTAATATAAGAGAACACTTGGGATTACTTTTGAAAAGGACTTGAAAACTTAGAGAACAAGTATTATATGACTTTAAAAAAATGGTAGTTCACATGATCAAAGGGAGGCTCCAAAATTTGAATGTAGGCCAAAATTTGGACTATGTTGTAGCAACAACAACACTTGGAAATTCATTGGAAGAACCCTAGCTTCTCTGTTTAGGTCCAACTTTATGCACATAGTCTAGTCTTTTAGGAAGTATTGATTCAATGTGTGTATTACCTTAGCTTCCCCACTCATCCCGGTTATAAATATAGTCTCTCCTATTCCTTTTAATGTCTCAAAAAATTTGCAAGCTTACCATATCTCAATTGTTTCGATTGGGAGAAGGATAGTGTATAGTCGTGAGTTTAGGTTGATCAGAGTTTTAGTTCCATCTCTGATGTTTCTCTACTGCTAGCGGGCCTGTTCAGAGCCCCAACAAAGTCACTTCAGGAAACACAAGCATTGCTTCACTTCCAGCAAGCTTGTTTAGTGTAGAAATTATATGCACTAAGCATGCATATGTCCAAGATCCACCTGATCTCACACTATTTAACTTTATGCAAGATATTGAATCTATTCCACTTGTTAATCTTTTGAGGAAAAATTAATTGCACACACATGTGAAGCATAAACAAAAATATTCAATCGCACATAACACAGTTTTTAACCAGGAAAGCCTAAAGCTGAAAACCCCAACTATATATTATGTAACATGGAGATCATATGACAATCTCATAAAAACATACAAAGCTTATCACAAGCTCTCTGTATAATACAATCGTCATACACTATACAGTCCTAATATTGCAAATCCATGCACCGATCTTTGCCACCTGCTAGCCTGCCTCCACTGCACAATCTCTGCTGAAGAATAGCTCTGAATGAATTCAAATTACTCCATCCTTAACTGCGCAATCCCCATTGGCATCTCCATTGAAGTGTTGGATGCAATCAATGCATCACTATAGTCACAACAGATAATCTATCTTGCCCTTTCACCTATCTCTCCACTAGTTTCCACTGAAACTGCCATGCACTGTAGTTAACTGATGTATTGTTCAGTTGATTAATGAGTTATTATTTGTGAATTAATTAACTAATTAATTCACTCCACTCTCACTAGTATATCAATCAGTTAGACTAGATACAACTAGTTAAACTAAGTCTCACTGAGTTAAACTGAATACAACTCCATAACTACTTCTTCCAACTGTGTCATAACTCTGCCACTTGAGTTCTAACTGAGTCCTTCATGCAATAGCTCCAGTAAACCCTCAGGAATAACGTAATTCCTTTTGTCAGCTGATGTGCCACATCTATGCACTGAATTGAAGTGCTCCAAGAGAATAAGTTGCTGTTTAGAGTCTGATTATTATTAAGAGCTAATAATAATCGACATGCATCTATTTTTAGATTGACGATCTATAAATATACTTCGCCCAATATTCTAAAAATAGAATTTCATCTATTTTTCCAACTTGATCAACCATCCACAAATAGCATCCTGCAACTTCTGAAATATGATCATCATGTCTAAAAATAGACTTGCGCCAAAAATAGCCTGCGGGCCCACTTTGTGAAGGCGACTCTTTTCACTAAGCTCATCATCTTGTTGAATCTCAACACTCCCTCTCAATAAGATATGGATTATCTTTCACCCCAATCCTAGCTCCATGGTATTCGAATTTGCTCCTGGTGAGTGCCTTCGTCAGAATATTTGCATCCTGATCCTCCGTGGGAATGCACTGAAGCAACATCATCTTCCGCTGCACACAATCTCTAATATGATGATATCGGATATCAATATGTTTATATCTATCATGAAACACAGGATTAACCGAGAGTTTAATGCAACTCTGATTATCACAATGAATCACTGCGGGATCTAAATGTGAACTGAACAAACCAACCAGAATCTTCCTCATCCAGATAGCCTCACATGCAGCTAAACTTGCTGCCATGTATTCTGCTTCTGCCGAACTGAGTGCCACAAAGCTTTGTTTCCTGCTGTACCAAGAAACTGCCGTAGATCCGATACTGAAAATCCCTCATGATGTGCTCTTTCTTTCTGTTGGACTTCCTACCCAATCTGCATCTGTGAAGCCATGCAACTTCACTTCATCCATCTGTCTGTACCATAAACCATACTCAGATGTGCCCCTAAGATATCTCAATACATGCTTGCCTGCCTTCCAAAAGATCTTGGTAGGCTTAACCATCGCTTGTGAAAGCTGGTTCACTGCATAGCATATGTCCAGTCTTGTATTGACTAAATACATGAGCGAACCCACCAACTGTCGATAAACAGTGGCATCCACTACCTCTGCCGATGTAGCATCCTCTTTCTTCCAATTTCTTGGAAGAGGAGTGTCGATAGGCTTGCAGCCTTGCATGTGAAACTTCTCCAGTATCTCCCGGGCATACTTTCCTTGAGACACAAATAGTTCAGCTTCCCGCTGGCATATTTCCAATCCAAGGAAATATTGAAGGAAGCCTAAATCCTTCATCTCAAACTCCTTTGCAAGATCTGCCTTGCATGAGTGTATCAACTGCTCATCACCCGTTAGTATTAAATCATCAACATAAAGAACAATGATTAAAATCTTACCCTCCACCACAATTTGGTACAGGTTTGCATTCGCCTCACTCTTGGTGAAGCCAAGTCCAGTGAAATAGTTGTCGATCTGTGTGTACCAAGCAAGAGTGCTTGTTTGTTATACAATGCTCTTTTGAACGCCCATGCGACTCGTTCTTTGAAGATCTCAAATCCTTTAGGGTACTATGTATTGCCTCTTCCTCGGTGATCCCGCACTAAGAACGCAATCTTCATCCATAAAATGAATGTGCCAACCCATACTGCGTTGAGGGCAAGAGTGAGTCGTATGGAAAAATGATGACGACGAGTGCAAGAGTTTCTTCTGATTGCAATCCCCTCGATTTTGAAATTAGAGAAAGCACGGGCAACAAATCTTGCCTTATCGCCTAAACGCTCCCATACGACAACACTTTCGCCCGCAGATCCATCTTGATCCTACAACTGATTTATCCATCGGCCTTGGAACTATCTCCCAAGCACTGTTTCTGACAATGGAGTCATACTCCTCCACCATGGCATCTACCCATGTGGGCTCCTGCACTGCTTCTTCAAAAGAAGATGGCTCTGTCACAATACACTTGCTCATAAGAGCCATGTATCCAGTATATCGGTCAGGTGACTGTCTCTATCTGCACTGTGATGTAGGAACTCCTACATTTTGTGCCACATCCACCTTCAATCTCTCAGCTTCTGTGGTACGCTTCCTGCCTTGTCTGATGTTTGGTTATGCATGAGTGGACTCCTCCACTCCATGAATCTCCTCCTGTGGCTAATCCACATCCAGAGGCTCATCTTTGGGAACAAGAAGTTCCTCCTCCGCATGCAAGTGTAGCTCCCTCTCAAGCGACAAATTCATGGCTTTCACCTCATTGAATTTTATATCCTGTCGCATAATAGTCATCTGACTGTTTGGCAAATAAACACGATAGCTATGGGGTGTTTCTGTGTACCCCACAAATATCCCAACTTCTGTAGTCGGCTCCAACTTCTTCTTGGCATCCTTCGTCACATGAATGTAAACAAGTGAGCCAAAAATCTTCAAATGAGAAATATCAGGCTTCTTACTTGTAAAAGCTTCCTCGGGTGTACTCATGCCAAGTACTCTATGAGGACAACGGTTTTGCACATAAACCGCAATGTTGCATGCTTCCACCCACAAGTGCATTGGTAGGCCCTGATCATGCAACATCGCTCGTGCAACACCCACGATTGTTTTGTCCTTTCTCTCCGCGACCCCATTCTGCTGTGGGTTATGAGGCGCTGTGAGTTCTCTTCGAATTCCTTCTTTGCTACAAAAGTCTTTGAATTCGCCTGAGATATATTCACGACCATTATCGCTCCTTAGAGCTTTCACTTGTTTCCTCGACTCCTTTTCCACCAATACCTTGAACTCACAGAACTTTGAGAACGTTTCACTCTTCTTCTGCATGAAGAAGATCCAACATCTACGAGAAAAGTCATCAACAAATATCACATAATACCTGTGTTTTGTTGTTGAAGCAACCGAGAATGGTCTACACACGTCTATGTGAATTCTCTCTAGGATCACTGAAGCACGATTCTCCTTCTCATGAAAGGTGGTGTTCACAAACTTACCCATTGTACATCCTTTGCACTGATCTGACTGTGCAAGAGTACCCTTGGGAATTTCAGTAGAAATTTGTTGCAAAATCTTCAAAGCACCACAGTGAAGATGGCCCAATCTCTTGTGCCATAATTCACCCTCATCCCGGCTCACCACTTCTTCTGCTTTGCCCACCATTGCAGCTCTGCCATCTACCTCCAGCTTGTAGAGATTATTAATTCGAACCCCTATCTTCTTGGTTTTACTCATTGTTTTATGTCGAATGAAGGATTTTCCCTCACTGAAAACAACATCATAACCCCTGTCTTCCAGCATTGCGACTGAGACCAAGTTCTTCTTCAGACTTGGAACATGTATGACATTCTTCAACAAGAATGGATTACCAGACTCCCTCTCAAAGGTAATGGTCCCAATGCCTGTCGCACTGTACCGACCATCATCGCCCATCTCTATATGCATCTGGAGGTCCTTCTCCTCCAAGTCACTAAACAACTCTTTGTCTCCCATCATATGGAAAGATGCACCATTGTCAAGATACCACACCGATCCTATGCAGCTTGAAACCAAGCATGCGATCAAGGAAAAATTCAGCTCAAATTGCGAGGCTAAGGCCTCTCCAGCTGCAGATCCAGCAACTTGCTTATTCTTTTTCTTCTGTGGACAGTTAGTGGCGAAATGTCCATGCTCGTGACAGTGAAAACACTTCACTTTGGACAAGTCCTGCTTCTTGCCTTTCGCACCTGATTAAGAAGGATTATTCTTCCCCTCCCCTTTCCTTGCTTTGGCAACCAAAGCGCAATTCTCTTCATCTTCATTCTTTGATGAAGATCCATCCCTGGTACCCCGCCTTATCTCCTCCTGCACAAGATCCGACCAAAGTCGCTCCCATCCTGGCAGTTTCTCCTGTCCATTGACAGAGTCTTCGTAGCTATGCCAACTCTTCGGAAGCCCAAGGAGAGCCAAGCTCACCAAATATTCTTCATCAACAGTAACCCCCACACTTCCCAGCTCATCCTTGCAGTGGACAAACTTCGTGAGATATTTTGGAATACCGTCTCCTTTCTCGATTTTTATTTTTTTGAGCTTGTCTTTAAGCGCCAACTTCCTCTGGTCATTTCTGCTTTGGAACAAGTCTGTCAAAGCCTTCCACATTACGAATGGAGTGGCTTTCTCGTGAAGGCTGGGCATAATGTGCTCCTTCACACCTTCCAACATAATCCTCCTCATCTTTGCAGTCTTCTTTTGCCATGCGTCAAGTAATGCAGCATCGCTAGATCCCGGCTTAGGAACATCACTATTGATGAACTCCTTCAGCCCATTATCCTCCAGCACCACCTCCATCCTATCCTTCCAGGCTATGTAGTTTGAGCTCCCATCAAGAGCATACTCCAATCTCAACCTGTTGAAAGACATTTCAATGTATACTCGATTTCTACACCAAGAATCTTCTGTAGAAAATTCAAATTGTCCACCAGCACAAACTCACTTCACAATTGCAATATTCAATCAACAATGCTTCGATACCATGTAGAAATTATATGCACTAAGCATGCATATGTCCAAGATCCACCTGATCTCACACTATTTAAATTTATGCAAGATATTGAATCTATTCCACTTGTTAATCTTTTGCGGAAAAATTAATTTCACACACATGTGAAGCATAAACAAAAATATTCAATCGCACATAACACAGTTTTTAACCAGGAAAGCATAAAGCTGAAAACCCCAACTATATATTATGTAACATGGAGATCATATGACAATCTCATACAAACATACAAAGCTTATCACAAGTTCTCAGTATAGTACAATCGTCATACACTATACAGACCTAATCTTGCAAATCCATGCACCGATCTTTGCCACCTGCTAGCCTGCTTCCACTGCACAATCTCTGCTGAAGAATAGCTCTGAATGAATTCAAATTACTCCATCCTTGACTGCGCAATCCTCATTGGCATCTCCACTGAGTGTTGGATGCAATCAATGCATAACTATAGTCACAACATATAGTCTATCTTGCCCTTTCACCTATCTCTCCACTGGTCTCCACTGAAACTGCGATGCACTGTAGCTAACTGATGTATTGTTCAGTTGATTAATGAGTTATTATTTGTGAATTAATTAACTAATTAATTCACTCCACTCTCACTAGTATATCAATCAGTTAGACTAGATACAACTAGCTCAACTGAGTCTAACTGAGTTAAACTAAATACAACTCCATAACTACTTCTTCCAACTGTGTCATAACTCTGCCACTTGAGTTCTAACTGAGTCCTCCATGCATTAGCTCCAGTAAACCCTAGGAATTGCGTAATTCCTTCAGCCCACTGATTTGACAAATCTGTATATTAAAATTAAGTACTCCAAGAGAATAAGTTGTTGTTTAGAGTCTGATTATTATTAAGAGCTAATAATAGTAAACATCTATTTAGATTAGCGATATGTAAATAAACTCGCCCAATATTCTAAAAATAAATTTCATGTTTTTCCAAAAACAGTCAATATCCTGAACAACTCTGTAACAAAATATAGTGTCATATAAAAATAGACTTGCATGACAACTTTGTGGGCACACTTAGTGAAGGCGACTCTTTTCACTAAGCTCATCATCTTGTTGAATCTCAACATTCAGTACCTCGATGAAGTTACCTGCTTCACCTTTTTGCACAAAAAGTATTTCTTTTCTTTCACCCCTTGTTTTATTTTCAATATGCTCATTGGAATTTTATCAACGTGTATATCGCCAGGGTGTAAGAGGTATCCGGACTTACTGAGAGAATGAAAGGTTATTCTTATTGCAGAGACTCTTATACCTCTGAAATTGATATGCTTGCTTTTAGCTTTCTCCTTTCCCTTCTCTACTTGATTGGATCGACATGCAAAAAACTATTCAGTTACAATACTAAGTCAAGGAATGAAGATCCTAAAATAAATATGGGCATCATGGTTCTTCTTAAAGATTTCCATTCAGATGGATCATATATTCCATTCAAATATCATTGACCTTAAATATATCAGAGCCAAGCAAAGAAGAGGGACCGAAAATTAACCAGTCATTGTTGAATGTCACAAATCCCTTTAAAATTTTTTCCAAAATTGTTAGAACCGAACAAAAGACATCCACACAAGGTCTGATTTACGTGCAATAACCAAAACAAAGCAAAGAAGAAAATACATTAACAAAACAAGAACAAAAACAAACAAGGAAATGCATATGTACATAGGTAGAAACACAACCCAAGGCTGCTATTGAAATAACGTTTAAGATCTTGACCATTGATAGGAAGGGAGTCCATCTTCCCATCTAAGGATTGAAGACGATAAGTATGGTGGTCATGATTTTCATGAATAGAAAAGGGTCCTATTTCAATACTAGGTCTCCCACACTAAACTCCTTTTTCTCCAGAGACTTCTTGTCAAACCAACATTTGATACGACTATGGTTTACAAATTTTTTTTCTTTTGTTTAAGTTTTTCTTCAAAAGAGTGTCTATCCTGCTATGAACAAGAAGACATGGTTTACCTTAGGATTCTTGAGAAAGTTGTAGAATTTGGAGGTATAGGTTCAGAGGAAGGATAAATTCTTTTTCTTATACGAGGAAGTAAGGGGAGGTATTTAGAGAGGGTCTATGAGCAGAAGTGTTGCAAGCGTAGTCCCTGCTAATTGGACTATCATGAAGGTCTTTCAATACCCTTTTTTATCAGATTTGGATCAAGGACCCAAGTGATAGCTCAAATTTAAAAGTGTTTGAAAGAGTATCAAACCTGAGCGACTGGATAGGTCTCGCCTTCCTGATTCCAGTGCTGTTAACAGTTCAAAAAACCGATACCATATGAAGAAGTTATTGCGTTTTGAAAAGTCCAGTAAACTACAAATTTCGATAGCTGACCAAGTTTGACTGGGCATTTGTATAGTCAGAAAAAATCATATTCTAGGGAATATTCCTAGAATATTCCTCAGAATATTCCATAAAATATTCCTTTTAGGCCAATTGCAGGAGGAAAAGTGTTGCCTTATTACTGGTCGAATGGTTTCTTGGGCCAATGATAAGGCACCACGTGGCCAGCGCCGAGGCTGCCATGTGGCTCTTGAACAGTGTTTCAAAATTTTGGTGGAGGGCCAGAGGATCGATCGTGCAACCTCCCGCATAGCACGCCAATGTCTTAACCACATCCCCTACTTTTGGTTCTTAACCCCTATGTTGGCGGGTTTAATTTATTGTTTATGCAAATTTGCATTGGGGTTTGGAGGGGGCCAGCCCCCTCCCCATATGGCTGTCACCCATGTCCAAGGGCTAAAACCACTAGCGCAAACTCTGCCATCAGTTACACCCGCCAGCATTTTAGAGATATCACATGCAACGGTTATGATTCCAAATGGTTCTCCCATGCGGTTAAGGTTACAACAGTTTAACTGGAGTTTCCAAACTGTACCCTGTGGTTTATTACCATGGGTTCCGCCAACCGTAAGCGGTAACCGTGGAGGGGAAGGACATGTGTCCAACCGCCGAACTCAAAATTTGTTGTAACGTTCAGGACTAGCAGAGCTTTTGGAGTGCCCTAAAATTTGGCGATTTTCACTATTTTAACTCCAGTTAACTGGAGTGCTCCATTTTTAGTGGAGCTATTTTAGGTGAAATCGGACAAAAATTGATTAGGCTCTATATTGAGCATGATTCGACCGTTCTTGGAGTGTGAATAGTCAATTTTGACTTTCTTGGATATTCCAGACTCATTGGTAAGGGAGCCAGAGCCATCAGAGGACTTCTGAGCATGATTTTGCTTCAGCGAAGTTATAGGGGCCACTAGGGTCACCAGGAGCCATCAATAAAATGAGGCCTAGCCAGGGCAGCTAGAGGCCTTACTCAGGAAACCAATAGTAATTTTTGGATGTTTCAGACATTCTGGATCTAATGGTGAGTTTTCAAAGCCAGTAGAGGACTTCTGAAGGGCGAGTTTCTTCAGAGAAGTTTCAAGGGCCACGAGGGCCACCAAGGGCCAACAGGAGAATGAGACCTAGCCAGGGCAACTAGTGACCATTCTCAACAAACCAATAGTCTATTTTGACTATTTTTAGCGTTTTGAATCCAATGGAAGGATTTTCAAAATATTTTTAAAACATTTGAAGGCCGAGATGCTTCAGAGAAGTTTTCAGTGAACCCAGAGTCGGGGGTGCCACCAGGTGTTGGAGGCGTAACCGGAGCAGCCAGAGGCCAATTTTAGTAAGTGAATAATCTATTATGAATATTTTGGACATTTTGAATCCATTGAAGGGATTTGAAAAACCATTTTGAGACTTTTGAAGGTCGAGAAGCCACAAGGAAGTTTTGGGCAACCCAGGGCCAGTAGTGGATGGAGGCCTAGTTTGGGGAGTCAATTTTGAGCAAATGATCAGTCTATTTTGGATGTCTGATATGTGCTGGAGATAGTAGGTGAGGTTTCAGGGACAAAAAATTATTTCTTAAGGAGTTAGTGCCACAGGGAAGCTCAGGGAAGCTTTAGGGCACTGATAGAAGAGATCTAAGGGAACCTAGTTCTATCTTTAGAGAGATTACAACCATTCCAGGGGAAATGATGGTATTATAAACCCATTGGTTCAATTCAGATAACCATTGGAGTTGAGTTAGTAACTTGTAAAATAAATTTTCCACCTTAATCCCAAAGAGCCAAGTCAATTGATAGAGGCTCAAGGAGACGTAGCCCATGATATTCAGGTGAACTCCTTTATTAAATTTGTTGTTATGTGTTGATGCTTATTTGCTGCAGTTTATGGTTCTGTACATAATTAATATCAACGAAAAAAAATGTGTAATTCCTCACACTTAAAGCATTAAAACAATTTAAAAACACATACACCTGAATCAAGAATTCAATTCCGCATTGTCAAGAATAAGCTAGATCTTAATTTGTTTAACTGAGTGGGAGGTGCTTGAAAAACATAACAAGTTATCCACCCATTTTCAGATCAGGTGGTATCAAAGCACTAGGTTTCTTGCTTGACAAAGCCCTAGGTTGCTTGTTTGACTTGAAAGGTGTTTAACAATGCAAAGAATTTAACTGTTTTTAAATTGATTGATGCTTACAAGTTTGAGTTTGCTAGAGGAGAAGGGGAGCTACTGATAGCTAAGTCCAGAAGAGGACAAGAAGGAAGAAGGCTGAAAGAATTCTCCTTACCCAAAGAACCTCAAGGCAACCCTTGAAGCACGAGAGGTATTGTTTGCAAAAGTTTGCTTGAAGAAGATATACAAGCTGCAGAAAAGAGCTTGAATCTACATCCATATTTCTTGCTAATAAGCTTTGTTAATTGTTTTTGAAGCTTTTGAATTGTTGTTGAAGTTCTTTAATTCATTTACATAATGATGACAACTTCTTCAAGTGAGGTTTCTAAATTCTCTTTCACAAGATTCTTCAATGAAGAGATGAAGTAGGACTTCTACATCCTAAAGGATATGGTGCAAATTCTGTATGAAGATGGAAGAGAAAGCACTAGGCTTCGTGAGTAATTGGTTGCTATGAAGCAAGAGAAAGAAGGAATTCTTCAAAGAATGCATGAGATTTTGATGCAGCTCCACCAAGCCCAAGAGGACTTAACCAAGAACATGCTTGAAGCAGAGGTAAATCACTCAAATTTGTCTTCAAATTCCTCTTTAGATAGATGCGCAGGTTCATTTGAAAATCACATTAGAGGTATAGGGTCCAAGTTGGTGTTAAAAATTGGCTATGAAGGCAAGGTATAGGAAAACATGCACAAGGCATGATTGATCCTATTTTGGTTGAGGAAAGGCCTAAGAAGTTTGGTCTAGGCTATGTTTAATCTTATGGCGAAAACTCTACAGCCATGAAGGAATTTGAGACAACTCAAGGAAGAACTATTGTTACAAGTTCTAACCCACATACATGTCAAGTTTGTTTTCAAGTTGAATGCCATTGTTTGAAGCCTATGTTGCAGCAATATGTTTGTAGACATGCAACTTATGGCGAGTAAGAGAGTTCTGACAGCTATCAAGACATGAACACTGATGTTAGTCTTCAAAAGAAAGCTGGAACCTCTACAAGTTCATCTCCTTATGAAGGTTGAAAAGATGGATATGAAAATCAACATTTGAGGTATAATTCTTCCCATAGTCAAGTTGATTATGTTTATGTTAAGCATGGAAAATCTGCTTTCTTGAATGGAAGAAAGAGTTGTTGTTCCTATTGTGGTCTATGTAACCATGAAGTTTCAAAATGATGGAAGATGATGAAGGCATACAGGGAACAATTGAAGCGAAGGCAACTTGAAAAGAAGGTGCAAAAGACTTGCACACATTGCCAGAAGAAGGGACATGTTATTGCCCAATGTTGGACATTGCATCCGACCATTTGAAGAAAGAGGATAAAAAGACTGGAAAAAATGGAACCAAAGATTCCATCATTGATGTGAGAATAGATGTTTCACATGAAGAAGTTTTTCAGCAGCAAAAATTTCCATGGAAGTGTCTTGGTAAGAAGTGGTTTGACTTCTTAACCCAGTAAGACATACATTCATTTGTACATATGCAAATTTCAGTCATGTGTGCATGTATTATGTTGAAAACTTATGTTTGGTTGAGCCACCTTGGATCAATGATCAAGGACATGATGTTCCACTGCCTTCAATTGAAAATTTCTCGCCAGAAATTTTTGAATGAGTTCAAGGAAGATATAGTTCTTGACAGGAGGACAAGAGAATTCAAGAAGGGAAGTGTCGACTACCTTCGAGTTGGGGCTCAAAGGCACTAACCCAAGCAAGGAAACGTGTATGGAGGCTGGAAATGTGAGGGTGCTGTAATCTCATCCATTGATCAGGTAATTAGTCTTTTGGGGTCCAAAAGATTCCTAATGGGGAGGAGTGATCAGTTTTGGATCAAGAACCTAAGTGATAGCTCAAATTTCAAAGTGTTTGAAAGAGTGTCGAACCTGAGTGACCAGATAGGTCTCGTCTTCCCGATTCTGGCACTGCGAACGTTTCAAAAAACGGACACCATATGAAGAAGTTATCGTGTTTTGAAAAGTCCAATAAACTGCAAATTTCGACAGTTGGCTAGGTTTGGCTAGGCATTTGTAAAGTAAAAAAAAGAATATTCCAGGGAATATTCTTGGAATATTCTACGGAATATTATTGGAATATTCCTTAGAATATTCCTTGGAATATTCCTTTCTAGCCAATTGCAGGAGGACAAGTGTTGGCTTATCACTGGTCGAATGGTTTGTTGGGCCAATGATAAAGCACCACGTGGCTAGCCCTGAGGCTGCCATGTGGCCCTTGAATAATGTTTCAAAATTTTGGTGGAGGGCCAGAGGATCGATCGCGTGACCTCCTGCATAGCACACCAATGTCTTAACCGCATCCCCTACGTTTGGTTCTTAACTTGTATGTTGGCGGGTTTAATTTATTGTTTATGCAAATTTGCATTGGGGTTCATTAGGGAATTTTGAGGTCTAAAATGGGCCTCCTAAGGAAATAATAAAATAATAGCTAAACCAATAAAATAATATTTATGAATTTGCAATTCACTTTTTGCACCACAATCCATGTAACCATAGTTAAATTAAATTCAAAAGTTGTACCAAAATAAAATTAATAAAAAAATTGTATTGATGTGACTATAAATAAGAATGAGATTTTCAAGAAAAAGTCATTATCATTGAACAACTAATGCATTTGTCCTTTGTACTTAAATAATTTAAAATAAAATATAAATATAAATTTATAAATTCTTAATTATATTATATGCTATTAATTAAAAATTATATTATTTAAATTGTATAATAACATGTAATTAATATACTATATAAAAATAATATAATATAATATAATATAATATAATAAATGTATAGGGATATGCATTGTTTCTTTCAAGAAATATGAAATGAAAATAATATTATTTTATTCAAAAAGTGTGAAATGACATTTATTATGAGTACTTTACTTTGACTTTAAAAGTACTTAGAGCACTACCATGGTTAACCATGAGTTTTTATCCACCATTGAGAATATGACAAGTAAGTACCTTTAACTCAATCAATGCCACCTCAACCATTAGGGATGATGTCATCTCATAAAATGTGATTGGTTCTCATAAAGTGAATTTTGATTGTAAATTTTCCTTAGGAGGCCTGTTTTAGACCTCAAAATTCCCTTATGGAGGGACCACCTCACCATATGTTCGTCATCCATGTCCAAGGGCTAAACCATCAAAAACTTCGCCAACAATACACCTCCGTCAAAGATTTCGAGACATCACATGCAATAGCTATGATTCCGCATCAATTCTCACGTGGTTAAGGTTATAGATGTTAATTGGAGTTTCCAACCGAATCCCGTGGCTTACTATCGTGGGTTACACCAATCAGAAGTATGACTCAGGGAGGGGAAGGTGACATGTGTCCAATCGCCCAACCCCCAACTCAACATTTATTATAACTCGCCAGATCCGACGAGCTGAGCGCCTCGGTACTTGGCGATTTTCACTTTTTAACCTGGCTAACTAGAGTGCTCCATTTTTAGTGGAGTTGTTTTAGGGGTTACTGGACAAAATTGTTTACGCTCTATCTTGAGCATTATTCGACCATTCTTAGAGTGTGAATAGTCAATTTCAACCTTCTTGGACATTCAAGAATCATTGGTAAGGGAGCTAGAGCCATCAAAGGACTTCTGAGTGTGATTTTTCTTCAAAGAAGTTCTAGGGGCCACTAGGGCCACCAGGAGCCAACAACAGATTGAGGCCTAGCCAGGGCAGCTAGAGGCCTTACTCAGGAAACCAATATTCATTTTTGGATGTTTCAGACATTATGGATCTAATGGTGAGGTTTGTAGAGCCAATAGAGGACTTCTGAAGGCTGATCGCTTCAAAGAAGTTCCAAGGGCCAGCAGGAGAATGAGGCCTAGCAATGGAAACCAGTGACCATTCTCAGCAAACCAATAGTTTATTTTGAATATTTTGAGCCTTTTGAATCCAATGGAATGATTTGTAGAATCTTTTTAAGACTTTTGAAGGCCGAGATGCTTCAGAGAAGTTTTCAGTGAACCTAGAGTCGGGGGTGCCACCAGGTGTTGGAGGTGTAACCGGATCAACCGGAGGCCAATTTCAGTAAGTGGATAGTCTATTCTGAATATTTTGGAAATTTTGAATCCATTTAAGGGATTTTAAAAACCATTTGGAGACTTCTCAAGGTTGAGAAGCCATAGGAAAGTTTCAGGCAACCCAGGGCCAACAATGGATGAGGGCCTAGTTTGGGGAGCCAGAGCTCATTCTGAGAAAATGATCAGTCTATTTTGGATGTCCGATATGTGTTGGAGACAGAGGGGTGAGGTTTAACGAACATAAAAGGATTTCTAAGGATTAGTGTGCTGTGGAAGCTTTATGAAAGCTTAAGGGTGTCGAAGAGATCAAGTCAAAGGAACCTAGGTCTATCTTCAAAGAGATTACAACCATTCCAGAGAAATGATGGTATTATAAACCCATTGGGGGTCGGGCTAATATACCCTTGGAGTTGAGTTAGTAACTTGTAAAAGAAATTTTCCATCATAATGCCAAAGAGCCAAGTCAATTGACAAGGGCTGCGGTAATTTTAACTCATGTTCTCTGCCATTTCAGATTAGGGCACAATATTGAAGAAGATAGAACATACTAATAGATCTATAGAAGACAAGCCAAGAAAGAGATAAGAAATGGTGGCGTTACGGCGATCAGCAGGATGCTTCTACCAGCAAAGTCTCCAATAGGTCATTCAGCCAAGCGTGTCACACATAACCCCAGAACAACCCAAACAAAGAATACGCAGCTCCAACGCCATCAAGAGAGAGAAAATTCCTCCACACCAATGTGTGTCAAATGAACTCCAAGTCTCTCCAATATATAGGAATCTTTGGGGGTGTGTGACACGTCCTTTAAGACATTTAAGTCAATATTTTATTCCAGGCCGGCCTAGCACATAAGTGGAATAAATTCAAAGTACATGTTCTGCTCATCCGATCGAGATGATCTTTAGATCAATCTTACACCTCTCCGAAAGAGGAATCCGATAAAAATATTGGGATCGTCATCTGAGCAGCACAACCCGGAGTTTGGACCTAGTTGTCCAATTTTAACACTCCCTCTCAACTAGGGAGAACTCCGTCCACTAGTGCAATCCAAACATCGTGCGTCATCCCGCCGTAACTTGCTTTGCTAGCCTCTTTATTTCAGAACAGAAGTGGGTCAGTCACAAAGACATCATACCCGGCTGACAGATTCAGCCCAGAGGTCCGAAACCTCTATAGGACTCACAAAGAGTCTCTAACCAACCCAAGGTTAGTTCATCTGACCCGAAGTCAGTTGGAGGTCCGAAACCTCACTAGGACTCAAGAGAGTCATATACTAACCCAAAGTTAGTTTCACTGACCCGAAGTCAGTTGGAGGTCCGAAACCTCACTAGACTTGATCCCAGATCAAGTGGTTGGACCGTGCCATCCTAGATAGAGAGTACGGCAAGTTCTGATGCGTCCATCAGTCTTTGCTACTAGTCTTTAGCCTTTCCCATCTCATTGGCCAAATGAGAGGTACTTCCCATGAGCCGTGAACTCAATGGGTAGGATGCATACGGGACACAGATAATGAGAGGTGAACCAACTCAATAATCACAATGGGTGGGGCAGAAGCACTACAAGGTTCGGCAAGCCTGGCCCCATGAGTGCTTATAGCTCCCAGAAGCTATCCCCAATGCCCCCCAGAGCTCCCAGAGCTCATCGTCCAACGGGACCCACATCATAGGGTTGTTTCACGATACCAAGATTCTCACGGAAGGTTAGGAACATGACCTTCCCCAAGGGCATTGTGAGAATATCCGCGACCTGCTCATCAGTTCCTACATGATCGAGCCTTACGGCGCCTCGCTGTACCATATCCCAGATAAAGTGGTACCAACCATCAACATGCTTGGATCAATCGTGGAACCCGGGATTCTATGACAAATGAATCCCCCTCTGGTTATCACAAAGGATAACAGTGGCATCTAGCACATGCTCGAACAACTCACAAAGAGATTTCGCAACCAAGTGACTTCACAACAGGCCATACATGTTACAATGTATTTGGCCTCAGCGGTGCTCAAGGCTACCGACTTTAGATTCCTGCCCGAAGCAGATCTACATGTGAAGTAGCATCCAGATGTGCTCTTGCGATCCACCACACTGCCAGCCCAATCGGTATCAGTATATCCATGGAGTGTCATACTCCCGGCAGTGTATCTCAGCCCATGGTCTATCATGCCTCAAAGATATCTCAAGAGTTTCTTGGCACCAACCCAGTGAATGTTATGATCAACCATGTGTTGACTCAAAGTGTTCACTGCACAACATATGTCCGAACAAGTGTTCATTAAGAACATCAGGGTCCCTATGAGTTAACGATACTCAGTAGGACAGGCCCAGCAACACTGCTACTCAACTTCTTAAAGTTCAGTTCCATGGACTTACAGGCCATCATACCAGAAACTTCATAATGTATTTTCCTTGAGAAAGGAAAATCTCGCCCGGTCTCTGCTAGACCTTAAGGCCTAGACATTCGTCCTAGGTCCTTCATCTCAAACTCAGCAGCGAGCTCCCTCTTGCACTGATGAAAGAGAGGGTCAGCACCTGTCAGGAAGAGGTCATCCACATACAGCATCAGAGTGAGAAGCTTCTTTCTATTAACCTTGCAGTGAAGGTTTAGATCAGCAATACTACGAGTGAAGCCCAGCTTCATCAAGTAGCTATCTATGCTCTCGTACCAAGCTCAGGGTGCTTGTTTCAGCCCATAGAGGGCTTTCTTCAATCCTGTAGACATGGGTGTCCCGATCCTGGACTTCCAACCCCAAAGGTTGCTCCACATATATCTCTTCCTTTATTACACCATGCAGAAAAATGCGGTCTTCACATCATCTGATGAAGACTCCATCCTTGCGTAGCAGCAAGGGCTAGATCGAATGGTGGTATCTCGAGCCACAGGTGCAAATATGTCATCATAGTCTATACCTTCCTCACAGGCAACGAATCTTGTCTTGAACTTTTCAGCACATCCAACAGATCCATGCTTGATCTTGTAGAGCCATTTCGAGGTGACAACTGCTTTGTCCTAAGGTCTTGGAACCACATCCCAGACGTCATTCTTCATAATGGACTCATAGCATCTTTCCAGACTTGATGTTTTACGACTTCCTTAAAGGATTCAAAGTCAGATGTACAATAGTACTCATGGCTGCTAGATACCCTTGGTATTTATATGGCTTCTTGGATTTCTTCCAGAATTTCCCCCTCTGAAGCCATATGTCTTTGAGCCATGAGGATCTTCTTTCATTCAGTAATGATATTCGCTCAGGAGCATATACAGATGTATCTCCCTCTTAATGTCAGCTTCTCTCTCGAGAGAAGACATCTATTTTAAATGAGGGCATCCCAGACACCAACTTCAAAAAGGGTCTTATTCTCCCACAGTCAAAGCCATCCAAACAAGCTTTGTTGATCATGGTTCAAGACTCCAACAACGTGGCTGAAAGTTGCAAAAATTTCCCAGTTCACACTTCAAGTTGATACTGTCACAAGCTTACAGTTATTATGAATCTCGTAGACAAGGGTGTCTGTCTATGTCACTGTCATAATGACAGTGACATAGACTCACAGATTTAGCTCCTCAAAAATGGCCGTTACAGAGATACCTTCTGAACTTGCATCACAGTTTTCTTCATCATTAACAGTAGTGAAGATTTCAAGCTTACAGCAATTACCTGATGATTTGTGGAGATCTACTGTAGCTTCCTCAACCAACCCTCTAAGACTTTCTTTACAGAGCTAAGGATCCAATCTGCCTTTTATTCTGCACTTGAGGTGTTCATCTACAACATCTGTCATTGCATTTTGATTCCAGATCTGCCCATTAGCAGTGAATGGTTGACTGATCTAAGGCTCCAAGGCTTTAGATCTCAGTTCCACAATTTGACATCTGGTCAATTACAACCACTGTCACCAGACAACAGCATCATTATATTGTACAATGAGGCACTGCACTGCCCCTTAAGTCATCATAGAGATACTAACACAACTGTCATGGGGAAACTGTCAAGGCAGTGTTGCAATTCAGCCTGAATATAGTGTACTTCCTTGACATGAAACTCTGCATATTCACTTTTCTTTCCAGAACATTTCATACTGCTTTTGCCCATGTATCTTTCAGATTCTTATGCATATAAAATGTTGTCAGATTAATGTCACCATCGGGCAAGTAAGTTTTCAGCGGTACAAACCTTGCAATTATGAATAAGATCCTGCACGTACAACATTCTCCTCTCTTCTGAAGAATAAGGTCAACCACATGCACAAGACAATATTATGATAACAAGGTATGAGTTAACTCGTCCTATGATGGCAGAAAGACAGACTTAAGCATACCCAAAGATGATTCATGGTGAGGAAATACGCTCAGCAGACGTCTATGAGAGACTTTGTTTAATGCAACTTGAGCCTTCAAAATAAATTCTCCAGAAATGATGATATAATGCCAATCTGAATCTTTACTGTATTACCCTTATACTTTGTCCTTTAACTTGCAGGGACTGGTTCTCGACCCACTTTAGGACATACATATATAGAAGGCCTGTATGCAAGATACATAGAAACTGCGGCATAAAACACAGGCCTATGTCTCCTTCTTAGGGTCTCTGCTCCCTACAAAAAAATTAGAGTAAGACTTCCAGACCACGGAACAGAATTTATAAGAGCTGCAAACCAGCAGAGACAATATTTATATAAAGACTAGTCAATCAAGCTATTATTGATATGCCTAGGGTAGTTCTCGACTGAGAATGCAGATTGAGATGAAGCTTCCGTATTGGTCTGGAATTTTCAATGCAATTTGGCTTTAGATGATCCTTCACTGAATTCAGAAAGATTTGTTTCACTTTGACCAATTTCCTATTGTGTTCCTCCTTAGGATCTAAGGAAGGTACAACCTTCTTCTTGAATTTGGATGCCTTCTGCTTCTTGTTTCTAAGTTTCTTCAACAATCTTTCTGCTTCCGTAAACATATTTATATGTTCGGCTCCAACATTGTTGTTAGCATTCATTTTAACGGCAACACGAGGTTTCTTAGACATGAGGAACTCCAACGCGGGAAATTTGGCCCTTTCAACCCATCAGATGCAATCGACAGGGCATGCACTGATGGCGTCCTCGACAGTGTCCTCGGAATCGGTCCATTGCTCGACGGCTCGAGCTCGGCCATAGATGGTCTCGATAGCAGACGTCTTGGGCACCGTGAAGGCGCATTTCAGACACTCGATACACTTCATCGTGTCGACAAACACCGCGCGATCCTCCGACGTGGAGCCGGACCACTTGGAATACAGAGGCTGCCCTGAATAACCTTAAATCTCGCATATCACGTGCATCGGCATCGTTGGAGCGATCAAACCCACAAATCGATGGACGAACGGAAATCTGGTTGGGCCAAAACAAGGATCGAATCTTTTGTCTTCTGGCCTTGCAAAAAAAACACTGTCCCGAGCCCGAAATTCTGAGACGACGGCTCAATTGTTTTAGACGGCTCCTTTTCGACAAGTTTTCACAAAATGAAATCCAAATAATGCTCAAAATTGTTTAAATGGAAGCCTCTGGCTGTTTGAACGTAAACCCTCCAATCGAAAAATAAAACTGGTTAAAATTGTCAATGATAACATACTTCCACAGAAAACAAATTCATTGACTAATGTCGTTTAATTACGCAGACGTCTTTAAAAATAAATTTCAGGGTTTAAGATGTTCGATTCCAGGTATTCTAACACAGACCGATCGAATTAAAAAAATTATTATTGACCACAGCAAAAAGAACATCAAATTTACGAGTTCTACTGGGCCACGGATGTGCAGCATTTTCCGGCATGAAAGCAGACGGAATAATGGCAAATGTTTGTGGCCTTCTTTTACGCTGTACTCAAATCAAGTCAAAAGACGAGATCTTCTTCCAGAACTTTCTTCTAGGCCTCAACAAATCCGCTGTCACTTACAGCTCTTCGGCCTCCTTTCCGACTTTGTTTTGAAAAAGACTTCTTCACACTGAAGGTTAGGGCATAAAACAGTCCTAAATCTGCCCACGCTATCACCTGCCCATGCTATTTGCTTTAGGGCGTTGTCTTCTCCCTACGGCTCTGATACCATGTTAATTTCTGCTCATGTTCTATGCCATTTCAGATTAGGGCACAATACTGAAGAAGATAGAACATACTAATAGATCGATAGAATACAAGCCAAGACAGAGATAAGAAATGGTGGCGTTACGGCGATCAGCAGGATGCTTATACCAACAAAGTCTCCAATAGGTCATTCAGCCAAACGTGTCACACATAACCCCAGAGCAACCCAAACAAAGAATATGCAGCTCCAATGCCATCAAGAGAGAGTGAATTCCTCCACACCAATGTGTATCAAATGAACTCCAAGTCTCTCCAATATATAGGAATCTTTGGGGGTGTGTGACACGTCCTTTAAGACATTTAAGTCAATATTTTATTCCAGGCGACCTAGCACATAAGTGGAATAAATTCAAAGTACATGTTCTGCTCATCCGATCAAGATGATCTTTAGATCAATCTTACACCTCTCCGAAAGAGGAATCCAATAAAAATATTGCGATCGTCATTCCGAGCGAAAGACAACCCGGAGTTTGGACCTAGTTGTCCAATTTTAACGAGCTCAAGGAGATGTAGCCCACGATATTCGGGTGGAACTCCTTTATTAAATTTGTTGTTATGTGTTGATGCTTATTTGATGTACTTTATGGTTGTTGTATCAGCAAAAACAATTGTGTAATTCCTCACACTTAAAGCATTAAAATAGTTTAAAACACATACACTTGAATTAAGAATTCAATTCCGCACAGTCAAGAATAAGCTAGATCTTAATTTGTTTAACTGAGTGGGAGGTGATTGAAAAGAATAACAAGTTATCCACCCATTTTCAGACCACTTTTTTAATCTTTTTCTTCTAAGCATATGAACATTACACCATTATGGTGCTTTCAAAAAATCACACCATGTACAAGATGATAAGATAAATATTTGAGTCAGATTTCCCATTTGTTGTAGATAAGTGAGGAGGAAAGGTGTCGTGCTATCATCACGTGCATCAATGTACGAGAGCATTAGCGACGTTGTAGAGTGTTTTACACTCAATATTGTACATTCCAATTTCTTGTTGCCATTCATAAGAGTCCTCTTCTGGTGAATTAAATTCTTCTACTGCAAGCCAACAAAGATTGTGGCTTTTTCTTGAAGCTTTATCATCTAGTTCACCCTCCTCTCACCTAACTCTTGTTGCACAAAGATAAATCTAAACACTGGGTGGGGCACAAATATGATAACATGGCTTTTCAAGAGGTAAGGACTAAATTTATTAACCACCTTGTAAATCGCATAGGCTTTCTTATCGACGGGGATAATTCAATTTTAATCCCTGTAGGCTATCACTCATAAATTATATGGGCCACTAATTTCCTTGATTGTCCTTTTGAGTAAGAACGACTGCAATAGCTGTGTCAGAAGAAAAAGTATACAACAATAAATCTTTATTGAAATCTAGACTATATAATGCTAGAGCATCAACAATTGCTTGTTTAATCAGTGCAAAGACATATTTCTTCCTCTGGTCCCATTTGTAAGTTGCATCCTTCTTGATCGTCTCCTGCAAAGGTTTAACGATGTGTGTTCCCCAAGAAGGATTTTATAACTTTCTTATTCGCAGGAAAGGGAATCTGAGAAATAGTGTTGACTCGTTGCGTGTCCATTTTAATTCCACTATTAGCTATAATGTGTCCTAAGAGGATTCCCTCAGACAATCGAGGATGCTCTTCTTTGGATTTAAAGATATATCATATTTTCAACACCGCCTATATTTTTTCCTTAGATGATGCAAGTAATTAGATATTTTCTTTGAAAATATTGTAACATCATATACTTACATTTCCGCACTTTTTCCAATCAATCCAAAATGTGATGTCCATATCCCTTTGTGTTAATTTTAGATAACAATGGTATGTTCTATGCTTAAGTACAATTTACTTAAATTTTCCTTATGAGCCCAATATCAAATTCTAGTTTAGAAATCACATTAGCTTAATCACAATGACAGTAAATGCTGATAGAATATAAACAAAATGTAGAAGACAAGCCAAGACAAGAGGACACAATATTTGGCAGACGCCAGGGAAAAACCCCAATGAGGGGAAAACCCTTTGATCGAATTCTTATTATTATTCTTCAATAACTCAACATAGAGAGAGAGAGTAAAAATATAAAAATAACTTGCCCAAAACATTCCTGACAAAATAAACAGTCAATAACAGTCAATTGCATCCCTAACCCAAAATTCAACTTTGGTCAAAGTGGCTCCAAAATGTCTTCCAAGTAGCGCAGTCAACATCAGTCCAATTTGGCCTTCCAAGAGGGTCAAAATCAACCCAAAATAGTCAAGTCAAACCCAATCAACACGGATGTAAAATATGCGTTCAAACCTGAAGTCAACGCTAAAGTCAGCCTTGGTCAAACTGCTCCAAATGCCTAAAAAATAGAGCCAATAAATGCGGACTTCAAAAGTCATATTTTATGCCTTGAAAACAAAATCCAAGTAGGAGAGTTGACCCTTGGTCAACACTGGTCAACGCTGACTTGTTTTCCTAAAATTCATCTTGCAATCTGCCCTAAAATTTTTGGTCCCCTATTTTCACACGTGTGAGATAGAGAGCTGGTCCAAGTTGTATGAACCAATAAGGAGAGGAGAGAGAGATGTGTGACGAGTGAGTGATGTCCAAATGAGGTGAAGGTCACTCTTATTTATACAATTTGTTGAGGGTGAGGAGATAAAACTGTTGGGCTTCATTAGCCTACATTTGACTGTGGTCGACCTTGACAATTCACACGTGTAAATAATAAATTCAAAATCACACTTATGCTTGTACGAACAAGAAGAAATTTAGTTCAAACCTGCACCTCTCGAAAATAGGAATCCAATAAAAATATCATCTCCATCATATGAGCTATCCAAGTTGGAGTTTGGAACTAGTTGCCAATTTTAACACTCCCTTTCAACTAGGGAGAAGTCCACCTACCAATCCATCTTACAACCTGCATCATATCTGCCATCCTGGCTCTGATCTGCTCTGATTTTCACTCTACTATGTTAAACCATGAAGAAATAATGCAGAAGAATTGATTGAGAGTGAGTCACAATACCTTTCCACTCTCCACTAACCCAAAGTCAGTCTAGAGGTAAAAACTCAATTGATCCCAAATGAAGATGTTTGAACACCATGATCCTAACATAGAGAGTACGACAATAAACGATGCATCCATTGGTAGTTCTATGGTCTTTATCCTCATTTCCCATCTCACTGGCCAGATAAGAGGTACTTCCTATAAGTCCTGGACTACATGGGTAGGATGTATACTGGGGCATCAACAAGAGAAGGTGAAGCACTCATCCTAATCATGTGCCATAGGAGAAGGTGAACCACTCATCCTATGCATATGCCAACCATAATGGGGTATTGAAGGGGAAGGTGAACCACTCACCCTATACACAACACACCACTAGGGTAAGGTCAACCGCTCACCCTATGGTCGCTCATAGCTCCAAGAAGTACCCCAAGCCCTCCGAAGCTCCCAGAGCTCAATGTCAAACTCATGCGGAACCCTCATAGGAGGGTCTTTCCACGACTCTAGGTCTCTCACAGAAGGTCAAGAATTTTACCTTCCCCAGGGCTTCGTGAGAATATCTGCGACCTGCTCATTAGTCTCGATGTGATGGAACTTTATTTCTCCCCATTTTACCATATCCTGGGTAAAGTGTTACCTGATATAAATATGCTTAGAGCAGTCGTGGAACAAAAGATTCTCATAAAGACGAATCTCAATTTGGTTGTCGTAATAGATCACAGTGGTATCCATCACATGCTAAAACAACTTACTAAAGATATTCCTCAACCAAACAGTTTCACAACAGGCCATACTAGTAATTATGTATTCAACCTCAACGGTGCTTAAGGAAGCTGATTCTTCTTCATGCTCATCCAGGATATTGAAGCAGAACCTAGTGAGAAGTAACAACCAGATGTGCTCTTATAATCCACCACACTTCCAACCTAGTGAGAATTAAAATATCCATGGAGCATCAAATTCCTGGTAGTGTATCTCAACCCATAGTTGTTTGTGCCCCAGAGATATCTCAACAGATTCTTGGCATCAATCCAATGTATCTGATGAGGATCGACCATAAATTGACTCAACGTATTCACTGCGAAGCATATGTCTGGGCGAGAGTTCACCAAGAACATCAGGGCCCCCACGAGTTGTCGATACTCATAAGGATTTCCTAAATCTGGCTCAACTACACTTCCACATAGCTTCTTGAAGTTGAATTCCATTGGAGTAGTCACATACTTTCAGTCCACCATCCCAAATCTTTCAAGTAGCTTCACGATGTATTTTCCTTGAGAAAGGAAAATATCTCCTGGCTTTTTCCAGACCTCCAAGCCTAGGAAGTATTACATCAACCCTAAGTCCTTCATTTCAAATTCAAAATCCAAATCCCTCTTGCATTGATGAATGAGAGGGTTTGTACCTGTCAGAAAGAGATCGTCTACATAGTCTACCAGTATGAGAGGCTTGCCATTTCAACCTTGAAGTAAAGGTTTGGGTCAACTTCACTTCTTGTAAAACCCAACTTCATAAGATAACTGTCGATCCTTTCATACCAGTTCCTGGGGGCTTGCTTCAACCCATACAGGGATTTCTTCAACATGAATACATGTGACTCTCGATCCAGAACGTCAAACCCCACATGTTTCTCTACATAAACTTCCACCTTAAGCGAGCCATGCAAGAAAGTAGTTTTGACATCCATTTGATGTAGATTCCATCACTGAGAGGTAGCAAGGGAAATAATTGAATGAATGGTGGTATATCAGGAAACTGGTGCAAATATATCGTCATAGTCCACACCTTCCTTTTGAGAGAAGCCTCGAACAACGAACCCGGCCTTGAAATTTTCAGGATTTCCATTAGCTCCATGTTTTATTTTGTAAATCCATTTCGAGGTGATCATAGACTTTGTTATCACTTAGATTGAACCTCAGGCTGAGAGAGGCAATCCTGAGGTAACCTCAAACCACGCTTAGCCAAGTAGTTAGCCCTACTAGGCTAGGAGAGGGATCTCTCCGTATAGGTCATAGCCAAAATGACTAAGGAAAGAATATTTTAGGCTAGGTATAGTAGCTCAGGGTTTTGATTTTGATTGCTTAGGGTTTTGCTGCATCAAGAGAAGTCAAACAGTTAGGGCAAGGAAATTAGGTCAAAATCTGCAGGGGTTCTAAAGGGCAAGGTAGGTAGAAGGTTTGAAATTAAAATATTATTATGGCGAGGTGAATATAATGGTGAGGAGTTAGGAAGAGCATCTGAAATTAATTCTCCCTAAACTGAAGAAAATAAACAAATTATGCCAAATTTCCCAAAACAGAGCATGAAACATGAATTCTGCTTTTCAACTTGAAATTAAGCATATCATAGACATGAAAATGGTTTATGAGCTACAATACATTCATAAAAATGATCACAAAGAAGAAACTATGTCAAACACTGCATACCACATGGATCTCGAAGAAATAACTACAAATTTATCATTAAAGTCCAAAGCCAAATTGATACAAAATGTCTCTTGAGATGCCAAAGCTCCAAGTGAGTTCAACCATTACAATTGACTAAGAAAATACATGATATATACCTCAAAACAACTCTCCCTAGCCTCAGGGGGTAAAATCCATGAGATGAGGATCAGTTTCACCTAATCCCAAACAAGAAAATGAAAACTAGGAAGACCCAACAACTTGCCTCTAAAAGAAAGGAAATTGATTCATTTGACCTCAACTGATGACTTACCTAATGTATCTACCTTAGATGAAAGTGAAAAAATGACATTTACATTCACCATGACCATTTACATCAGTAATTTCTCCATTTTCCCAAGTAAAAAAATCATAAAGTCAAAATCTGCTCAAGATAATGAAAACTGCATTTCTTGGTAAACACGCAACACCATGACAGGAAAAATAACCTCTTTTGCAAGCAACTTTTGGAGGCCTTCCTAGTGTCAAAATCAGCTCCATGATAGCTCATGGGAAAGGTATTTGAGTCTAGTGTCCAAATATGCCTCTAGTTTCCTGAATGGTGTCCATATGCCCTATCAAAAACCTGTTCTCCCAAGACTGGTAAACGCGCAACAACATCTTCCAAACGCGCAACGCCATTCCTGAACGTGCAGCGCCATCGCAACACCTTTTTGTAGACCAATTTTGGAGGCCTTCCTTGTGTCCAAATTGGGCCTAGGATAGCTCGTTGGAATGATTATCCTTTCTACTTTCCAAATCTACCTTTTCTTTTCTGTTTGGAGTTCATTTTCCTTGTGAAAAGTTGATTTTCCAAAGACTGGTCAAAAAGTGCTGAATGAGGGTGCATAAATGTAGAGTTCTGGTGCAAGAAAATTTTGGAGGCCTTCCTCAACTCCAAATTGAGCTCATGATAGCTCATTGGAAATCTCTCTTTGTGTAGTTATCATTTGACTCATCCTGCAAGTCATTTGGACACTCCAGCTAGGAGAAAACTTCATTTTCCCAAGGTCACTCCAGAAATGCAACAAACCTCGTGTAACACCTGTATTTTTAACATTTATCAACAAAAATGATACCTGTGTAAAACCTGAATAAGGTTTTTCTTCCTTGGTCAATCATGGACACAAACCTCTCTCACTTTTGTCAAATTCATCTCTGTTTGGTCGAAAACATAGTTTGAAGCGAAACTGGCCCTGTGTATGGCAAATGATTTGTCCCTTAGAATGATTTCTTGAAAAATGATGGAGGCATGATGTTTATGAGTTGGGATGGCTTCATACTTGCTAAAATAACCTCCCTTATGCCTCATCTACTCAGACGTCTCTAATTTTGACGCAACCTAAACTGCGTAAACCCACAACATGCATACCAAATGCATAGTCTCATGCATATAAATCACGATAACCTCAAACAGAGGCAACCTCATATGCTGAAGCTTTTCCTTTACCATAGTTATGGTTATAAACCATAATAAAACACACACTTTATGATATTTTGATCTATGATTTCGACTTGGATTTAAAACCCAAGGTGCCAACATATATATATATATATTGGCCCCACAATTATTTCAAATGCACCTTTGCTGGCGATTTTTATGCATCCGTCCATCCAATGGCAATCGAAACCCCACAACAAAATGCGTGTAATCCAATAGATTTCACATCCTATTATGCATGAGGATTAAAGTTTTTCAATTTGTGCGAAATGGGTAGTTTTCAAGTGCGACGTGTCACCACCTAACCACTATCGCATGTCTTCAAAATTTACTACTTACTAGTTCCACTCCACACAAATACCATTTGCGGTTTTGCAAAAACATTTTCACCATTCCACTGCGCCATCAACTCATGGTTTCACTTGCTATTCACTGAGTCATGATTTCTGCCTTCTTTCAATGCACAACCTTCTCCTTTTTGGCAAGCATTGTAGATCAAATTTAACTCACGGATTCCATGGAAATCTGGTATATATAAACTCGGTTTATATGAATAACTCAACCACATTTTTCATAAGACGAGATGGACTTTCATTTCAAAAACTGAAGCCCGAGGCAAAGATGAAGAATTTGTAATGTCGTTGCTTAAAATATGGTAAATCATTGTTGGTAGGCAGTCGACCAGCATGCTTTGCAGCACTAATTAACATCTCAAAATGGAATAATTGACCAACATATATGATCCACTGTGCTTTCTCTTCATTAAGCCGATACCACAGTGTTGTTATATCAGTTGAAGCATAATTTAATTCACCATTCCTCTTTACAACAATTAATGGAATGTTTTTCCATTTAATTTGGATTACTCAGAACTTTGTATGAATCAGATCACAAATGCTATGTGCTGGTTTGATTTGCCAAATTTCACCTGCATACACATATTATGCAGAAACACTCTAATCTATACATGATTTATAATTTACCATATAGTACACACCACATAAACATAGGAAATGAGTTCTCTATATTTATCAACTGATATTTACAAAAAGAATTCCATTCTAGCCTGATATTCTCTATTTGTGGCCTCTTCATCTAATTTTCCGTAGGCTTATAACAACAAACCCTATCTGTCTAAAACCTGAATCTCTCTCTATTTTTTAATGCCTTGAGACTTATCATTTTATACAAAAGATTTTGTAACCAATTTTGGTTCAGATCCTCCATCTTCTTAACAAAATCCTGAATATCCTCTAAGTCCTCGTTTGACTCAACTAATCTCTAACGATCCTCTCTCATCCACAAAATCATGAAACCAATTCTAATTTAGGATTTACAATTAATTTTCAAATTTCTCATTTCCTATGGAATCTCAACTATCCTAATTCTCTCATGTTCTCCAACATTCGGGAACATTTACAAAATTCCTCAATAATTATTTAATTCTTATTCTAAATGTCTTACTTAAATCACTCAAAATATTTAAAATTAATACATAGGAAACCAAATCCTTTGAAAACACAAGACCCCTAAGTCTATTAAAATACAAAGAATTTTTTGAGCCTAATTCTCCTGCATCAAACTTTCAAGGTTGAAAATAATCATGATCTTCTGATCATGTGTTTTGTGTTGTCTTCTTTGGATCTCATACCTTGTTTGTAATTTATCTTTTTAGTTCTTGCTTTTGTTTGTTGGTTTTCTCTCAGGGTCTCTACACTTTATGTTGCTGTGCCATTTATGATTTCACAGGTTGCTACTATCTTCCTTTTCTTTCTTGCTTCTTTGTTTTCTTCTTTGCTTGTCTTCTTGAACACATTTCACCATTATCCTTCTTATCAATTCATTCTTTGTCTAATAGTCTTCGATTCTTGATTACTTTCGTCTCTTGATTCTTGTTTTTATTCTTATTTCCTCCTTTCATCCTTACCCTCTTATTTTTTTGCAAGCTAGTAATTTCTTCTGATTGTCTCTTATGACAATTTCTTTGTCTTCTTTCTTCAGCAATTCTTTTTCTCTCTTCTCTTGTTTCGTTTGTTGCTGCTATCCTCGAAGCTTTCTGCGCACATTCTGCATTTCTTCAAGCTCTTTTGTTTCCCAATATTGAAATTGAGATTTCTCTCCCTGTATTAAATCCTGATTCCCTAACATAATTTCCAACAATCTAATTTCTTTGTTCCATGGATTAAATAATTCCATAGATTCTTCTTTTTCCTTCTTTACTTGACTGCTCACATGTGTCAAATTTTCTCCAGCATCTACAATCAAATATGCACTCACAAAATAATTATTAAAATAAAAAACCTAAGGCCTCAATACCTCTTTTTCCTTTGGCAATATTTCATTTTGCTGCTCTGAAATTTTCTTCTCTATCAGCACATTAGTATGCTGATTCAACCTCTCTAAATAATTTTCTAAAGGACTCTCGAGACTGTCAGCAAGTCTCTCTTCCACACCATCTGTTTCAATGATGTCTTTCTGTTCTTATCCACTATAGTGAACTCCTTCCTCTGCAATATCACTGTCATATTCTGATTTTTTTCAACAAATATTCTAGTAATGCAATTTCTCTTTGACATTTATTAAGTATTTCATTATCACTTACAATCCCTGCATTTATACACAAATTGTTAGTTTGCAAACTACAAGGTTCAACAGTCTTAACTTTTTTTTCACATATCAACTCTTCAGTCTGAATCTCATCTCCTTCTTTCACAGGAAATTGTTCTTGTGTTGTAACAGCTTCACATGCATTACTAATTTCTTTTTGCTGCAATAAATCACTGATTTTCTCATTCAAGAGACATTCTTCATCATTACTCTCTGCTTCAGAGTATTTATCTTCTAAAAGATACTCTTCCATACTTTCATCAATATTTATGACAGTTTCAAAAGATTGTTCATCATCTACAAAACCTGTAATTATATCAAAATCATTAGTTACAAAAATACAAGGCTTTACATCCTCCCGCTGATCTGAACTTGCCCAACAGTTTAGGAAATCATCAATAATTCCTTTTTCAATAAGGTAAACTTATTTCTGTCTTTAATTCTCACAATAATTCATAAGATCTTTCACAGATCTCCAGTTTTCATCTTCACCCAGAATTTCACCCTATTCTGGTCTACAAACGGAAACTTCCATTTCTGACTCTACTTCTTTGTGTTTTTCCTCCAACCACTTTACTTGTTTTTGTTGTAGCCTTCTCTATAATTTATACCACTTCACTGTCTTTTTCCTTAAGACCAAACCTTGTCCCTGTTTTTCCTCTATCAACATCTTTAATTTATTAAATTGTTCTCTTATCTCAACAATCTCTTTGTCACGCTCATCTTGACTCATCTATTTCCTCCAGATTTCTTTAACACCCTTCTTCTTTATCTTATATCTTCCTTATGAACCTTGCACATGACTTTACATAGTCATCTTTTCTTATGAATGAGCTTCTGCACTTGCAACCAATCAACCTCCTATTGAGTTAATTTTATCACCAAACTTCTCCTCTGCCTGGTCTTTAAGTTCTCTCCTTCTCAGAACTTGTACTGAGAAATATTGCTCTGGTTGCTGCACTCATTTCAGTTAAAGACACCACTGTCCTTGTCTATTCCAAGCCTTAATTAGAATAAGTTCCTGCTACAATTTCTAAGAACTTTCAAAAGTTCTTCCTACAGTCTCACTGCTGCAATCTTGTGCCAAATTTTCGCTCCTTTAATCTACTGTGGTCTTGCTCAGAACCCCTGTAATGAATATCAGTAGTCATCATCTTCTTTCCATCTCTATGAGTTCATCACTCACTCCCTCACTATGAGTTACACTAAGCCTCTACAATAACAAGTCCTCCTTGTTACAACTTACCTCACCAATCCTTTCTTTGGATTTGGTATTTTGGCAAACAATAGTCCCTTCAATGGAACCTTCTTTTGAGCATTTCTCTCTACTCCTTCTAGGCTTTATTTCTTCTGCACTTTTGAGAACACAATTGTCTCTTTTATCCAAAATCTGTTGGAATTCTTCAAGGGTCTACTCCACACTTTGCTTTCACTTAGAAACTCTTACCAGCTTCCTTCATCACTGTTCTTACATTAAAGCTGTGATCTTCTTTTCTTGAGCTTCTCTTCAACTGCCTGCAACCTGAATTCTGCAAACATAATCTTCAAACCAGATTAAAATATCACATAACACCTCACCTTCAAGATCTCTGTGTGATCTTGTTTCATCTCTCATTTGTACTTTGAATGGATCTTCTTATTTATTTATGTAAATGTCTGTTACACCTCAATTATGTGTATCTACTACTTATCAGATTTAATATCTGATCTCCTCTTACATTCTCCATCACACATGCATTCTATACAATTCTAATTTAATTAAAAAAACTTTAACCTTCAAAAGAGTTTTTCCCTACTCTGAAACCACATGACGCAGCCTAAACTGCGTAAACCCACAACATGCGTACCAAATGCATAGTCTCATGCATATAAATCACGATAACCTCAAACATAGGCAACACTCATATGCCAAAGCTTTTCCTTTACCATAGTTATGGTTATAAACCATAATAAAACACACACTTTATGATATTTCGATCTATGATTTCGACTTTGATTTAAAACCCAAGTGCCAACATACACACACACACACACACACACACACACACACATATTGGCCCCACAATTATTTCAAACTCACCTTTGCTGGTGATTTGTATGCATCCGTCCATCCAATGACAATCGCAACTGCACAATGAAATGCGTGTAATCCAATGAATTTCACATCCTAATATGCATGAGGATTAAAGTTTTCAATTTGTGCGTAATGTGTAGTTTTTAAGTGTGACGTGTCACCACCTGACCACTATCGTACGTCTTCAAAATTTACTGCTTACCAGTTCCACTCCACGCGAATACCATTTGTAGTTTTTCAAAAATATTTTTTCCATTACACTGCACCATAAACTCACGGTTTCACTTGCTATTCACTGAGTCACGATTTATGCCTTCTATCAACACACAACATTCTCCTTTTTGGCAAGCATTGTAGATCAAATTTAACTCACGGATTCCATGGAAATCTGGTATATATAAACTCGGTCTATACGAATAACTCAACCACATTTTTCATAAGACGAGATGGACTTTCATTTCAAAAAACTAAAGCCTGAGGCAAAGATGAAGAATTTGTAACACCGTTGCTTAAAATATGGTAAATCATTGTTGGTCGGCAGTCGACCAGCACGCTTTGCAACACTAATTAACATCTCAAAATGCAATAATTGACCAACATATATGATCCACTATGCTTTCTCTTCATTAAGCTGATACTACAGTGTTGTTATATCAGTCGAAGCGTAATTGAATTCACCATTCCTCTTTACAACAATTAATGGAATGTTTTTCCATTTAATTTGGATTAATCAGAACTTTGTATGAACCATATCACTCCCTCAAATGCTATCTTCTGGTTTGATTTGCCCAATTTCACCTGCATACACATATTATGCAGTAACACTCTAATATATACATGATTATAATTTACCATGCAATACACACCACTTAAACACAAGAAATGAGTTCTCTATATTTATCAACTGATATTTATCAAAATAATTCCATTATGGCCTGATATTCTTTATCTGTAGCCTCTTCATCTAATTTTCCGTAGGCTTATAACAACAAACCCTATCTGTCTAAAACTTGAATCTCTCTCTATTTTTTAATGCCTTGAGACTTATCGTTTTATACAAAAGATTCTGTAACCAATTTTGGTTCAGATCCTCCATCTTCTCAAAAAAATCCCGAATATCCTCCAAGTCCTCATTTGACTTAACTAATCCCTAAGGATCCTCTCTCATCCACAAAATAATGAAACCAATTCTAATTTATGATTTACAATTATTTATCAAATATATAATTCCCTATGGAATCTCAACTATCCTAATTCTCTCATGTTCTCCAACATTTGGGAACATTTACAAAATTCCTTTCAATAATTAATTAATTACTATTCTAAATGTCTTACATAAATCACTCAAAATATTTAAAATTAATACATAGGAAACAAAATCCTTTTAAAAAAAAAGACCCATAAGTCAATTAAAATACAAAGAATTTTCTGAGCCTAATTCTCCTGCATCATATTCCATAGCAAACCCTAGCTCAATAGGAAAGGAAATTAGGGTTTGGTGTAAGCAAAATAGGGGATTTTAGGACTGCCTTGTAGAGGAAGGGGAATTAAGGGGTTAGGGGGTGTCTAAATTCTTAGGGAAATTTTGGGGGATAGGGATAGATGTTAGAGAGTAGGGGAAAGTGGAATTTCAAGGATTAAGTGAGGGGAAGGGGTCTAAAAGGGAAAAACACATGCCTAGTCTCGAAAAGTGTCAAATTGTAGCAATAGGCTAGGGTTTGTGGAAAAATGATGATTTTGAGGGATAGGAGTGATGGAAAGTGCTTAGGAAGGTATATTAAAGATAGGGGAAGGTGTAAGAGCATTGAGATAAAAGTCTTGTTGATTATTTAAACATGGAAGTTATGAGGCCAAGAAAAATGCCCTCAAAACCATAGGAGAGGGAAATGAGCTTTCCAAGCACAATTGAGAGACAAATATGGTAAACACAAAGCCACTTACTCGGAAATGATAGTTTATAACCTGAATTACTACTCCTTCAAAAGATGAATTTGATGGTGAAATGATCAATTTTCATGATTTTGACCCTATGACCTAATGGGACTATTTTTTGACCTAACTTTTGAATGAGACTTTGACCTTTGACTTTAAAGATTTCCAAGTGAACAGAGAATTTCCATAGGTGTTATTATGCTCAAGGAGACATATGAATGAGTCAGCCAATATGATCTTCTGAGGGAGAAGGAAGCTTATTTGACCAGGAAAACCACCAGTGGAACAATTTTATATCATGACCTAATGGAATGATGAAAAATTTATTCAGAATGGGACACCTAAGATGCACATGCAAATGTGTTTTGATCCCTAATGGAAGTATGCAAATACTGACACTAACATTGGCTCCAGCTGGGGATGGTAGCTCCTTGGAGGTGCCAAGAACACAGTAGACCAAGTGCCTATTTCATTGGGAAATGGAGTCAATAGCTAAAAACCAAACTGAATATTGAAAGAAACTTGACACAATAAACTGACTCAAAACCGACTCAAGATTGATTGAAACAAAACTTGAAAATTGAACTTGCCATACTTATTGATGGTAGTACATCACCAAGACTTGAGGGCTTCAAATACTTATGACAACCACCAACCTGCTGAAGACATATATACAATCATGTGAAGTGATCCTTCGAGTGTAACCAATCCAATAGATGGTTATTTGCTTGAATTCTGCTCTCACTTTCCTTGAGCAGGTAGAATGATGTACATGTAGGAAACTCACAATAAAAACTAAAACCAAGAGTTATGCTGACAAAAGAGAAAACATTCATCTTCTCCGGTGCTTGAAAAAGACTGTCGAAGGGATCTTGAAAATCAAGAAAATTTACCTCTTGCTGATCTGGAATAAACAAGGTAGCTTTTTCTCTTGAATATGATCTCTTTTCACAATGTACCTCAGCAAGAGTGTGTTCTTGGTCTTCAAATTTTTTTGAACAAGTAGGTGAGAAGATTTCTTCTTAAAAAAACAATTCAAAGCATGAGACATGAGAATAAAAGTCTGAATGACAGTCCTCAATGCTCTGGTCCTCTGTAATTTGAATAGATTGTTGATCATCTTCATATGACATGGCAACCAAATTGTCATGTTTGTTATCAAACTCATTAGTCATAAGAGGGAAAACTTCATATTTTTCGTGAAACCCAAAACTGACATTTCTATCATCTACCACAAATTCATCCAAAGAACATTTTTCACTTACTTGAACAAAGATCTCATCTTGTTTTTCATAAAGGGAATGGATTACCTCCTCATGAAGACTTTGTTCTAATGGGCTAAGAACACTTAGGTCTATAAATCTGTTTTCTTCATTCGACGTGACCTCAACAATAGAGCTCTCCTTCATGGGATCTGGAACAACATACTCTTCATCATCACAATTTGAATCTAGATTTGGATCAGTCAGCTTGACTTTACCACAATTTGAGATTGTAACTTCATTTTTCTGCATACCATCTTCTATTGTATAAGGATCTTCAACATGCTGCAAACTTTCCTAAGCATATTGATAAGTATCCTCTAAGATTTCTTTATGCTGCTAAAATGGAATTTCATACACGGCTTCCATGATCTCATCATCCATGAATTCATCATCTCCATAAAATTCTCAAGATTTTCAATAAAACTATCAACATGTTTACAACAGTTCTGAACTAATTTTAAGGATGGACAAGATTCTTTATACCTTTCAAAGAATATGGTATGAAAATCCTTTAAACAGTAAATACAAGCAAGCGGCAAACTTTCATACAAGGATCGAGCTTCATCTTCTAGAGTGGCCATGAATATCTTCATCAAGCAGTCTTCAGGAAAATCAATCTTTAATCTACGCACATGCATGTGCAATCTCACTAGATGAAGAGCAACATCATTACCTTTCACATTTTTGAACATAGGCAAATTCCTTTGCTAATCAACCTTATACATTTTATTTGGGAAACCTAGAATGTGATCTCAGCTCATGGGAGCATACCTTCTTGCAACAGTCTCCATCTTGAAAAAACTTGAAGCTACTGATATTCATGTAGTGGAGTCACCATGAAGTGTTGATTTTGGATTCTTCTGCCAGTGGAGTCTTTGATCAACCTGAAATGTGTGGAGTTTCCAGGTGGATGATTTCAGCCTTCATATGCATTTGATCGCTGTGCATCATCAACAATCAGATCTGAACTTTGTCGTTCTTTCCCAGGGAAGATATGATATTACTTTTTCACCCCCAGTGGAGTCGCCAAAATTTTATCACTCAGATTGAACCTCAGGCTAAGAGAGGCAATCTCGAGGTAACCTCAAACCACGCTTAGCCAAGTAGTTAGCCCTACTAGGCTAGGAGAGGGATCTCTCTGTATAGGTCACAGCCAAAATGACTAAGGAAAGAATATTTTAGGCTAGGTATAGTAGCTCAGGGTTTTGATTTTGATTGCTTAGGGTTTTGCTGCATCAAGAGAAGTCAAACAGTTAGGGCAAGGAAATTAGGTCAAAATATGCAGGGGTTCTAAAGGGCAAGGTAGGTAGAAGGTTTGAAATTAAAAGATGATTATGGCGAGGTGAATATAATGGTGAGGAGTTAGGAAGAGCATCTGGAATTAATTCTCCCTAAACTGAAGAAAATAAACAAATTATGCCAAATTTCCCAAAACAGAGCATGAAACATGAATTCTTCTTTTCAACTTGAAATTAAGCATATCATAGACATGAAAATGGTTTATGAGCTACAATACATTCATAAAAATGATCACAAAGAAGAAACTATGTCAAACACTGCATACCACATGGATCTCGAAGAAATAGCTACAAATTTATCATTAAAGTCCAAAGCCAAATTGATACAAAATGTCTCTTGAGATGCCAAAGCTCCAAGTGAAGTCAAACATTACAATTGACAGAGAAAATACATGATATAGACCTCAAAACCACTCTCCCTAGCCTCAGGGGGTCGAATCCATGAGATGAGGATCAATTTCACCTAATCCCAGAAAAGAAAATGAAAACTAGGAAGACCCAACAACTTGCCTCTAAAAGAGAGGAAACTGATTTATTTAACCTCAACCAATGACTTACCTAATGTATCTACCTTATATGAAAGTCAAAACATTACATTTACATTCACCATGACCATTTCCATCAGTAATTTCTCCATTTTCCCAAGTAAGAAGTCAAAAAGTCAAAATATGCTCAAGATAATGAAAACTGCATTTTCTTGGTAAACGTGCAGCGCCATGACAGGAAAAATAACCCCTTTTGAAAGCAATGTTTTGATGCCTTCCCGGTGTCCAAATAAGCTCCATGATAGCTCATTGGAAAGGTATTTGATTCTAGTTTCCAAATATGCCTCTATTGTCTAGAATGGGTTCCATATGCACTGTCAAAAACCTGTTCTCCCAAGACTAGTAAATGCGCAGTGCCATCTTCCAAACGCGCAACGCCATTGCAACACCTTTTTTCAAACCTCATTTGGAGGCCTTCCTTGTGTCCAAATTGGGACCAGGATAGATCGTTGGAAAGATTATCCTATCTACTTTCTAGATAGATCTTTTTTTTTCTATTTTGAGTTTATTTGCCTTGTCAAAAGTTGATTTTCCCAACACTGGTCAAAACGTGCTGAATGAGGGTGCAGAAATGAAGAGTGTTGGTGAAATTTTTTTTTGGAGGCCTTCCTCAAATCCAAATTTAGCTCATTATATCTAATTGGAAATTTCTCTCTATCCATTTATCATTTGAATCATCCACCAAGCCATTTGGACACTCCATCTAGGATAAAACTTGATTTTCCCAAGGTCACTCCAGAAATGCAGCAAACCTCATGTAGCACCTGCATTTTTAACATTTATCAAAAAACATGATACCTGTGTAAAAAAAAAAGGAGCTTTTTCTTCCTTCACCTATTATGGACAAAACACTCTTTAAACTTTTTCAAATTCATCTCTGCTTGGTCAGAAACATAGTTTCAAGCGATACTGGCCCTGTGTGTGGCAAATGATTTGTCCCTTAGAATGATTTCTTGAAAAATGATGGAGGCATGATGTTTATGAGTTGTGATGGGTTAATACTTGCTAAAATGACCTCCCTTATGCCTCCTCTACTTAGATATCTCTTATTCCATAGCAAACCCTAGCTCATTAGGAAAGGAAATTAGGGTTTGGTGTTAGCAAAACAGGGGATTTTAGGACTACCTTGTAGAGGGAGGGGAATGAAGGGGTTAGGGGGTGTCTAAATTCTTGGGAAAATTTTGGTGGATAGGGATATATGTTAGAGAGTAGGGAAAAGTGAAATTTCAAGGATTGAGTGAGGGGAAGGGGTTAAAAATGGAAAAACACATGCCTAGTCTCAAAAAATTTCAAATTGTAGCAATAGGCTAGGGTTTGTGGAAAAATGATGATTTTGAGGGATATGAGTGATGGGAAGTGTTTAGGAAGGTATGTTAAGGATAGGGGAAGGTGTAAGAGTATCGGGATACAATTCTTGTTGATTATTTAACCATGGAAGTTATGAGACCAAGAAAAATGCCAAACCCTAGGAGAGGGAAATGAGCTTTCAGACAAGCGAGAGACAAATATGGTAAACAAAAAGCCACTGCACAAAGGAAATGATAGTTTTTAAGAACTTTGAAATTGTTGAATACATTTGACTATTACCCTCCTTCAAAAGATTAATTTGATGGTGAAATGACCAATTTTAAGAAGTTTTGACCCTATAACCTAATGGGACTATTTTTTTGACTTTAGTTTTGAATGAGACTTTGACCTTTGACTTTAAATACTTCCAAGTGAATAGAGCATTTCTATAGGTGTTATTATGCTCAAGGAGACATGAGAATGAGTCAGACAATATGATATTCTAAGGGAGAAGGAAGCTTATTTGACCAAGAAAACCACCAGTGGAACAATTTTATATCATGACCTAATGGAATGATGAAAAATTTATTAAAACTGGGACACCTAAGATGCACATGCAAATGTGTTTGATCCCTGGTGGAAGTATGCAAATACTGACACTAACAGACTTGTCCTTGGTTCTAGGAACCACATCCTAGACATCATTCTTAATGATCAACTCATATTATTCGTTCATTTCATCCTTCCAAACTTAGTGCTTCACGGCTTCATTGAACGTGCAAGGCTCAGATTGAACAATGGTGCTCATCACAGCTAAGTACCCTTGGTGCATGTTCGTCTTCTTACTTTCACGAAATGCGCCTCTTGGTGAAATGTGTCTCTTGTCATCTTCGAGAGTGTCTTTGAGCCATGAAGGTCTCCTTTTTGAGGAAGAGGGCTCACCAGGAGGTGGATCAATGGGATCCATTGACCCTTCAACATCGGGCATCAGTTCATGCGTTGGTTTTTCCTACATCTTCATATTTTTCCTTCCTTGGAATAGGAATATATCTAACCTTTCCAAGGGAAACATCTTCATCGAAGGTGACATCATGAATTATTTCCACTTCCCTTTAACCAAACACATAGATTCTATATGGCTTTGAAGTTTCATTGTAGCCCAAAAATGTTCCTTTCTTCCTAGATGCATCCAACTTGCTTCTCTTTTCTTTCAACACATGAAAATACATGGGACTACCAAAAATTATAAAATGAGAAACATCAGGTTTCTTACTAGTGAAAAATTCTTCGGGAATCTTGGAGTCCAATTCTTGATGTGTGCATCTATTTTGAACATACACGACAATGTTGGAAGCTTCTCCCCATAAGAACTTCAGTAGGAATTGGTCATGAAGCATGGTACAAGTAGCTTCAATGATGGTTCGATTCTTCCTTTCAGAAACTCCATTTTTCTAAGGAGTATATGTAGTAGTGGTCTCCCTCTTAATTCAAACTTATCTACAATATTCATTGAACTCATTTGGCTCAAATTCAGTTCCATTATCGGTCCTCAAAATTTTGATCTTCTTCCCTGTTTGATTTTCAATCAAGGCTTTGAAAGAGCAGAACCACTTGAAAACTTCATCCTTCTTCTTCAAGAAATAGATCCACATTTTTCGAGAGAAGTCATCCACAAAAATAACATAGTACAAATATCCTCCCAAATATGTTATGGGCAACATACTAGACAAATAAGGATGGATCAGTTGAGGAATGCTGGTAGTCTTATTTTCACTAGAGGGGAATGGTTCCTTTGTATGTTTTCCTTCGGCACAACCATGAAAAACAACTTCATGTTCTACTTTTAATTCAAGCATACTTGTGACCATATTCCTTGCATCAGGTAGAGATTTATAATGAAGGTGAGAAAACCTCTGATGCCATAATTTGAATTGAAGAGAAGTGTTGCATGTCATGTCTCCCAAAGGACTTCCTCCAACCTGATAAAGACATTCAACCCTAAATCCAAGTGTAAAAGCACCTTTGAAGTTCCTTTTCCAAATACGTACCTTCCCATCTATAAAGGTTACCTTGAATCCTTTGTATTCCATCATAGAAATAGATACTGGGTTCTTTTTCAAGTCAGGTACATATAATACATCTTGTAGATGAAGGGTTTGAATTTGATTTCATTGAAGAGTAACAGTCCCTGTCCCTTTCACAAGATAGGTGGAATTTTCTCCAAGAATGATCTCCAAATTAGTTTCCTTTTCAATCAAATTTGAGAGGGCCTCTTCGTACCTAGTGAAGTGCCTTGAGGGCAGAAATAAGATAAAATTCATTTTTCTTATCTACAAAATTAGTTTCCTCATACCTAGAGTTTCTAAACTTCTTAGTAGGTTGTCTATTTCCATATCATGCAGCTGGAGCATTTATATTTCCTTTTTTGTTGAACCTGCTATTTCTTTGATTACCATTTCCCTTGAAATTGTTGTGGGGGTGGTTGTTATCATCATCTCGAGGTGCATTATTATTATTAGGAAACTCTCTAGCATAGTGGCTTAAACCTGTTACAATTGAAGCATATTCCCTTTATTCCTTCTTTGAATCACTATCTTCCTTGACCTTGTTTCTTTGGACCAACATTGTTATTCCTTTTAACATGATTGGAGAATGCATTGGGATCATTCCTATTTGAAGGCATGTCCCTCTCTATCATCCTTGTTTCTTCTTGAGTGCATCTAGTCAAAAATTCATCAAAATCTGGAATCCTGTCATTGTTGAGGATAGTGGTATTGAATACATCCCATGATCGGGGAAGACCTCCAAGGGAAATAAGAGTGAGCTCCTGGTGACAAAAAATTCTCCAATGGACAGAAAATCATTTTTGATTTTAGTAATCCTCATGAAGTAGGATTGGATGGATTCTCCTTTATCCATCTTGATGTCCTTCAACTTGTTCTTGAGAAAGAGGATTTGGTTTGCATTGTTAGCTTTGAATATGATAACCAACTTGTCATACATATCCTTAGATGTGCCCAACTCGGAATTGTAACCAACCAAATGTTTTTGAATGGAGTCCCTAATGATCTTCTTAGATTTTAGCTCACCTTTCTTGTATTTTTTTTTTTTAGTGGAAGCCAATGCATTTGAAGGAGGCTTAACAATATTTCCCTGCACATAGTCCATGACATCATTCTCTTCCAAAGTCAAGTTTAGAGACATATTTCATGCATGATAATTATATTTATCATTGAGCTTGTCCTCAGATTTGAATTAAGATGAGGAAGCCATTGAATCTTTTACTTTCCCAATAGATCTTAGTGATTTATTTTCTCACTCTTGCTTGGGCTTTGTCTTCACCTAGGCTTCGATACCATGATAAGTTTCGATAACAATGGTATGTTCTATGCTTAAGTGCATTTTAATTCAATTTTACTTATGATAATCTAATATCACACCTAAATTTTTTTGTTAAATCACATTAACTTAATCACATTGATAGTAAATGCAGATAGAACATAAACAAAATACAGAAGACAAGCCAAGACAAGAGGATATAATATTTGGCGAATGCCAAGGAAAAACCCCAATGTGGGGAAAAATGTTTGATCAAATTCTTATTATTACTCTTTAATAGTTCAACAGAGAGAGTACAAATATCAAAATAACTTTCCCAAAACAATCTTGGCAAAATCAGCAGTCAACAACAGTCAACTGCAACCCTAACTAGAAATTCAAAGCTGGTCAAAGTGGCTCCAAAATTTCCTCCAAGTAGCTTGATCAACAATAGTCCAATTCGACTTTCCAAGAGGGTAAAATTGAACCCAAAATAGTGAAGTCAAACCTAGTCAACGCTATTGTAAAATTTGTGGTCAAACCTGAAGTCAACCTTGGTCAAATTGCTCCAAATTCCTTGAAAGCAATACCAATAAATGAGGCCTTAAAAATTCATATTTTCTTCCTTTAAAATGCATTCAAAGGAGGAGAGTTGACCCTCGGTCAACACTGATCAACGTTACCCTGTTTTCCTAAAATTTATCTTAAAATTTGTGCTAAAATTTTTAGTCTCCTATTTTCACACGTGTGAGGTAGAGAGCTGCTCCAAGCTGTATGAACCAATAAGGAGAGGAGATAGAGAGATGTGTGATGAGTGAGTGATGTCCAAATGAGGTGAGGGTCACTCTTATTTATACAACTCGTTGAGGGTGAGGTGACACAACTGTTGGGCTTCATGAGCCTACATTTGACTATGGCTGACCTTGACAATTTGCAAATGCGTGAATAATAAATTCAAAATCACACTCCTACTTGTACGAACAAGATTCAGATCATTATTGCACCTCTCGAAAAGAGGAATCCAATAAAAATATCATCTCCATGATATGAGTTGTCCAAGGTGGAGTTTGGCCCTAGTTGCCAATTTTAACACTTTGAAAATTAGCACCAACATTTATAAGTCCAAATGGCATCCACCAAAATGTGAATGTGCCCCATTTTGTCCTGAATGTAGTTTTTAGTTTGTCGGGTTCTGCAACTAGAACTTGATTGTATCCAAAAAAATCCATATAATAACGAAATCATCTATAACCCATATACCATATTGAGTATATGCTCCATAAATGGCACGAGATAATTATCTTTATTCAAATCTAATCAACATGAAATCAGATGCTTACTTTTCTTAGGGTCAAGAAAAATACAACCAACTCCAGAACCATCTTGCGTTTTTTAACCATAAAAATATGAAGTCCAAATGTTTACAACAAAAAGGTTAGCTTCTACGCTATTAATATTTACAACTGTTACAAAATTCATTAACACCAGTTGAATTGCAAGGGAGGAGTTCCAATTGTGTATTAGGTCATACAGGGGATGAATGCACAAGATAACATCCATGATCAACTTCTAAGAAAAAATTTCCGAAAATTACTTGTGGGAAGCTAATGGGCCCATTAGGGGCTTCAAGCGTCATGGCGATATGTTTCATGAAAGGTTCACTCAACTCGAATCTGTTATTCTTGCCCTTATAAGAAAGCCACAAATATGACCAGTCAGTAGCAAAGTATCCTTGCAACTTGCTAGACCAATCTCTACTTAAAAGCAATCCATAATCTTCCAGAATGTCCACAATGACAATATCAATACACTGGTGAAATCTATGATCATAGGATACAAAAATTATAACATTGTTCAATTCGCTAATTTCCTACATTAGAGATGTATCTAATTGTATGATCTAGACATCAATATTTTCCAATTTCGCATTGATTTTCTTTGCAACAGATAAAGGAATAACATTCGTAGATGCACCAGAATCAACAAGGATTTTGTGGACATTATAATTGAAAATATCAAAAGTTAAAAGAAAAGGGGGGCAAGTAGATCTAGAATTTTATTTAGCTGCATTAACTACCGAATCAAGAATATTGGGAGACTTATCTAACGAGCCTTTGTAAGTAGAAACCGTCTTACCTGACAAAGGCTGGGGTGAAAATTCCTAGATGATCAACTCATGTTGGCCTGCCAAATTTTCTAGCTCATATGTGGAGATATTTGCATGATTTTTCTTCATGTATTCAAGAACATTATAATTAATGTCCTCATCTTAGTAAGGGTGTGATGAAGTGGTAGGTGGTGAAACTTTGTTTGATACTTCAAGAGTGATGAAATTGTTATTATTATTTCAGGAAGTACTCTTTTGAGGATGAGCTTTCCTAGATTTATTCTGAGTGCTCTGAGTAGGATTACTAGGAGGTAAAATATTTCTCAACGATTTCTTTCTCACATATTGCTCAGGCATCGATCCTTTGTTCCTCAAGTTATATTTCTTAGTAGGTTGTTAAGGAGGAGCTTCATCCAGTTGGGGCTCACTAGCACCTTTTCGATCATTGTTCAAGATAAGATCAAATGTGAAAATTGAATCACCAACACTTGTGTTTTACTCTATCGAGGCTAGTTCATCAAAATCCTAAGTCTGATCTAGATGCTCTTCTCCTGAAAAACTTTATATAAAATTGGAAATCACAACAATCATGTTGGGTTTCCATTGAAGGCAGGTTTTCTTAGAATTTACTTCTTGATGAAAGGTACAATAGTTATCTATACCCAAATTCTCAACATTCAATACAACATTAGAGCTTTGTGCAGACTTGGCCGGTTTCTTGATGTTCTTAATAAATGATTTAAAAGACTTGTTATTAGTAGAGGCCTCACTTGAATTCATTTTGAGTTCAAATACTTCACTGGTTAACAAATTTAAGGATTTATTCAAGCTTTCCATATCAAATGGTATTTATATTTAGTCTTAATGGAAGAGGATTGGGACTTTTTACCCATGTATTTGGAGTCTTTTGAGTCTCTCTGATCAACAATAACCCCAATATATCTTAAGTCCTTTTCAACGAATATTGCTTCTGTAATGTTTAGAGCCAAAATTTCCTTAGCAACTCATTTAAAAAAGACAAAAAAGTTAGTGGGAAAGGTATCCATGTAATAATCCTTAGTGATGGAATCATGAGGTTGTACATTAGTGGGGAAATTTTTCAAAATACATGTAAATCTATGATTAAAATCCTTAACCTTTTCTTTATCCCCCATCTTAATTTTTCCAAGTTCTTTAAGTAACATGGTAGGAATGATTGTTTAAACTCCCTCCAATTATGGATTAAATTTGGTGGAAGACTATGGTACACAACTAATGATCTACCTTCTAGAGTATACAGAAATAATAACGTACCTTTGACATCCTTAGATGTAAGTAGAAGTCATCAATGTGATCTCTGACATTCGATTTATTGTCTAGATCATACTTTGTGAGAATATTTTCTAGGTGATTTAGAAGCGCTAAAGATTGCCTGGAAGAGAAAGAGGCTCTTGGGCCATCCAATTGAGTTGGTCATCAACTATGTCTTTGTTCTCCTCCTCCTCTTCACTCTTTAATTATGAAGAGTCTTCTCCTTCTTTGTTTAGATTTTCGTTGTTATCTGGTTGTTTGTAATCTCTCAGATGTTCTTCTTTAGGAAAGTGAAAATCCTCCGTGTCTCCCTCCATATTTTCATTTTCCCCAATAGGTGGTGGGAGATCCCCTTGATGAGGTTCTTCACGTGAGACAACCAAATCTTCAAGGGTTTCAGTAACTAATTCTTCCATTGGAGAAAATAACACACTATGACAAGTTGTCTCTTTCTTTTATTTCTTATGAGGAAGAATGAATGTGATAGGAGGTAATCCAAGAGATCTAGAAAATTAACGAGTGATAGGTCGAAGTGCCTAAAGTTGTTCATAAGTGACTTTGTAAGCACAATCTATACTTTGGTGAGATGGCTCTCTTTTCACATATATATGAGTTGGAGTTGGGCTCAGACAATTTCTACCTTGAAAAGAAGGTTCCTTATGTGAGTGTGGTGAATTATCAACCATAAAAGGACTTCCCTCCTTTTAGCACCAAAATGTTAATGATTTTGGATACTGCAAATATACAAGGTGTCTCCTCGATATGAAGTCCTAACTAGACCTCAAAACATTTGGAGTAGGATCCCCATCCGGGAAATAGGCCTGACTTCCATATTCTTAATGATTTTCCTTGGATACAATAAGTGACACAAAAGAAACACATATACTTTGATATGAACAAGTAAGTTAGCCTTATGATGTATTCAATTGCAAAGTGATTAAAGGTTCTTTCACGAAAAGGTAAGAAATAGTGAGTATTTAAAAGAAAAGTGTTAAATTTAGATAACCATGTTATGTTCTATGCTTAATGCAGTTTTACTTCAATATTTCTTATAGGCCCAATTCAATTTAGCAATCACATAAACATGAAAGTAAAATGCTGATAGAACATAATAATATATCAACAAAAGACAAACCAAATAATATATCAGAATTTGTAATTCTCCTTGTCCAACAAATGAATAGATAAATGTTTGTTACAACAGTCAACATGATGCCCCAGCCAACAAAGTCTTGAGTTGGTCAAACCAACTTCTCTAACAGCCAAAGCAACCTTCCTCAAGTGTCACAAACACACCTCAAAGAAAACTCCAAAAGTCAACGCAAGTCAACCCAAACTAGTCAACGCATAAGTCAATGCTACAGTGAAAGGGGCTTTAGTCAAAGTCAATGTTCAGCCTCGATTTTTGTGTCCAAAAGTATGACCTTCAAAAATCAAAATTTCTTCCCAAACAATGCAATCAAAGTCCAAGCGTTGATCCAAAGTCAACGCTATCCATAAACCCTAAAAACAATCCAAAAATTGCAGCAGCTTCTTGAGGTTTAGATTCACATGTGTGAAGGAGGGAAGCCTCTCCTATGTTATAAGAACCAATCAGATCACAAGATCATTCTGTGTATTGAGTTGATGATGAAATGGACATCAAATCTCTCAAATTTATATCCATCAATGAGTGTGTGTGACACATCTGTAGGGCTTGTGAGCCTACATTACAAATCTGGCCAACCTTGCACATGTGTGGAAAATAAAATCAAAATATATGTTATGCTCATCCAAACAAGATGATATTTAGATCAATATTTCACCTCTCCTAAAGAGGAATCCAAAAAAAATATAATCATCATCATATGAGCAATGCATCATGGAGTTTGGACCTAGTTGCCCAAAATTACCACTCCCTCTCAATTAGGGAGAACTCCATCTTTCCACCTGTGCCATCCTGTCATCAGTACCATCATGTACTGTCATCATCATCAATGCATTCATGCGTAATCCTGCTGTAACATGCTTTTCCGGCTCAAGGGTAAACAAACGAGAGTGAGTCACAAAGATTTCACACTGTACTGACCTGAGGTCAGCCTAGAGGGTAAAACCTTAATAGACTCCAAAAGGAGTCACATACTGACCCAAAGTTAGTTTTTTGAGCTGAAGTTAGTTTAGAGGTAAGAACCTCATCAGACTTGATCCCAGATCAAGGTGTTGGACACAACCCATCCTAGTAATAGAGAGTATGAAAATATCTGATGCGTCCATCAGTCTTGCTATGGTATCTATCCACATTTCCAACCTCATTGGCCAAATGAAAGGTACTTCCCATGAGTCTGAAATTCCATGGGTAGGATGCATGCGGGGCATAGATAAAATAGAGGGTGAACCAACTCAACATCATAACGGTGGGGCAAAAGCACAACAAGATTTGGCAAGCCTAGCCCTGTGTGTGATTATAGCTCCAAGAAGCTATCCCCAAGCCCCATGGAGCTCCTATATCTCATTGTATAACTCAAGCCAGACCCTCCCAATAGGGTCTTTCCACGATTCCAAGCTTCTCATGGAAGGTTAGGAACTTGACCTTCCCTAGGGGTTTCATGACAATATTTGCGACTTGCTCATCAGTTCCTATGTGATCAACCCTTACGGTGCCTTGTTGTACCATATCCCTGATAAAGTGGTACCTAATATCAATATGCTTGGATCGATCACGAAACATGGGATTCTTAGAAAGACGAACCCCACTCTGGTTATCACAAAGGATAACTGTGGTATCTAGCACATGTCCAAACAACTCATTAAAAAGCTTTCTGAACCAAACATATTCACAACATGCCATACTAGCTACATCCAAGATATCGAAGAAAAACCCAAGGTGAAGCAACATCCTGATGTGCTCTTATGATCCACCACACTGCCAGCCCAATCGACATCAGTATATCAATGGAGTCTCAAAATCCCAACAGTGTATCTCAACCCATGGTTGATTATGCCCCGAAGATATCTCAATAGATTTTTGGCACTAATCCAGTGAATGTGATGAGGCTTAACCATATGTTGGCTCAAAGTGTTCATTGCAAAACATACGTCCGGACGAGAGTTCACTAAGAACATCAGGGCCACTACAAGTTGTCAATAATCAGTGGGATTTCTCAACTTGGGCCTAGCATCACTTCCACACAACTTCTTAAAGTTGGGTTCCATTGGTGTCGACACATACTTATAGTCCACCATACCAAATCTCTCCAGTAGCTTCACGACATATTTTCCTTGAGAAAGGAAAATATCGCTTGGCCTTTGCTAGACCTCCAAGCCTAGGAAATGGTGCATCAATCATAGGTCTTCCATATCAAACCTAGAATCTAGCTCCCTCTTACATTGATCAATGAGAGGGTTAGAACCAGTTAGGAAGATATCGTCCACATAGAGAACCAGAATGAGAGACCTCTCTTTATCAACCTTAAAGTAAAGGTTTGGATCAACATCACTTCGAGTGAAGCCCAACTTCACCAAGTAGCTATCGATCCTCTCATACCAACCCCTTTGGGCTTGCTTCAACCCATATAGGTATTTCTTCAACCTGTGTACATATGAGTCTCTATCTTGGACTTCGAACCCGAGAGGTTGCTCCACATAAAACTCTTCCTTTATTGAACCATGCAAAAAAACAGTCTTCACATCCATCTGATGGAGACTCCATACTTGCGTTGTAGCAAGGGCGATGATATATCAGATGGTGGTATAGCAGGCGACAGGTGCAAATATATCATCATAATATATGCCTTCTTTTTGAGAGAAGCCCGGGAAACAAATCTTTCCTTGTACTTTTAAGCACTTCCATCAGCTCCATGCTTGATCTTGAAGAGCCATTTCGAGGTAACAACAGATTGTCCTCTGGTCTCAAGACCACTTCCTAGACATCATTCTTCATAATGGAATCATATTATTCATGCATAACATCCTTCCAAACTTGATGCTTTACGACTTCTTCAAATGATCCATGCTCAGATTGTACAATTGTACTCATGGCTGCTAGGTACCCTTTGTAATATTCCCAATTTTCCACCAGTTAATTTGAATATTAGAGTTCTTAATTTTCTTAATTAATGAAGTAAATAAGAGGGTGGAGGGACCCATAAACCCCATAGATGAATAAAATCCACTTTTGATATGTGTGTGTGGATAATTTAGAAGTAGAGCTACATTATGGAGTAGTGGAGCAGCTCCGTAACGAAGGAAGGGTGGAGATCATGCAACATTAATGATAAGATCATGGAGATCATGGAGGAAGTCAAATGAGATCATGGTGCATTAAAAGTAAGACCATAGAGCACTAATGATGAAATAGTGGAGGAATTTTTTCATCTAATGCACACATGATGGAGAGAGTGGGAATTAAATGCAGAGATGGTGGGGAACATGGAGAGACATCGCAGTCTTCATGGAGGCTAGTGGCCACATGTGCATCACAGTTATGAGGTGGGCCAGGGCTATGGAAGGCTCAAAGACCATATAAGGAAGATGAAGGAAGCAATAGAGGTTGGATTTAGATTTTTATTAGTGATCTGTTTAGATATGGATTTTTCATTTGACATTTCTATGCACGTTTCAACTGTTTAGCTAAGTCTGCAGTGCTGTTTAGCACACTGGTGTTTCCGAGTGGAAATCCCACCCTTACCCATGGGGGACTTTGAGTGCCAATTCGAGTGAGGTTTTATTTGATCTCTCGTCATACATCATTAGGAATTACACATTCCTGCTTGAGGGTTTGAGAGGAGGAGGTTGTTTCTAGCATTTCAGTTAGGAAACTGGTGAAGGATTCATCCTTTCACCTTGTGCTCCAAGATCAGTCTTCAAGGAGTTGTATATTCATATCTGGCATTCAGACCAACATTACACACCTCAATGCAGTAGCAATTCCCCAAGGGATTGCGCAGTGTAGTCATGTAGATCTATTGGAGGAGGGAAGTTTCCAGTATTTCAGTTGGAAATTCTATGAGGGACCATTCATTCACTTTGGGCATATTGTTTCCATCATTTTTGAGCTTCATTGCAACATCTAGCACGTACATGCTGCATTCATCCTTGAAAACACAATGTCACTGCTAGGCATTCAATACCAAGTAATCAGTGGAGGAGTGAAGGTGGAGCTAGATTTTGAGCTTCTAGCTTTGCTGTTCTAGAGAAGAGATCAACCCTTCAAGAATAGAGCCGATTGTACATAATTGGGTGTGCCGATCATATCTTCGCTCTCATAAAGCCTGATCAAGATACCCGCAGTCATATAATTGCAAAGTCTAAGAGGGTGATTTCAGATTTTCCAAGATTGTCAGATCTGGAAATCCTTTTTGGGTTATCTTGGGTATTCATCATAGAGCCCAGATCTAAAATCCCAACATCATATGAGCTTCGAAACTGCTAGATCTACACTTATATATTTTTCCGATAGTTGTAGTCCTGACATTTGTAGTAGGGACATCAGAGTATTCCTTCCAGCAATCCAACAGTTACACAATCCATCTTGTGGGAGGACTTTAGGGCCATTCTAGGCCACTTTTTTGGCTTGAGTGTCTCATATTTTGAGCACTGTTGTACTTGTATTCCACGTCCTATATAATAAAATGGCTCAACTATTCTGTGCATTTCTATGGTGTATTTAGATTTTTTTTCATTGCTGCAGTTTCCAGCTATTTGTTTTTGTATTATTGCATTTTCCCTTTTGGTATATTATAGTGGTATTCGAGCATGATCTTTGGCTCAACTTGTAGGCACTTCATCTTTAACATCAAACGAAGAAGTAAATAGTAGATATCTACAATTACAGAGGGTTTAAGTTTTGCCACATTTCTCTTTAGATATATGCAAGATATCTCCAATGAGGTCAAACAAATGAAGAGAGAAAGGAAAAAGGAGGATCCAAGAAGATTTCAAAATGAGGAAGGTCCAAGCACTTCCTATCAGTAGCAGAAAAAACCAACAAGGCAAAGAGATCCACAACATTCTACTAGATCCACTTTCTTTGAGAAGGAAGATGAATGGTGTGAATTTGAAGGAGACTTGGGGTATGAGACCCTAAGTAAATATCTATCCGAGTACAAATCACCACCTAGAGCACTCAAGGAGAATCTAACTCTCCAACAGTTTTTGCAACTCAAAGAATAAAGGAGATCCCACAACAACAATAGAAGAAATACACATAGATTCTTCTTGCCTACATTTGATGGATCATCCACAAGCACCGTGAAGGTTTGGATGAAAGAGTTAACTACATTCTTTCAGTTATACCCAGTAGCATAAATAGAGGTTGTTGAGATTGCAGCGCTGCACCTTGAGGGTGAAGCAAAAGATCGGTTGTTCAATCATTTATCACATGCCAAAGTGACTGCTTATGCAGATTTATTTCAAAGACTGAAGAAGAAGTTTGGTAGAAGGAAACCAAATAAATTTCCCGTAGTGACACTTCCCATAATTGATGAGATAGTACATGAGAAGCCAAAGGAATATGCCATCATTATCACTCTAGAGGAGGAGCCCCTACCACCACCACCAGCTGCATAAGTACTTATATTAGGAGGAGGAGCACTTGAATCTTTGCAAGATGGTCTTGATCTCTTGACATTGGGATGCCCATAAATGATTCATGAGATTCATGAGGAAGATGAGGCAGATACCAGCACTGGTACAGTTGAAGAGATGCAACCATCATCACTAACCAACAATTGGAGAGGCCATTGCACCGGTTGGAGGAAATATTGAAGTTGTGAAATATGTTCCCGAGATTCAACTTATCCAAGGTTTGCAAAAATTTCAATCTGATATTATTTCAGTACCTCATATTGAGATTTGTGAGACCATGTCATCAGGGAAATTTCATAACCAAGGATTAGAGAACCTTGCTGATTTGGAGCAGCAAATTATCACTACACAGAGGACCCTTGACTTGATCAAGGAGGAGATGTATAGCTATCTTAGTTTATCATGGTTGAGCTACACCCAAAAATTTGTGTTGAAGTGTGGAGTATCAGAGGATGGGATGAGCACAATCCTATTCTGTACAATGTTGGGCTATGAGTTCAGAATTGTGTATGGCCATGAGATAACAGATGTATCACCGTGTAGATCTACAACGATGTCACTGAGAAGAAGTGAAGAGATGAGGGCTCCATTACTCTTGGAGAATTCTGAAGGAAACTTCAATCATGAAGCATTAGAGGGACATATGATAGATGGTAGACATCTTATGATGGAGATAATTTTCCATTGTCAAGATGGAGTTTTCTTGTTGAGCATCTCACAACTCAAAGAATAATTTCTACCTACAACATGTATGGAAACTTATGGGTTATAGTGGGACATTGATGAGAGGATCTCATGGAGAGACCTCAAAGGAGGTGCAATTCAACATTTCATGGAGTGCAAAGCTTATCAGTTGGAGGAGGATGGTATTTTACCTTGGGTGGATACCAAGTATGAGCATGAAATGATTCATCATCCACAGTGAGATGGATGGATGAGGAGGATGAGAAAGGGGTTGACCACCTACTTGCGGATATATGATATAGGGCAACAAGAAGCATGGCTTCACTGGTTGCTTTTGGGTGAGTATGGTTACTACCTAACATCTCACATTTGTATGATCCATGCCATGTACATCACTGATGTTATGCAACAACATGAGGCATGACTGCGTTGGTTATTGTTGAGAGACTTTTGACATCACATGATATATCTTATGTCCATGTATGTACTTTTGTTTGGGACATGGCATGACTCTCACATGATGTGGCAGCAAGGAGCTTGTTTGTATTGGGCTGATATGACATTCTACATGTCAATTAGTATGTTGTTTCTCTATGACTTGCATCATGATGATGTAAGATAGCAGCAAGAATCCTTGTTTATTTGGTTACTTTTGGGAGAGTATGGGCTGAATTTTCCCCATACGTTGCATGATGATGGTAGAGGTTGGAAATAGGAGGCCTTACTGCGTTGGATTCTGCTGGGAGATTATGGTAATTATACTTGGTATGATGATGATGTGGTATGGCAGCAAGAGGCATTGTTGCGGTGGCTTCTTTTGAGAGAGTATGGCTCTCATACTTGGGTTGATGATGATTTGGCATGGCAGTAAGAAGCATTGCTGCAGTGCCCTCTATTGAGAGGGTATGGATCTATTACTTGGTTTAATGATGATTTGGCATGGCAACAAAAGGATTTGCTGCGGTGGTTGTTATGGGGAGAGTATGGGTTGACATTGTACATGTTCATCCATATGTCTCTACTTCTTATTTTGCACATTGTTGGGATGATGCTTGGATCCAACAAGGCCAACAGGGCCAAGGATGGAAGCATGGAGAGATGAAATCTACTTCATGTAGCATGGGATGGAGAGATTTTTATGAGTTGGGAATTTCCACTTTGGTAAGATACAACTTCACTTTATGTATCTCATGCATAGAGGAGGATCTTGTACAACATATGGTAGCCCCTTGGAGATTCATTGATGAGGAGAGGCATCTAAATTTTCAGTTGGAGGCCATTCTAGACATTCTAGAGAGGTAACTTTGGGGCTGGGCATGCATGACACATTATAGTAGATGGGGAGGCCTTCCATATGAGGATGCCATTTTGAGGGACATGGATTGCTATAGCAACCACTTTTGCAATTGCTTGAGGACAAGCAACATTTTGGTGGGGAGGACTGTAATATTCCCAATTTTCCACCAGTTAATTGGAATATTAGAGTTCTTAATTTTCTTAATTAATTAAGTAAATAAGAGGGTGGAGGGACCCATAAACCCCATAGTTGAATAAAATCCACTTTTGATGTGTGTATGTGGATAATTTAGAAGTAGATCTGCATTATGGAGTAGTGGAGAAACTTCTTAATGAAGGAAGAGTGGAGATAATAAAACATTAATTATAAGATCATGGAGGAAGTCAAATGAGATCACGGTGCATTAAAAGTAAGATCATGGACCACTAATGATGAAATATTGGAGGAATTTTTGCATCTAATACACACATGATGGGGAGAGTGGGAATTAAATACAGAGATGATGGTTAACATGGAGAGACATCACAGTATTCATGGAGGCTAGTGGCCACATGTGAAACATAGTTATGACGTGGGATAGGGCTATGGAAGGCTCACAAACCATATAAGGAAGATGAAGGAAGAAATAGAGGCAGGCTTCAGATTTTGATTATTGATCTGTTTAGATTTGGATTTGTCATTTGACATTTCTCTGCATGCTTCAACTGTTTAGCTAAGTCTGCAGTGTTGTTTAGCACACAAATGTTTTTGAGCGGAAATCCCACCCTTACCCACGGGGGACTTCGAGTGCCTACTATGGGAAGGTTTCTTTGAGATGCCATACATCATCAGGCATTGGTGCCACATTCAGCCCCTCTCTACAACACATTTAGTCTCAGGAATTATGCATTCCTGCTTGAGGGTTTGAGAGGAAGAGATTGTTTCTAGCATTTCATCTAGGAAACCGGTGGAGGATTCATACTTTCACCTTTTGCTTCAATATCAGTTTTACAAGAGTTGTATATTCATATCCGGCATTTAGGCCAACATTACACACCTCCATGCAAAAACAATTACCCAAGGTATTGTGCAGTCCAGTCCTGTAGATCTATTGGAGGAGGGAATTTTCCAGTATTTCAGCTGGAAGTATTATGAGGGACCATTCCTTCACTTTGGGCATATTGTTTCTATCATTGTTGAGATTCATTACAACATCTAGCATTAGGCTATAGAGCCTCCATCCTCGACAAATACATTCTTTCACCATTGTGTATTCAACAACCGTACTTAGTGGAGGAGAAAGAAGGAGCTAGATCTTGTTTTCTAGATTGAGGATATAGAGAAGGATCAACCCCAAAGAGCAGAGATGATCAGACACTACCAGCATCAGCTGATATCTTCAGTTCATTTTGCATCCGCATCTCTAAGCAAAGAATATAGTTGTAGGCCTAAGAGGGTGATTTTCCAAGATTGTCAAATCTAGAAATCCTTTTTGGATTATCTTGGGTATTCATCATAGAGCTCAGATCTGAAATCCCAACATCATTTGAGCTCTGAAACTACCAGATATACACTTCTATATTTTTTCGGCAGTTGTAGTCTCGAAATTTACAGCAAGGATAGTGCAGTATTCCTTCCAGCAGTCCAAGAGTTACGTAGTCCCTCTTCTCGGAGGACTTTAGGGTCATTCTAGGCCGCTTTGGCTTGAGTGTCTTATATTTTGAGCACTTTTGTACTTGTATTCCACCTCCTATATAATAAAATGACTTAGCTATTTTGTGCATTTCTATGGCGTATTTAGATTATTTGTTCATTGATGCAGTTTCCAACTATTGTGTTTTTGTATTACTGCATTCTCCCTTTTAGGATATTACACCCTTGGTACCTATTTGGCTTCTTGCTTTCACAGAATGTATCCCTTGGGGCAATATGTCTCTCGACATCTTCAAGAGTTTCCCTAAGCCATAAGGGTCTCCTCTTATTTGAAGGAGGTGGATCAATAGGATCCATTGGTCCTTCAACATTGGGCATAGGTTCATCCTTCGATTATTCCTGCCTTCGAGCTTCTTCTTATTCTTCTTCTTTGTCTTCCTTTGAGCTAGGAATATTTATTACTTTCTTGAGGGCAATGTTTTCATAAAAGGTAACATCGTGGCATATCTCCACTTCTCTTTGACCAGACACATAGATTCTATATGCCTTCAAAATTTCACTGTAGCCCACAAACATTCCATTCTTTCAAGAAGCATCTATCTTGCTTCTCTTTTCTTTCGACATATGAAAATAAATAAGACTTCCAAAAAATATAAAGAGGGAGACACCATAATTCTTACCAGAGAAGACTTCTTTGAAAGTTTTGGAGTCCAAAGAGGAATGCAGGTATCTATTTTGAATGTACACATCAATGTTAGCAGCTTCTCGCCATAGAAACTTTGGAAGACCTTGGTCATATAGCATGGCACAGACAACTTCCACAATGGTCCTGTTATTTTTTTTAGCAACACCATTTTTCTCAGGAGTATACACAGTTGTGGTCTCCATCTTAATGCCAGCGTCCCTGCAAAAGTCATTGAACTCATTTGAATCATACTCGGTCCCTTTCTCGGTCCTCAAAATTTTGATTTTATTCCTTGTTTTATTTTCCACCAAGGCCTTGAAGGTACAAAACCATTTGAATGATTAATCCTTCTTCTTCAAGAAATATATTTAGGTCTTATGGGAGAAGTCATCTATAAAATTCATGTAATAGGAACATCCTCCCAAGGATGTTACAGGAAATATACTAGATAAATTAGAATGTATCAATTGCAAGATATCATATGTATTTGTGACGCTTGATGGGAATGGTCCCCTTGTATGATTCCCTTCGTAACAACCCTAACATATACCTTCATGATCATCTTTAAACTCAGGCATCCAAGCCACCACCTTCCTTGCTTTGAGAAGGGATTTGTAATGAAGGTGTGCAAACCTCCGGTGCCATAGCTCGGTTTGAAGAGTTGTATCACATGAAATAGCCCCCATCGGACTTCCTCCAACCTGGTAGAGTGTACCAACTCTAAAACCAATAGTAAGAGATTCTTTGAAGTTCTTCCAGATGCGTACCTTTCCATCAATGAATGCCACCTTGAATCATTTTTCTTCCATTGCTGAAATATACACAAGGTTCTTCTTCAAATAAGGTACGTACAACACATATTGTAAGCGAAGGAATTGACCTTGAGATAGATGAAGGGTCACAGTCCCCATCTCTTTCATGGGATAGGTGGCATTATATCCAAGGATAATTTCTAAATTAGTATCCTTATTAATCAAATTCGATATGGCTTCTTTATAACCAGTGAGGTGCCTTGAAGCACCACTGTCAATCAACTAGACGTCTAAGGTGCCAGGAGGAGATGCAGTAGAGAGGGAAGATACAAGAACATATTCATTTTTATTATTATCAACAATATTAGAATCATCATACCTAGAATTTCTTGACCTCTTGAAAGGTTTCCCATTTCCAATTCGATGAGAGGGAGCCTTCCTTTTTCCTTTGAACATGTTGTTCCTTTGATTGCCATTCCCCCTGAAGTTGTTGTTGTCATCATCCCTAGGAGAAACCATTCTATTGGGGCACTATCTTGCATAGTGACCAGTCTTGTTACAAGTGTAACATCTTCCATTCCTTCCTTTGGGCGCCACTCTTCCATGGTTTTGATTTCTCGGGCCACTATGGTTCTTATTCTTTGCATGAGAGGCGAAGGCAGTAGGGTCACCTCCATTTCCATTAGAGGGATGATATCTCTCCATAATTTTTGTCTCCTCTTGAGTGTATCTCTTCAGAAATTCATCAAAATCAAGAATAACATTATTATTAATAATCGTAGTACTAAATACATATCAGTCTCAGGGAAGTCCTCCAAGAGAAATGAGGATGAGATCTCGATCAACTACTTCTTCTCTTATGGCAAGGAGATCATTCCTGATTTCTATGAGCCTCATAAAATATTATTGGATGGATTCATCTTTGCGCTTATTGATATTATTCAACTTGTTCTTGAATAAAAACACTTGATTAGCATTGCTAGCCCTGAACATGCTAACCATATTATCATACATCTATTTATATGTGCCCAAATCAGAGATGTAAGCAACCATGTGCTTATGAATTGAATCCATGATAATAATATTTTCTTTGATTTCCCCTTTTATATACTTCATCTTTGTGGTAGCCGGTGCATTTTATGGAGGCTCATGGATCTTCCCCTGCTCATAGTCCATGACATCTTGGTCTTCCAAAGCCAAATCCAAGGACATCTTCCATGCATGATAATTAGAATTTTTCAGTCAACTTATCATCATAGTTGAAACCCTTGTATGTGGAGGCCATTGATCCTTGATATGATTTCTTCTTCGATGATTGCTTTTCACAATATCTTGGGCTTTGTATTCACCTCAGTTCTGATACCATGTTAAATTTAGATAACCATGGTATGTTCTATGCTTAATGCAGTTTTACTGCAATATTTCTTATAGGCCCAATTCAATTTAGCAATCACATAAACATGAAAGTAAAATGCGGATAGAACATAATAATATAAGACAAGCCAAATAATATATTAGAATTTGTAATTCTCCTTGTCCAACAAATGAATAGATAAATTTTTGTTATGACAGTCAACATGATGCCCCAACTAGAAAATTATTGAGTTGGTCAAACCAACTTCTCCAACAGCCAAATCAGCCTTCCTCAAGTGTCACACACACACACCTCAAAGAAAAATCCAAAAGTCAACGCAAGCCAATTCAAACAGTTCAACACAAAAGTCAATGCTGCAGTTAAAGTGTATTTGGTCAAAGTCAATGTTTAGCCTCGATTTTTGTGCCCATTAGTACGACCTTAAAAAATCAGTATTTCTTCCCAAAAATTGCAATCAAAGTCTCAACGTTGACCCAAAGTCAACACTATCCAAAAATCCTAAAAATAGTCTGAAAATTGCAGCAGCTTCTTTAGGTTCAGATTCAAACGTGTGAAGGAGGGAAGCCTCTCCTAGGCTTTACGAACCTATCAGATCATACGATGAATGTTTGTGTTGAGTTGATGATGAAATGGACATCATCTCTCTCTAATTTATATCCATCAATGAGTGTGTGTGACACATCTGTAGGGCTTGTGAGCCTACATAACAAATCTGGTTGACCTTGCACATGTGTGGAAAACACAATCAAAATATATGTTCTTCTCATCCAAACAAGATGAGATTTAAATCAATCTTGCACCTCTCCAAAAGAGGAATCCATCAAAAATATAATCATCATCATATGAGCAGTGCAACATGGAGTTTGGACCTAGTTTCCCAAAATTAACAAAAAGTAATAGTAATATCCTAGTAAAGACACACACATATATCTAAAAGAATCATTAGTTATCTTGTGAAATATTTCACAGTGTTGAAAAGTGTAACTAGGTTCGGTCTTCATAATGACATGTAATTGTGACTTATGTAAATGATGTAATGAAGAAAATAAAATTATTATTGTAAGCCTCGCTTCATGGGTTTCATGAGAAAGTGTATATTTTACTTTACCCCATTGAGAGCATCAAGATTTGTCATTTAAGTCAAGGAATTAATGTCATGTATGAAGAGCTATTCTTGAGCCTATGTCATGTATATAATTCTATGTCTAAATATACCTCCAATGACAAGAAAAATATTCCTCTTGCTAAGTCAACCTCAATATAAATAAAAGATGACATGTCAGATTACATCATGGGACACATCAATTCAATATGACATGTCGACTTAGTATATGGGACTAAACACTATATATAGTTACCTTAGCCTATTCCACGGAGACAAAATTTCGGTGACATCTTCTCTGATTTTTTCGATGGGTAAAAACAAAGATGAATTTAGATCTTTAGTACAAAGATAGTTCTGATGGAAAAAACAACGATGAAGTAATGAAAGTGGCAACGAGGAAGAGATTATGGGGCAACGCAGTTCTATCTAGGGCCAATAAGATAAATGACATTTAAAAATTCAAGTTCTTCAGCAGAGAAAAAATATTAGGTCAAGGGTACATATATATTATAGATCGATGCTGTGGAGAAACCACAATTCAGTTATGTAAAGGAACTACTGTTCAATGATAAACCACAATGTTTTGGTGTTGCTACAATAGTCACATTTTGGTGTCATGTTTCTGTAACATCTCTAGTGCATCTATAGTTTGTTGAGGAGATGATCTCAGTTGAAGAGGAAGAGAACTCAAGAAGAATAAAGGAGCAGAAAGGACTTGTGTATTGGTATTGGAGTGGCTAATAGATCAAGGGTCTTGGTATTGGTATTCGTTAATTGGAATCTCTATAAGAAGAATTTGCATAGGTTTTCCTTTCAAAGAGTGAGAGGTTTTGGACATAGTCGACTTCAATCTAGTGTAACCCTTATTGTTATTATTGTACCCTTGTAACCCCCATTTTGTTATTATTGTGCCCTTAAATTATTATTGTTAGGTCGGCTAGGATTACATTGTGGCCCACTAGGATTACATTATGGCCCCATGGACTCCTATATATAGAAAGGAGGTTTTGTAAATTGTATCATCCAAGAATTGTTCATTCATGTAATGTATTTGAGGTTGCCCCCTCGAAGTGGCTCATTTCTAAGGCGTGAATATCTCTTTTCTTCTCTCTTTAGAGCTGGTTACACAACATTTGGTATCAGAGCTTTGGGATTCTAGGGTTTCGCTGCTCCAAACAGGTCATCGTGGCATTTTCGCTATAAATTTTTTTCTACGAAGCTTCAGAAGCTGAAATTTTTAGAGTGCGAAGCTGAAATCTTGAGGAAGGTTTTCTAAAAATTTCAGATCTTGGTTCGCAATATTTGAGGAGATATCATCTGTGGAAGTTAGGTATTTTTTCAGTTCACCTCACAAAAGTGTGTCATCAAGGGAAGCAAGGGAATTTTCGTTATAAATTTTTTTCTATGAAGGTCGTGCTGAAATTTTTCATTAGTGCGCGAAGCTGAAATCCTGGTGAACATCATCACAAAATGTCAAAGCTTGTCTGCAATATTGTTGGAGATATGATCCACAGTAAAAGGAAATTTTTTCATGCTCCCGAATTTCATCTCAAAGAGGTGATTGTGGGAAAAGCTTCATAACTCTCTCTCTGAGCATCGGATTGGAATTATGTAAAAAGTGACTAGAAGTACATGGAATGTAGTTTCCTTTCTATAAATTTCAAAGCCAAAGGAGCAAACAGTGACACGTGGCAAGTCGTAAACGTTGACTCTACTGAACTAGTCCATAATTAGGTGATTGTGGGAGATTGGACATAACTTTGACTTGAAGAATCCAAATCAAGTCAAACCTGTGGAATTTGAAATAAGATTGAGAGGACTACTATAGGGACAAATTTTAGATATTGAGGATCTACAAGTATATAGATAAGTCAATTTAACAGCTCCTAAAAGCAAGTAAAAGGTGTGCATTTTTTTTTTTTTCCTAACCTATAAAACGGATTTTGAAGAATTGAAAGAATTGATTCCAAGGGAATATTATAGAATAGATATCAGTATTGGATTCTAAAATGGCCCCTAAAAATAATTCAACACCCATTAAGCCTTTAGAAGGCTCTACTATGACTCATGAAGATGAAGAATGGAAACATGACATATCAAAATTACAAGAGAAAGTACAACAAATTTCACTCTCATAAAGAGCAACAAAAAGAGACATGGAAGCTTTGAAGAAAGGTGTGGAAACCAAGATGGATGGTTTGAAGAAAGGCGTGGATGGTTTGAAGAATGGCATGGAAGCTGGCATGGAAGATAATATGGATGACATGGAAGAAAAAATGAAAGACAACATGGAAAACATGAAGAATGATCTAAAAGAAGACATGGAAGGTTTGACAAAGTTGATACAAGAAATGTTTCCTAATGGTGAAAGATAGTAGAGGAAACTCATGATGAGAACAAAATAAATGTTAATCGTGATTTCATAAACTCTAATGTTGGAGGGAAGAACCACCATATTCCAAAAATGGATATGAGGAAGTTTGATGGAAAGGATCCTGTAACATGGATACTACAGATAGAGCAATATTTTGATCTCAATAATGTGCAAAACACACAAAAGGTACACATTGCAACTTTACATTTAGAACAAAATACATTTGTATGGTATCGATGGCTTTGCTCCCGTAAAAAAATTGTCACTTGGTCAATTTTTACGGAGGAAATGATAGCACATTATGAGGATACAAAGAACAACACTTTCTTTAGCCAATTGATAAATCTCAAACAAAAGGGTTTAGTGGGGCAGCACATTGAGGACTTCCAAAAATTGAATATAAGGGTAACTGATATTCCAGAGGAACACAGGATTGATCTCTTCATAGGCACTTTAAAGGATAACATCCAACATGAAGTTCACATTTTGGAACCTAATTCATTGGAGAAGGCATTCAGGTTGGCAAGAAAAATTGAATGTAAAATTATGGCGACAAGGAAGCCTACCACTCACTTCTATAAAGAGGGAAGTGTTGTTACTCCTAGATTTCCACAACCTACAAGGTTGACACCACAACAATTGGAAGAAAAAGAGCAAAAGGGCTTTGCTACAGTTGTGATAGCAAATACACTAAAGGTCATAAGTGTGCTGAGAAGAAATTATTTTACATAGATTGTGAAGAGGAAGAATAAAATGAACAAGAAGAGGATATACACCAGAAACCAGCCCTAGAAGAGGAAGAAATGAATCCGACCATATCGTGTAATGCACTGGTAGGAATTACAACTCCTCAAACTCTCAAGATAGAAGGACAAATCAAGAAGAAAAAGGTAATAGTGTTGATTGATTCAGGTAGCACCCATAATTTTATTCATTGTAAGGTAGCCAAGGAATTAAATTGTTTCCTATACCCAGCACCAGAATGTCAAGTGATGGTTGCAAATGGAGAAACTATAAATTGCTCTGGAAAATGCCATAATATCAAGCTAACCATGGGGGAATATGTATTGACTAGTCCAATGCTTGCCATTCCTATGGGAGGTGCCGATGTTGTACTAGGAGTACAATGGTTACAATCTTTGGGGACGGTAGCTTTTAATTTTCAAGAAATTTTCTTGAAATTTTTTTCAGAAGGAAAGGAAGTCGAATTACGGGGTATTGAAGGGAAACCGGGAAGGATAATAAGCTCTAATGTCATGAAAAAGCTTCTAAAGAAAGAAAAATAAGGCGTAATTGCACAATTATGCTCACTAGAAGTTCCGACATCAAAATCATCTATTTCTGCAGATCTCCAACAAGTCTTGGACAATCATTCCAAGGTGTTTGAAACTCCCAAAGGGCTCCCACCTATTCGTGATCATGATCATGCTATTCATTTGATTCCAGGAAGTGTTCCTCCAAACATCAGGCCTTATAAATATCCTTATGTCCAAAAGAGCGAAATTGAACGTATGATTGCAGAAATGTTAGAGGCGGGTATAATTCAACCTAGTCAAAGTTCTTTCTCTGCTCCTGTAGTATTGGTACACAAGAAGGATGGATCATGGCGCATGTGTTCGGATTATAGGGAGCTCAATAAGCTCACCATTAAAGATAAATTTCCCATTCCTGTGATTGATGAATTATTGGATGAATTACATGGAGCAATTTATTTTAACAAGTTGGATCTTCGTTCAGGATATCATCAAATTAGAATGAAGACTGAAGATATTCCAAAAACAGCATTTCGAACTCATGAGGGTCATTATTAATTTTTGGTCATGCCTTTTGGCCTTACCAATGCACCTTCTACATTTCAAGGGTTGATGAATTCCATTTTCAAACCCTTCCTTAGAAAATTTGTGCTAGTATTTTTTGATGATATACTAATCTACAACAGGTCTTGGAAGGATCATGTTCAACATGTTGACAGGGTGCTCAAACTATTGCAGGAAAAACAATTATATGCAAAAACATCCAAATGTTTCTTTGGAGTACAAGAGGTGGAATATCTAGGTCATATTGTATCTCACGAGGGTGTTAAGGTAGACCCTAACAAAATTAAAGCCATTAAGGAATGAAAATTCACCACAACTATAAAGTAGTTGCACTGATTTCTCAGGTTAACAGGGTATCATCTCAAGTTTGTTAAGAATTATGGGAGAATAGCAGCACCTCTAACAACATTATTGAAGAAAGATGCATTTTCATGGACTCCTGAAGCAACTAAGGCCTTTGAACGTCTTAAAGAGGCAATGTGCCTAGCACCGGTCTTAGCTACACCAGACTTCACAAAAATCTTTATTGTGGAATGTGATGCCTCAGGAAATGGAATTGGTGCAGTTTTAATGCAAGAAGAAAGACCCATTGCTTTTGAAAGTCGTCCAATCAAAGGAAAGTATTTACAGAAACCTATTTATGAGAAGGAAATGTTAGCAATACTACATGCACTAAAGAAATGGCGAACTTACCTAATGGGAAGACACTTCAAGGTAAAAACTGATCATGATAGTCTTAAACACTTTTTTGAACAAAGACTATCTTCAGAAGAGCAGCAAAAATGGGTCACAAAGATGTTGGGTTATGACTTTGAAATAATCTACAAAAAAGGAAAGCTTAATGTTGTTGCAGATGCACTCTCACGAAAGAATGAAGAGGTGGAAGCATTGCTTTGTGCCATTTCTATTATCCAACCAGATTGGATAACTGAAGCAAGAGATGAATGGAAGAAGGACAAAGATGTATGGACACTCATTCAAAAGTTGCAGCAAGATCCTAGTACATCTGATACATTTAGTTGGAAAAATGATTCCTTATGGTACAAAGATCGCTTATATCTTTGTAAGAATTCCCAACTAAAACAAAATATTCTTCTGGAATTGCACACTTCTCCTTTAGGAGGACACTCAGGATTTTTAAAAACTTACCACAGGGTAAAGAAATAATTTTTTTGGGATGGCCTTAAATCTGATATTCAAAAGTTTGTGGCGGAATGTTTGGTTTGCCAGTAGAATAAAGTGGAAACAATTAAGACCCCAGGACTTCTACAACCTTTATCCATTCCAAGTCAACGTTGGGAGAAGATTTCAATGGATTTTATCACAGGTTTACCTAAGTCCGAAGGAAAGAGTGTCATCATGGTGGTAGTTGATAGACTTACCAAGTATGCACACTTTGTGCATTATCTCATCCATTTAAAGCAAGTACAGTTGCTACTACATTTATGGATAGAATTCAAAAGCTACATGGAAGCCCAAGGGTTATTGTGAGCGACAAAGATCCCATTTTACTGGAAATTTTTGGACGGAGTTATTTTCTTGTTTGGGTACTCAATTAGCTCATAGCTCATCTTATCATCCTCAATCTGATGGTCAAACTGAGATAGTAAATAAATGTTTGGAAGGATATCTTCGTTGCTTTGTATCTGATAAACAAACACAATGGGTCAAGTGGTTATCTCTCGCTGAATGGTGGTATAACACTTCCTTCCATACTGCAGCAAAAATGACCCCATTTATGGCACTTTATGGATATCATCCACCATTCATCACATCATCTTTAAGAGAAAATTCGAAGGTTCAAGCAGTGGAAGATCACATCGAGCATCAACAAGAAGTTCTCCAACTCTTAAAGGATAACCTGAATTTGGCACAAAATCGAATGAAACAACAGGCAGATCAACATCGCAGCAAGAGAATTTTTGATGTAGGAGATTGGGTATTTTTACGGCTACAACCATATAAACAAATGTCCCTCAAGCAAGCTAAGAAGGATAATAAATTATCGCAAAAGTACTATGGTCCTTACAAGGTGTTGCAAAAGATTGGTACTATGGCATACAAATTGGAGCTTCCTGCTTCTTCGCGAGTACATCCAGTTTTCCATGTTTCATGCTTAAAGAGGGTTATAGGTGAAAATATTCCAGTTCAAACAATATTGCCAGAACTTGATGAGGAAGGAAAAATGATATTGGAACTCATGGTTGTTAGCCATCCATAATTTTGATTTTATCCAAAGATGACTAAGTTGAATATCTCAGATTTCTAGAAACAATATTTGCAGAAACATTGAGAGTTCTAGAAATCTCACTACCTTCATCATCCTAAGTCTATCAGTTCACCAAAAAGCTTCATCTAGGCCTTCTAAAATATCACCCTTCTATTTCAAAAGGAAGCTTGTTTCAGGCTATTTATCCCATTTTTACCTCCATTTCATTCCCCCCATTCTACCATTCCTACCCCTATTTTTATCAGTCCATTTCCCTCTGAAAATAGCCCATTTTCCCTTCATTAACTCTTCATTTCCTCTAAAAAACCCCCTTAAACCATTATAAACACCTTTGTTTGGTTTAAA
>JAXQQM020091447.1:0-38612 GCA_034641835.2 Pinus albicaulis
TGTTGCAAAAGATTGGTACTATGACATACAAATTGGAGCTTCCTGCTTCTTCACGAGTGCATCCATTTTTCCATGATTCATGCTCAAAGAAGGTTATAGGTGAAAATCTTCTAGTTCAAACAATATTGCCAGAACTTGAAGAGGAAGGAAAAATCATATTGGAACCTGAAGCGGTCACGGAAACAAGAACTCGACACCTATGGAATTGATCAATTTCAGAGTATCTCATCGAGTGGAAGAACTTACCCACCGAAGATTCTACATGGGAGGATGAGAATTTTATACTACACTTAGCTACTCAAAGTGTTGAGGACAACACTTTTTTGAAGGAAGAGGGCAAGGTTAGGTCCCTATATCAATATAGTCCCTTATTATTGTTAGTGTAAACCCCTTTATTGTTATTATTGTACCCTTGTAACCCCCATTTTGTTATTATTGTGCCCTTAAATTATTATTGTTAGGTCGGCTAGGATTACATTGTGGCCCAATAGGATTACATTATGGCCCCATGGACTCCTATATATAGAAAGGAGGTTTTGTAAATTGTATCATCCAAGAATTTTTCATTCATGTAATGTATTGGAGGTTTCCCCCTCGAAGTGGCTTATTTCTAAGGCGTTGATATCTCTTTTCTTCTCTTTTTGGAGCTGGTTACACAACATACTTGCCAAATTCATGAAAGTCTTAAAGAATATAAAAATAATTTCAAAATATTTGAGAAGCCATCCCACAACTCAAAAAACCCTTAAAAATTTTAAATGAACTATGATGTGTAAGGCTTACTCCTTTTCTAGTCAAGGAGTGACTCCCATTAACAATTTGAAGAAATGCGTGGAAGCTAAGATGGATAGTTTGAAGAAAGGAGGAGCGCTAAGATGGATGGCTTGAATAATGGCATGGAATCTAGGATGGATGGCATGGAAGCTAAAATGATGGCTGGAAGTTAAAATAGATGGCATGGAAGCTAAGATGGATGATATAGAAGGCAACATGGAAGAAAAGATACATGGTTTGTAAGAAAGGCACGGAAGCTAAGATGGATTGTTTGAAGAAAGGAATGGATGGTTAGAAGAATGGAATGGAAGAAAATATGGATGGTATGAAAGGAAACATCGAATATTTGAAGAAAGACATGGAAGGTTTGAAGGAAGGTTTGGAAAAGTTGTTACAAGAAAGCTTCCTAACTATGAAAAAATTAGTAGAGGAAGCTCATGATGAGAAAAAAAATGGCAAGTTAATCACGATTTTGTATTCTAATGTTGGATTTAAGACCTACAATATTCCAAAGATGGGAGTATGAGTAAGTTTGATGGAAATGATGTGATAAATTGGAGATTAAAATGGAGAAATAATTGGACCTATAATATCACAAAACACGACAAAAGGTACACATTGCAACGTTATATTTAGAAAAAATAAATTTGTATGGTATCGATGGCTTTGCTCCCGTAAAAAAATTGTCACTTGGTCAATTTTTACGGAAGAAATGATAGCACATTATGAGGATACAAAGAGCAACACCTTCTTTAGCCAATTGATAAATCTCAAACAAAAGGGTTTAGTGGGGCAGCACATTGAGGACTTCCAAAATTGAATATAAGGGTAACTGATATTCCAGAGGAACACAGGATTGATCTCTTCATAGGCACTTTAAAGGATAACATCCAACATGAAGTTCGCGTTTTGGAACCTGATACATTGGAGAAGGCATTCAGGTTGGCAAGAAAAGTTGAATGTAAAATTATGGCGACAAGGAAGCCTACCACTCAATTCTATAAAGAAGGAAGTGTTGCTACGCCTAGATTTCCACAACCTACAAGGTTGACACCACAACAATTGGAAGAAAAAAGAGCAAAAGGGCTTTGCTACAGTTGTGATAGAAAATACACTAAAGGTCATAAGTATGCTAAGAAGAAATTATTTTACATTTATTGTGAAGAGGAAGAAGAAAATGAAACAATAAACTTCAAAAGAAGAGGATATGCACTAGGAACCAACCATAGAGGAAGGAGAAATGAATCCAACCATATCTTATAATGTATTGGTAAGAATTAACACCCCTTAAACTCTCAAGATAGAAGGACATATTGTTTGGTCAATTTAGTGTGTCCTAAATTGCTGCATTTAATTTGTCAATCAGGGAATCGTAAGCTGATGAAGTGCGGCGCGCTATATGTGCAAGATAACCTATTTCTTAACTTTTTGTCGTTTTTGGTTTTCTAAGGTGAAATAGAAATTCTAAAATGAAAACAAGTTTGGTTATGTTTGTTCAAGGAAATGATATCCCCTATAATGATTTACCAACTTGAAACCTTAAAAAGAAATTTGAAATTTACAATGACAAGACTTGAAAGGAAATGAAAATGTGCTGCTGAAATGAAAAGGTGCTGCTAATCTAATAAATCAAAACAGTGAACTAGTGAGCATGAAAACCAAACTATTCTTGTTGCTGACTAAACACAAAAGAAACTATGCTTAAGGAAATTCAAAATTGCAACAAAATAAATCTAAATCAGATTACATCAATTTATCTTCTGATCCTTCATCATTAGTCCAGCTATGATTTTCGGAAGTAATCATAAACAACTTGAGTAACTGATATCTAACTTGCAGAAAGAAAACTAATATCAAACCATACATTCATGATTCAATCCCTCACCATCAGTCCAGCTGTGGCTTTCGGAGGCAACTGAGGATGTCATGCACAATTTAATATATCTAATTTTTACAGAAGGAAACTAATACTAAACTACACATTTCATAATACAATCCCTCACCATCAGTCCAGCTGTGGCTTTCGGAGGCAACTGAAGATGCTATGAGCAGCTTAATATATCTAAATTTAACTACTGAAGCAAATAAGCAAAACTAAAATGAACAAAGCAATACTGAAATTAAACAGAAACTATGAAAAGAAAATTAGCAGCAGAACAATGTTAGTTCCATGTCATTAGTCAAAAGCTATGAAAATGCCCGGGCTGCCTATCTATAACCTGAAACAAGAACACTGATTAGTGATTAACAACATAAAACATGAAAGACAGAAGTGAAATGGAAATTATGGAAGTTTATAAACAGAAATGAAGCAAATGCAATGTATAAACATATGAATGGATTATGGCACAATGAGCTTTAAAGAAACAAAATGAGAACTATACACTAATGCACAAAACCTTAGTTGAGCAGGGGCCCTCTACACCAGCCTTGGCAACGATCTTCAAATACGAATTTCGGTTGAAAACAGAGTCTTTTTTATATTAAAAAGCAATCATTACAGAAAGGTGATGTTACGGCACAAGTGCAGCGTAATCACACTACAGAGCAGACTTATAAAAGATAACAGAGACTAACATCGACTAACTCTATATGCGTATGCAAACGCATTATATATAACAAAAGAAATATAACTGTCTCCTAAAGTTCATGCTGGTGGAGAACACATAGACCATTACGTCCACGGATCTAGGATCATGGCCATGTTGGAAAGTAAATCTACGAGGAGTGGATGCTTGAATTCGACTAAGGAACCATGTGCAGATGTCGATTTATCCTCCGCAACTTAGAAACGGCCGTATGAATCTTCATGTGACACGAAACAGAGTCCTGCCGACATGAGACTCTATGGTTGACTTCCATGTGGACGCCTTTGACCGTGGCTTCTTTAGATGAGTTTGCTTGAATCAATAGGACACGAACCATGTCCACATCATTCCTGACCTGCCCATGTGGCTCGTTTTCCGTGTAGACACCTGTAGCATAGAGTTTCACAAAATAGCTGCGGAAAGTTGCAGCAGCTGTGAAAAGTGGCAAGATTCCGCAGCTGAATGAAAAAAATATAAATCAAATAGCAAACACAAAAATATAATTAAAAACCATGTTAGATGCTCTTTTGCACATGATATTGACAACTTGGGAGGTTCAGGTGAGTGAAAAAGGTATAGAAAAGTGTATGGAAAAGATGCAGATTTGAGACTCAACACATATCAAGAAGAAAAATGTAATAATTCTTATTGATTCGGGTAGTACCCATAATTTTATTCATTGTAAGGTAGCAAAGGAATTGAATTGCTTCTTATACCCATCACCAGAGTGTCAATTGATGGTCGAAAATGGAGTGACTATAAAGTTCTCTAAAAAGTGACATAATATGAAGCTAACCATGGGGGCATATGTATTGAATAGTCCAATGCTTTCCATTCCAATGGGTGGTGTTGATGTTGTACTAGGATTACAATGGTTAAAATCTTTGGGGATGATAGCTTTCAATTTTCAAGAATTTTTTTTTGGAAGGAAAGGAATTTGAATTATGGGGTATCACAGGGAAGAAAAGAAAGATAATAAGTTCTAATGTCATGGCAAAGCTTTCAAAGAAAGAAAAACAAGTCATCACTGCACAATATGCTCACTAGAAGTTCCACCATCAAAATCATCTATTTCTCCAGATCTCCAAAAAGTCTCGGACAATCATTCCAAGGTGTTTGAAATTTCCAAAGGACTCCAACATATTCTGATCATGATCATGCTATTCAATTGATTCCAGGAATTTTTCCTCCAAAATTCAGGCCTTATATATATCCTTATGTCCAAAGAGAGAAATTGAACATATGATACCAGAAATGCTAGAGGCTGGTATAATTCAACCTATTCAAAGTTCTTTTTATGCTCTAGTATTATTGGTGCACAAGAAGGATGGATCATGGCACATGTGTCTAGATTATAGGGAGCTCAATAAGCTCATTAGTAAATATAAATTTCCCATTCCTGTGAATGATGAATTATTGGATGAATTACATGGGGAAATTTATTTCACCAAGTTGGATCTTCATTCAGGATATCATCAAATTAGAATGAAGACTGAAGACATTCCGAAGAAAAACATTTCGAGCTCATGACGGTCATTATGAATTTTTGGTCATGCCTTTTGGCCTTACAAACACACGTTCTACATTTTTAATAGTTGATGAATTCCATTTTAAAACCCTTCCTTAGAAAATGCATGTTAGTATTTTTTGATGATATAATAATCTACTTTAGGTCTTGGAAGGATCATTTTCAACATGTTGACAGGGTGGTCAAACTATTGGAGGAGAAACAATTATATGCAAAAACCTCCAAATGTTTCTTTGGAGTACAAGAGGTGGAATATATGAGTCATATTTTATCTCATAAGGGTGTTAAGGTAGACCCTAACAAAATTAAATCCATTAAGGAATGGAAATTCCCCACAACCATAAAGCAGTTGTGAGGATTTCTCGGGTTACCAGGGTATTATCGCAAGTTTGTTAAGAATTATGGGGGAATAATAGCACCTCTAACAACATTATTGAAGAGATGAATTTTCATGGAATCCTGAAGAAACTGAGGACTTTGAACATATTAAAGAGGAAATGTGCCAAGCACTGGTCTTAGTTATGCCAGACTTCAAAAAAACCTTTATTCTGGAATGTGATGCCTCTGGAAATGGAATTGGTGTTGTTTTAATGCAATAAGGAAGACCCATTTCTTTTGAAATTCATGCAATCAAAGGAAATTATTCACAAAAATCTATTCATGAGAAGGAAATGTTGGCAATACTACATGCACTAAAGAAATGACGACCTTTCCTAACGGGAAGACACTTCAAGGTAAAAAGTGATCATGATAGTCATTAGAGAAATTTTGAGGTCTAAAATGGGCCTCCTAAGAAAAATGTACAACCAAAATAAACTTTATAAGAACCAATAGGATTCAATATGATGATGTCAACCATGGGTGATGATTCACCATTTTTTGGGTAAAAAGTAAAAAGATTAAAAAATAATAAAATAATAAAACTACCTTTTCAAATTTTATTTTCAATTTATCTCCCTAAGGTTTTACTCGAATTTTGTGTAGGAGTACTCATTGGATGCAAAATTTAATTCCTCATTCAAGGAGTACCCATCTTGCATAATTTTGATGTACCCTACTACATGAAAAATGGGAAATACATGAAAAACTATGATTGCAATCACATTTTTCATGTATTCTCATTTTTCATGTATCACGGTCAATCGAAATTATGCAACATGGGTAATCCTTGGATGAGAAATCGAATTCTCATCCAACGAGTGTTTTAGATCGAAATTTTAGTAAACCCATAGGGAGATAAGTTGAAAATACGAGTTGAAAAAGTAGTTTTTTCTTTTTCCCTTCTAAAATTTGATGATGGAATTTGAATCTTGTTTTATTATTTCCACAATTATTTTATAATTTCCTTAGGAGGCCCCTTTTAGACTTCAAAATTCCCCTAATTCCTTAATACTTTTTCGAATAAATATTATCTTCAGAAGACCAACAAAAATGGGTCACAAATATGTTGGGTTATGACTTTGAAATCGTCTAGAAAAAATGGAAGTTAAATGTTGTTGCAGATGGACTCTCAAGAAAGGATGAGGATGTGGAAGAATTGATTTATGCCATTTCGATTATCCAAACCAATTGGATAATCAAAGCAAGGGAGGAATGGAAGAATGAAGAAGAAGTATGGACACTCATTCAAAAGTTGAATCAAGATCCCAGTACATGTGATACGTTTACTTGGAAAAATGATTCCTTATGGTACGAATATTGCTTATATCTTTTTAATAATTCCCAACTAAAACAATATATTGTTTTGGAATTTCACACCTCTCCCTTAGGAGGACACCCAGGATTTTTAAAAACTTGCCACAGGGTGAAGAAAGAATTCTTTTGGGATGGACTTAAATATGATATTAAAAAGATGCAGGAAATTTATTTCAAAGTATTATTCCAATGATTTCTTGTTTTCTCATCTAATGTGTTGGTTTCCCGTGTTTTGATAGTTTGGAAAATCAAAAGACAAGGCAACATCGGAACCAATCTTTAGAGTTATAGGATCTAGTCCTCCTGCTCTCAGAGAGGGAGATCTCAAAATTTTGTTTGCAAAGGTTTATCTTGTGTGCTTTGAGTATTGGTTTTAGATTAGTTATTAAGTGCAGGTGTTTATTTGTTTGTTTGGTTGGATGGAATGATACAGGAGAACATGAAAGGTCTAGGAAAGATACACAGAATGGAGAAACATCTGATTCATTGGGCAATGGAGTCAAGAAAAGGTCATAACAAACTCATCAATGGATATGGGATATCAAAGGGAAAATCTAACTTGGCCATAGGATCCTTTTGTTTTTGAAATGAGATGAACATTAATGATTCAGAAATAGAGGTTTAATTATCAACAAAGGGAATTCGAAAGCATAATTTGAACAATAAAGAGCTCTTTGATAGACAGGGCTAACCATAAATTCTACAAATCACAGATTTAAGAAAATAATGATCTCAAAACAACTTTTAAAATGAAATCTAAGATTCGGGGAACACCCTAGTTCCTTAAATATTTTATTTCAAATGAATTAGGAAACATAAAAGATTCACTGATAATTAAATTCATAGAAGAGGGAACACCTAAAAACATCTATGATCATAATTATAAACAACCTTTAAGCCAACTGTTTAAGTGAGGACAAAGGGCAAGATCAAAACCAACCTCTTTGATTCACTGTAAGAAAATAACTTCAAAGGGAGACTTCAATAACAGTTTTTAAGTGGCAGCAGACAAGCAGGGAAAACCATAAATCATGCTAAAACCAACTGTTCGAACTATTAAATAAATAAACAAGCATGAAGACTAAACAGAAAGATTAAAGCCTATGAAATACTTCAGCAGAAGAAAACATAAAACAGTGAAGGATGAACAGGTCTAAGGTGCTTCCAAGTTTCATTTCTTAGCCCAAAACTTTCAACCTACTGTAGTAAGAAATTATGGAACATAATGAAAACAGGGGAAAACATAAAACAGTTCAGAATACTTCACCAACAACCAAGCTCATGGATCCAATGATAGAGCCTTATTAGGAACAAGCATGCAACAACATCATTAAAACCTCCAAGACTTCAATTTGTTCTTCAACTTCAATGGACTATGTATTTATTTCAGAGAGTTTCAATATTACAATTGGTGATCAAACAACAACCAACCCCTATCTCATCTTCTTTAGAAGTATTTATAGAAGAAATGAGGAGGTGGAATAGGATAAAATATCTTCTAAGTTCAATTAATACAGAGTGATGACTTCTCGGCCTTTCAAGGGCTCGATGATGAAGTTTACAGGTGTTTCAATGTATTAACTGTTTTACAATTAATATCAAAGCTAGGTGGGAGCTTTATTTACTTTTAGGCTCTATCTAGGATGAAATAAATCCGCTGATATTTGTCTGCATTAGTTTCCTTAGCGGAATTAATTGCTTGGCTGCGATGTGAGGCAGATATTTCCTTAATCAATAACTTCGGCCTCTGTTTGAATGGTTTGAGGCAACAGGTGGCTCTGTGGTAGCCGAGAGGAATCAATTCGCCTCAAATGTGACAGTGGAGGCCTTTCTGTCTGGTAAACACTTATGATGTCCCTTCAATTGTGTTTTAATACATGGAATAGGCTTTTGATAATTATTCTTAGCCGTAATTCCCCAGATATGTCTTTAATCTTCTTCTCTACTGCGCTCTGTTCTTCAAAACTTATACTCTTTAACTGTGATTTGAATAAAATAATGTCTTGTCGATGTGCAGGGCCACGCAGGGCCTTTATAGTATCGGCACCCATGGAACGTTGATAAAACGTGGAGCGGAACCCTTTTTTAGTCATTTTCCCATTGATAACCAAAGGCTGAAAGATCGGGGCCTTTGGCTTTCTTTCCCTTTATAATATGGAAAAAACCTTCGGAACCTGAAAAACAAACAAAATGTTATGAAATCCTGTGAAATTAGGTTAAACTGCATTGGATACGTCGGGGAGAAGCATGGTTGTTGGATGAAAGCATCCAATGGTGGAGATCTGCTCAGAGGAGGTCAAAGGAGAGCTGGAGAAGAATAAAGGAGAGTGATTTTGGACCATCCGATCCATACACGTGGACGGTCCAGATTCCATCGGAGGATCGCAATTGGGGGTTGCGAGCGGATGGAGCGATTGAAACATGCGATGCGATTCTGCGCAGACCGTTGATCTAAAACTCAGATCAATGGTGGGAATTGAATCGGGCTATGGCCGATCAGCGGGGGTAACAAATGCATGCGATGAAAAAGTTGCGATGCGACGGAAAGCTTCGATGCGATGAAGCGCTGGCCGCTTGATCGACTTTCGATCAACGGCTAGGATTTTTTTAGAGCGGATCGACGGAGAAAACCTTTATAATATGAAAACTCAAACATTTTTTGGAATAAAACAAAGGTTTGATGGATCGGGGGCGGAAAATATATATAAGGCGGACAGGCACCCGACTGTGGGGCCTTTGGATTTTATGAAACTTGATATGGCCAGGGCGTATTAAAATAAGGGTCAATCGCAATCGGGCCCTTCGGCCTGGTCTTTTCAATCTACCCATTGTATTTTCTCCGATTGTGATTGCACAATCGGTCTTTCAATCTACCCATTAAAATATTTCAACACATGACTTGGGTTTTTAAGTTTAAACTTTGGAAAAGTGGGTTTCATTACTTTACAAAGAAAAAGAATGATCGGGAATGAAATATTTACAAGGTTTTAAGTGCCGAAACAGGCCCACCTTTTAATATGAAAATGACAATGCGATCGGGGTTTTAAACACAAAAAGGCTAATCGCATCGGAACTTTTGGATGATGGCAAAAGATTTGCTCACTTTGAATTTGTGCGATGCGATAAGCGCCGGGAGGGGCTTAGCACCTGGTTTTTGGGTATAGGCATGTGGGGGAAGTGGTTAGGACTTATCCCAAGGGGCTTAAGTCCATAGGAATAAAACTTTGTTTTTTATGGAATTTTCAGAGTTTTGAATGGATTTTAGAGGTTTCGGTAAAGCTAAAGAATGGGTCTTTAAACTTATACAAGTGATTTTCATGAGGGGAAGAAAAGAAATCATGAAAACAAAGGGGTTTTAATGGAGAAAAAGGGGAGCAAATGAAGGTAAGTTTGGAAGAGGGAGAGAGGAAAAATGATGGTTTTACAGCAGTTTCTTCTCATGAAATCAACAAAATTTCTAAGTATAAAATGGGGACAACAATGAAGATTTTGGACAAAGGCATGAGGCCTTCAAGAGTCTTCAAGAGCCAAAAAATTTTAATAATAAAATTTGTTCCTTGGAGGCTCAAAAAGTCTTAGCCACCTTTTGCTATAATCAAATATTATAGGTGGCTAACAGTGGCTCCACTTGGGGATGATGCCTTCTTGAAGGCATCAAGAATTTCAAACTTGCATTCTTTGAGATGCTGATCAGTTGCCTCATCCATTGGGTTGTCTTTCTTTGATTGAATGATCTACTTTTGCTCTGGAAATGCTAACAGCCATGGAAAACAATGAATCTTTCATCAACAAGCTTTCTACCTACCCAGTCCTACTGATCTAACACTTTTTCTTCCTTAGAATGCACTTGGATTGGCAAACTCTCTTTCAACATTTTATTCTTTTGAAAGAAAAAAATCTAATCTATTTCTACTACTTATTTCTTCATGAACTCAGATTAATCAGTTGAGTTCATAAGCTTCTCTACCTAACTATTTGTCTGTCAGGATTAGACTATTTGACATACTTTTATTCTCTAAATTCAAAGGCAGAAATTTAAAACAAAAATTCAGGATTGAACAGTCTAACTTGATGCTGATCTATGGCATAAAAACAAGCTGCACATAGATTATTATTTGTAGAAAATTAAATCAAAATGATGAAGGTTTTAAGATCTAAAAGTTTTAAGTACATCCTTCTCTTTTCTTCAGCCCTGTTTTGAATTTGTTTGAGCTGTTTTTCTTCCATCAACTGGTTCAGATTTTGAGCTGATTAGAACCAGTTTTAAATCTTTGTGACTTAGGATTTAAAACAAATTTGAGTCATTCTCTTTTGGAAACTCAGGTTCATATTTTGAGCATGTTTGAGCCTTTAATTTCTATCCTAATCTATCTACTGATAAGCCAAGATTAGATAGTTTGGCAAATTGAATTCACTATCCTATCAGCAGTAAATTGAAAACTAATTAGTCAATATTAGGCTGTTTGACTAACTAGAAGTGTGTTTTGCAGGAGTGGCATTTAAGCTTGCACACTTTCAGAATTTATTTCTCTTTTTTCGTATGGGATTTTACCTTTATTTTTTTTAAATCTACCCTCTTTTCTCTTTTCTATTGTTTTTAGATTTTTCTTTTTCTTACAAGACAAAAATCAACAACTAACTAAATGCTCAAAGCTGAGCTTTATTGCTTTCCTATCTAACCTAATCTAACTTGGAACATTTACATGTTTTAGCTAATGAACTCTCTTTTCCAGTACAACCAATCCAGCAAATGATTCCATGATTGGTCCTTCTTCATCTCCTTGGGCAGGCTGGACAAACAGGGCCACTCCCATTCTTTTTGTTTTTTAGCAGCAGTGCTAAATAATCCTCTTGCTTTTGGTAATATACTGCTCCTAATAACCTTTATCCCTTCTTCAAATATTTTCAAGAAATGAGCATAGGGATCTTGAAATAATACCTGGTTGTGAGTGTTTGGAAGATATGTTTCAACCAGGATCATCTCTTCTTTATCCACTGGATTAAGGCAAAGATTCTTATGAGGAAGAAAAACTTCCTCGTCTTCATTATTATTTGAACTAGAGGATTCATCATATATTGCAGTGTTGTCCTCTTGTAGTCCTGGTATGCTCTGATTTAGTGGACTATGCTCTGTGAAGAGATCATCATGTTCTTGAGCAGGGGTATCTTTTATTACCTCAACCCTTTCAGGAGGAGGCTCCTTATATGCATCTTGTTCAAGAAAATCCTCTTTCTTCTCAACCCCAACATTACAACTAATAGAGAGCTGATTCCCAATTGTGTGAAAGCTATTTCTGATGAATTGGATTGGCTGATTGCTGCTCTCAAGCTGATGATAATTAAATTCATGACACCAATCTACTGCTGGTTTCCCTGCATGATTAGTTTCTATTTGAAGCTCATCATCATCATCGGATCGATTATAAGTTGAAAAATCATTAGTATACACAATTTCACCAATCAAACATATTGAGTTATCAGTTTGTTCCTCTTTGAGCTTTTCTATAACTGTGTTTTCTGATTCACGACAACAAGGTTCAGTAAGTAGATGAGCAGAAGTGTTTTGTTCAAATGGAGGTTTGGAGGTTGGCTGTCTGTTTAATCTTAGATCAATCTCTTCTTCTATTAATAGAGAAGGAATTGCCTTTTTGCTTAAGACAAATGTACAACGGTCTTCTTGAGCCTCTTCTAATGGATCTCCATTTGAGTTTGCAGAGGGAAATTTGAGGTTTCTCTTGTCTTTCCTGGTCTATCTCAGTTCTGAACAACTCCTCATGATTTTTGTGACAGTTATTTAAAATATGGGATTCGGGAGTTGTTTCTAATAGATTATCAGGATGCCATTCTTCTTTAATCATATGAAATGAGTCATGACATCAAGGCAGAGACTCTGGTTGTGTTGTCTCTTCTCCTATTTCAGATTTTGTGGGTTCAAAATGGCTTATGTTTTCATCAATGCACTTCTCACTATTAGTTTTTGCAATCTGGTCATGAAGTTCTCTTAATAGCATGGTACAAGATATAGGTAGATAATTAGAAATTTCCTGACAACCTTTTCATTTCTTTCTTTGTAATCTTTTTCATCACACATATGGGTTTGTTCTTGATTTGAAAGGGGCACGGGCTGTTCTAGATCATCAATATTTAAATTGGCCTCATACCTTTCAAATATTTTCCCAAGCATATACACCATTTTTTCCATCATGACCAGCAATTTTTCTTTAGTTTTTTCTCTATATTCTTGCTCACCTTCTTCTATAAAGTCTTGATCATCATCTATATATTTCTCATTGTCCAAGTCTTGTAATGGTTGAGTTTGTGTTTGATCTAGGAAAAACATAGGTTGCTCTGGATAACATCTATATCATCCTCATGCCTTTCCAATCTTTTATCAAGTATGTACACTATTTCTCCAATTAGGTCCAATAATGTGTTTAGTTTGGCTTCTCTGTCCATACTTGGATCCATATTTGTAATAAAGAGGTCACTGTATCTTTTCAACCAGTTCAGAGTCTTCTGCCAGTGGAGTCATTAGGTCTTTTGGGATTGTGGAGTCATCAGGTGGAAGATTTTGAAATTTTTTATCCACCAACAGCATGATTGGGTTTTCTCAATGCATTCCCAAGGGAGTCTATAAGGACTGGAAGGGTAATAGGCCTTTTGGAGGCCAGTGGATTCAACAGGTGGAAAATTTTTAGCTTTTGTGTAGGTAAAATGTTTTATGGTTCCACCACCATGTTTATTATGAAGCCAAACTAAATGTTTTTGGGTTTTTCTGAGTTTATGTGGTTGTTTGAAAGACTAATGAGTTTATAAGAGCTTGCTAGGCAACTATGAACTAAGTGGTCCCACTGTGATCACCATTATGTTGGTGTCCCGTGTTTTGATAGTTTGGAAAATCAAAAGACAAGGCAACATCAGAACCAATATTTAGAGTTACAGGATCTAGTCCTCCTGCTCTCAGAGAGGGATCTCTCAAAAGTTTGTTTGCAAAGGTTTATCTTGTGTGCTTTGAGTATTGGTTTTAGACTAGTTATTAAGTGCAAGTGTTTATTTTTTTGTTTGGTTGGATGGAATGATACAGCCAAACATGAAAGGTCTAGGAAAGATACACAGAATGGAGAAACATATAATTCATTGGGCAATGGAGTCAAGAAAAGGTCATAACAAACTCATCAATGGATATGGGATATCAAAGGGAAAATCTAACTTGGACACAGGATCCTTTTGTTTTTGAAATGAGATGAACATTAATGATTTGGAAAGAGAGGTTTAATTCTCAAAAAAGGGAATTTGAAAGCATAATTTGAACAATAAAGAGCTCTTTGATAGATAGGGCTAACCATAAATTCTACAAATCACAGCTTTAAGAAAATAATGATCTCAAAACAACTTTTAAAATGAAATATAAGATTCAGGGAACACCCTATTTCCTCAAAGATTTTATTTCAAATGACTTAGAAAACATAAAAGATTCACTGATAATTAAAGTCATAGAAGAGGGAACACATAAAAACATCTATGATCATAATTATAAATGACCTTTAAGCCAACTGTTTAAGTGAGGACAAAGGGAAAGATCAAAACCGACCTCTTTGATTCACTGTAAGCAAATAACTTCAAAGGGAGACTTCAATAACAGTTTTTAAGTGGCAGAAGACAAGTAGGAAAAACCATAAATCATGCTGAAACCGACTGTTCGAACTATTAAGGAAATAAACAAGCATGAAGACTAAAGAGAAATATCAAAGCCTCTAAAATACCTTAGCAGAAGAAAACATAAAATAGTGAAGGATGAACAGGTGTAAGGTGCTTCCAAGAGTCATTTCTTAGCCCAAAACTTTCAACCTACTATAGTAAGAAATTATGGAACATAATGAAAACAGGGGAAAACATAAAATAGTTCAAAATACTTCACCAACAACCAAGCTCATGGATCCAATGATAGAGCCTTCTCAGGAACAAGCATGCAACAACATCATCAAAACCTCCAAGACTTCAATTTGTTCTTCAAGTTCAACGGACTATGTATTTATTTAAGAGAGTTTCAGTATTACAACTGGTGATAAAAAAACAACCAACCCCTATCTCATCTTCTTCAGAAGTATTTATAGAAGAAATGAGGAGGTGGAATAGGATAAAATATCTTCTAAGTTCAATTAATACAGAGTGATGACTTCTGGGCCTTTGAAGGGCTCTATGATGAAGTTTATAGGTGTTTCAATGTATTAACTATTTTACAATAATATCAAAGCTCGGTGGGAGATTTATTGACTTTTAGGCTCTATCCAGGACGAAATAACTCTTTTGATATTTGTCTGCATTATTTTCCTTAGTGGAATTAATTGCTTGGCTGCGCTGTGAGCCAGATATTTCCTTAATCAGTAACTTCGGTCTCTGTTTGAATGGTTTGAGGCAACAGGTGGCTCTGTGGTAGCCGAGAGGAATCAATTCACCTCAAATGTGATACTGGAGGCCTTTCTGTCTGCTAAACACTTATGATGTCCCTTTAATTGTGTTTTAATCCAGGGAATAGGCTTTTGATAACTATTCTTAGCTGTAATTCCCCAGATCTTTCTTTAATCTTCTACTCTGTTGCGCTCTGTTCTTCAAAACTTATACTCTTTAACTGTGCTTTGAATAAAACAGTGTCTTATCAATGTGTAGGGCCACGCAGGGCCTTTATAGTATTGGCGCCCATGGAACGTTGATAAAATGTGGAGCGGAACCCTTTTTTAGTCGTTTTCCCATTGATAACCAAAGGCCAAAAGATCGGGGCCTTTGGCTTTCTTTCCCTTTATAATATGGAAAAAACCTTTGGAACCTACAAAAAAAACAAAATGTTATTAAATCCTATGAAATTAGGTTAAAATGCATTGGATACGTCGGGGAAAAGCGTGATTGTTGGATGAAAGCATCCAACGATGGAGACCTGCGCAGAGGAGGTCAAAGGAGAGCGGGAGAAGAATAAAGGAGAGTGATTTTGGACCATCCGATCCGGACATGTGGAGGGTACAGATTCCATCGAAGGATCACAATCGGAGGATCGCAATCGGGGTTGGCGAGTGGATGGAGCGATTGAAACATGAGATGTGATTCTGCGCGGACCGTTGATCTAAAACTCAGATCAACGGTGGGAATTGAATCGGGGTATGGCCGATCGGCGGGGGTAACAAATGCATGCGATGAAAAAGTTGCGATGCGATGAAGCGCTAACCACTTGATCGGCTTTCGGTCAATGGCTGGGATTTGTTTATAGTAGATCGGTGGAGAAAAACTTTATAATATGAAAACTCAAACATTTTTTGGAATAAAACAAAGGTTTAATGGATCGGGGGTGGAAAATATATATAAGGCAGACAGGCGCCTGACTACGGGGCCTTTGGATTTTATGAAATGTGATATGGCCGGGGTGTATTAAAACAAGGGCCAATCGCAATCGGGCCCTCGGGCCTGGTATTTTCAATCTACCCATTGTATTTTCTCCGATTGTGATTGTGCGATTGGTCTTTCAATCTACCCATTAAAATATTTCAACACGTGACTTGGGTTTTTAATTTTAAACTTCGGAAAAGTGGGTTTTGTGACTTTACAAAGAAAAATAATGATTGGGAATGAAATATTTACAAGGTTTTAAGCGCCGAAATGGTCCCATGTTTTATTATGAAAATGACAATTCGATCAGGGTTTTAAACAAAAAAAGGATAATTGCATCGGAACTTTTGGATGATGGCAAAAGACTTGCGCACTTTGAATTTGTGCGATGCGATAAGCGCCGGGATGGGCTTAGCATCTGGTTTTCGGGTATAGGCATGTGGGGGAAGTGGTTAGGACTTAGCCCAAGGGGCTTAAGTCCATAGGAATAAAACTTTGTTTTTTATGGAATTTTCAGAGTTTTCAATGGATTTTAGAGGTTTTGGTAAAGCTAAAGAATGGGTCTTTAACCTTATAAAAGTGATTTTCATGAGGGGAAGAAAAGAAATAATGAAAAAAAAGGGGTTTTTATGGAGAAAAAGGGGAGAAAATGAAGGTAAGTTTGGAAGAGGGAGAGAGGAAAAATGATGGTTTTACAACAGTTTCTTCTCATGAAATCAACAGAAATTATGAGTATAAAATGGGGACAACAATGAAGATTTTGGACAAAGGCATGAGGCCTTCAAGAGTCTTCAAGAGCCAACAATTTTTAATAATAAAATTTGTTCCTTGGAGGCTCAAAAATTCTTAGCCACTTTTTGCTATAATCAAATATTATCGGTGGCTAACATAATGGTGAAAAAATAAAAAGAAAGGGTTTATCCTAAGTTTCGGGATTAATTATTTATAAATTCACTTGACATATTTTATGCCATATCAAAAGTATCAAACCTTATATTCTTACCCAACATTTCGCATAATTTCCCGACCCCACCATCCACTCACCCGTCACATCACCATTTAACCTCCCACCACCTTTCGTCTCATCCCTGCCCCCTCCATCTCATTTGACGACCCATAATATTTGCCGGCCCCCCTCATCGTCTGAAATTTAACGTCGGGGGCAGGGGTATGAAATGGGTGGTTTCCCAATCCGGTCCATCCACTATGTGTCGGGCGCTAATATTTTCGCACCCCCCCTCCCCACTCCATTCAGCTTACCGGCCTACACCCACTGCAAAAAGTGGTTTCCACCATGAAAAAACCATGCCATTGACCATTAATTCCCCTCCATATCTATTGTGCCACGACGACCACTCAAGTCATGTCTGTCCAATCACCTACGCTCCCGCCTAAAGACTTGTTAAATAATTTATTGTTCAAGTCATTACCCAACAGGCCTGTGCCATGTCAATGGAAACCCCTACCACTCTACAAATCCCTCTTCCTCATCTGTTTCAAAGGTTACTTTTTTTTCATGCACTTTGTTGTTACAGGTGATCAAGTTCAATTTTTTATAGATCTCCAGAGAACGCGAAAAGATATCAATTTTCTGTAGATTCAAGCAGAATTCCCCTTCTTCAGTCCCCTTTTTCCCAGTTCCTTTTCAATCACGAGAAATCTTGTTTTATTTATTCTCCTTTTCTTATAATCCCATTATGTGAACCTAAAAAACACTACCAATTTATTTTTAGAGAGTAGTAATGCATCCAAAGAAGAAAGATCAGGAAACATTTAATCCAATGGTTCACCCTCATGTGGACTTGGACCATGTGGCCCTGGCTGACAGATATTTCAGGATACATGAAACTCTTTCAGAGCTTGATATTTTTGTTGTATACTATTGGTTGGAAGACAATATCATCGATGAGGTCGATGATATAGGGTTGTGGGACACTAAACTACCCTATTATATATTCCCAAAAATCCATAGTTTCTCTGAGTTTGTTAAAAAATGTCATGCATGTTATGATATAAACCAGAAAGCTTTTGTTGCCCCCACAAGAGAAGATATCTTTACCATTACTTCCCAGTCCATCATGAAAATGATGCAAGCTCTTGTTGTTGAAGAAACCATTCTTTTTTTCCTATGAATCCCTCAGAGAATTATACCAAAAGTTGGATTTTTCCAGTAGGGCCAAAACACTTGAGTTATTCATGGCTATAGACACTCCATTCTCCAAGAATAATCCTCCATATCTTTCTTCTACATTCCATGATAGGACTTAGCATATAGTCAATGTCCTTTCATACTTGTTAGGATATCATTCTAATCAGTGGATAGATGAAGCAATGATAGTTTTCCTGTCCATAATTTCATTAGAGTCTAAATCCTCCATTATGTTTAATTTTAGTCAATTCCTGGTAGATGCCATTCACAACCAGCTTTTCCAATTTCACACAAAGGAAATGTTTAAATAAACTTCAGTCCTAGTTTATATGTTTGTATATTTTCAGGCCAGGAGGTTCCAGTTCACAATGAGAAAAGTTAATGAATATTCCCAACCTCAATCAGTCATCTTTTGGACAACAATGCTAATGAAAGAACAGAATGATTACACCTACAAAATGTTTTTTGAAATGTTTTTCCATCCAGCTATGAGTGTTAGTATGAATCTTAATTCCAAGCATACGAAAAAAGACCACTTTAGTTGCACATAACAAACAGCCCTAACAGCAGAAATGAATGCTAATATCTTCAGATCTGTAGTTAGGTGATCAAGATAAATGCTACAAAAATCTAGATCTATGCATTAGAAGACATTAAATAGTAGAAAAAACAATATTTACTCCATGCATCCAATAGAAAAGACAATAATATATTGAATGAATTTTGTATTAATGGCACCTAGGAGGAAACCACAAGAGGGTGTTCCCTATTCTCCTCAATGGGATGGGTTCTTGTAAGTCTTTAACACTTCATATCTAGAATTCCTCTCTCTTGATGGTGTAGAAAACCCAAACAAAAATAGAAAATATGACTATGATAGTGGATCAATAGTCAGACCAAAATTTTAGATCTAGAGTGATCTTTAGGCAACAAAAGGTGGAAAATGAATGGGAAAACCCTTCTATTTATAACAAAATATTCAGTTATTCTAGATATTGGTGCATCATTAAAATATTATTAACCAAATCAAGATCCAACTTTTATGGAATATTTTATTATATTTGTTGGAGGGAAAAGGAATTTGACTTGGGTCAAATCCCTTTATTTGTAAATAATAAAGAAATAAATGATTTATTTATCATTTTAAGGATGTGGTTGATTAATAATCAAATAAATAATTATTTATTTAATTATTTAAGGGTGAATTAGTCATATTTAACAAATAATATTATTTAAATAAGGTTTAAATAATCATTCTTAGAAAATAATAAGATAAATAATGATTTATCTAATTAATTTCCCTGTTTTGGGTTAAATATAACCATGAATATTAATTAAACTATTGTTTAACTTATTATTCCTTGAGGAAAATAAAGAAAATGTATATTTATTTAATATTTCCTCATGGGGTTTCCTATTTAGACCATAAACAACTCAATAAAGGTGGTTTACTAAGTTATTTTCATAGTGAAATCAATTTTACATAGGGTAAAATTGGTCTTACATGGTGTACTTGGGTCCATATAATAAAAATAGGTTACATGACAAAAAAATGGTGTAACAGATTGCCCCCCAGCGTGTGAGCGTTAGGAGCTAATCGTATGACTGAAGTACGTTGTAAGAACTCAATCACTAGACATCGAAGGGGAAGTCAAAGAGAGAGAAGTATAAGGTAGACCAAAGTGCTGAAAGAACTAGACCCTGAGGAGGTGAGACTTATAGGTGCGACAAGTCTCTTTGATGTGTGATTACCTATGCTATAGGTAGTGGGGGAGGCATAGCTATGCCCACTGAGGCAAAGTACAAACAAGAAGGCATCCATAAAACCACGGGACTGGCCAATATAATACATGCTGGCATAAACATGAGCCAGATAAATAACATGATAATGAATCCCACATACATATTGTGCCTGGGATAACAGCCAGGACTTGTACAATGATATCTGAGTACATGAGATATAAATGCAACCTAGATGCCCTTGAAAATAGGAAAGGGCTCTGAAAATCTAACTAATACATTCAAACAAAAAGGTGTTGCAAGCGGCCAAGGTCGACATCATCAAATGTATGGAGCTGCATCGAAGGATATAATGAAGAGGTCATTCGAGTGTGTGGGGGGCTACCTATAGGGCCACCCCCTCATGAGGGATGAGACATCTCACACACACCTAGGAATCACCGATGTCAGCTGCTGCATCACTGAACCATCAAGTATACGGATCTCGAACATGCTGAAAGGAGCTAGAGCTGAGAAACAATCAAGTCAAAGGGAAATGAGGAGTCCCTTTGCCTGATCCGAGGCACCGAACAAGAGTGGAAGCTATAACCAAGGTACACCGCCCTCTAGACCTATCTTCTGGAATGAATGAGTTGATGTCGATAGAAGGATGTCCGCCATAGGTGAGGCAATAAGGGATCCTCAACTAAGGCACGAGAGAAAATAGTAGAGTGATTGAAAAACTGACACCAATGATGATGATGAAATGGGGGGTACTGAGTAGCGACAGATGACTTCCCTTGTTAGAGCATAAATTGCATGGATGACCTGGCAGCGACAGACACAATATCATGAGGGACAGAGGACAGTGGGACGGAAGGCCATAGTGTGCGACACGAGAGAGGGACCAAGAAATCAAGGATGGAGGACTATAGTGGGATGCAAAGGGAGTCGGGATAGACTCCATGAATGCAATGATGACTCAACTTGGATGCTCTGAACAAGGGTGACTTGATGGTGCTGCCACATAGAAAAGGTCTAATGGGGACCATACAAACATGAGTACAAGATGGTAACTCATGACGAAGTCAACACGAGCATGGACAAGTATGGAGGAAAAGTGGTGCCCCCAGTACGAGTGTTGCAAGTGAATAAATTCGATTTTGAGGAGGGGTGAAGTGATGCTTCATGGAAAAAATGTGTCCTGGTGGAGTATCAAGACACTAAAAACTAGCAGATACACGTTTGAGGGCTTGGTGATATCTTTCCAATGGTATAGAAGGTTCATCAAAATGAGCTATGGTTTGGCTGCAGCAGGCGAAAGAAAAATCAGGGGTTTTCTTTTAATAAGGCATTCTCCTTCCAAAATCACTCATTTGCAGGTGGAGATATGGTGAATGTAGTGAGGAGAGAGGCCCTAAATCTTGTGGCGATCGTAGTAGAAAAACTGACCATTGGAATTTGAGATCCATCAGTTTTAGGCAAGATGCCTAATCCTACTCTTTCATTTCAGTGGGTTGAAAGTTTAATCTAGGTACCCAGAGCTCATGAACAGGCCAGGTCGCACTTTTTGGGGTCTGTTCTGCATCCTGGGTAGCAGGTATTGGGAAAAAAACTCCGACCTGTCCCAAGAAATGACCTGAAAAGTGTGACCTGTCAAAGAAAGGGGGTTTCAGTGCTGTTTTTGGCAGAGATCTGGGATTTTTATGGTTGAGGGGCATAGGTGCCCCCAAGCATGTTGTGGACATGCCAAAATGTATTTAGGAAAAGGGGAATCTAAACACATTTTAATGATGTGGTGCACCATTTGTTTTCGTTATGGTTATTTAGTTTGAGAAAGGGAATGGAGGATTACCAATCTCTTTTGGCACTGCATATGTGAATCAAATGGACTTTAAGTTTCCAGGTTGGCATACATGGTGTCACTATCCCAAAGAGAGGATTTGGAGATAATGAACTGGTGCTCTCCCATAAAAATCATAGGTTGGTCAACAACAATGTTGAAAGGACTGGGTTGTTTAAGAAATGTGAAGGAATGATGAGGGGTATCATCCCTAGAGTGATCTGAAGTGATATGGGGCTCTAGAGGTTCTTCTAAATGTGGAATAATAATGGTACTAGAGTCGACATGACCAGATACACTAGGAGAGTTGTGGAGAATTTCTTCTCTTGGTCTCTCAAATACAAATGCCCCCTTACCCGAACATTGGGTGGCATTGTAATGGACACAACGTGTATGTGGTTTGAATTCATGGGTTCGATGTAAGGGGAGATAGATAAAGTCAAGGGTGGTGACTACTTCCATAATGTCATCATCGTAATAGAAGATGGAGTGACTGGTGGAAGAAATACCACTTGACGCGGCGAAGCTACCTGACTCATCATCATGAGAAGAGGGGTTTACATGCACATTGTCACAAGTGGTGACAGAAGAGTAAGCAGATAAAGGATCTACTGATGTTGAGCCCAGGGTGATCGCTGAAGGGAGTTTAGGCGAAACATCAGGGGGAGTCTCCAAGGGGGCTTCCATCGAGGGTCTCATGGATGATGATAGGTAGCAAATGGTGGATGAAGGCTCTGTCATCTCGACATCAGGAGGGGGGATTTCAATGGGAGCATTCGTGTCCTTTGGTTTTGCCTAAGAAAAATGCGCAAATAAGGGAGCAGTGGACTCGTTGCGCTTGGCCTCAAATTGGAAAACTGCTTCCAAAGAGGAGCGGTACTCTTCAAGGCAGGGACAAAGGTGGGTATAATGGCCATGGAGATCACACAAAGCACAGGGGTGGTTGGTGTGAATAGTCTTTAGGCTCCTGGCTTCAATTGAGGAAGGGATAGAGGTTTCTGAGATCGTAGACTTAGGAGACGCGACACTAACCATGGGCTTGAGATGAGGAAACTCCGGACAAGTATGGGTGGCATGACCAACAACATCACACAAAGCACACTGGATGGTATGCTTTGGAGGCCGAGGAGGGGCAGGGTTTTTCAGGGCATCCTTGTCTTTTGATGCCTTCTCGCGAGCTTTTCCCTTGTTACCCGAAGTGGTCGCAAGAGGAGGTGGTGGTTGAGGCACTGTTGCAGTGGGAGAAGTCGTGGGGACCAGTTGAACCAGGGTCAAAGCAAGATAAAGTTGGGGTTGAATAGGTGAGGTAGCAGCTCGAGGATCAAGGTACCAAACAGGAATCCCAAGGGTCAAGTTGGGAAGAGAGATGGTGGCCATGACAGGTACCGTGTACACTCTTGGGGGAGGAGCTAGGAACAATATTTGACCAGAGGGGTAATGGCCAGGCAGGATGGATCCTAAATGGTTAAGGCCTAGCGAAACCATTCTAGGAGGGTAAATAGGCTTATGGATACCAGCTGAAGGGCCAGGAGGAGGTCCAGAAGGCTGAATTGAAGGGCTAGGAGGAGGCTGCGGGGGGCGAGGAGACTGCTGACATGCCGAGGCAGGATGCTTGAGGGCAGCCCAAGACGATTGCATCATGCAAACATTCAATGAGCAGGGATTACAGACAGGAGGGGGAAGACCAGGGAATGTCCCAAGCAATGAGGAATATTTATAGACTCCGAGTGAGACACTAGTCAAAGGATCGATGGTTTGCTTATTGGCCACCGAAGAGATGGTCGACTCAGAGGAGGTCTGAGACTTTGGTTCGTAATATGTCAACTGGTCAATGGTGACTATATTTCCATTATGAGGGAAGAACATCTTGCATTGAACCACAAATGGGATATTTGACATCGCATAGGTGTAGTTACGACCCAATAGAATTTTGTAATCTAAGGGGGCATTTATGACTTCTACGTCAACACAAACAGTCTTGCCCGCAAGAGTAATAGGAAAATTGCGGAATAAGCCAATGGGCTGGGAGGCGTGGCCATCCCACGCTTGAGGAGTAATCATGGAAGGAGCCAAATTAGGTGATTTGAGTTGCTTCCAAAATGAAGCAGACATCACACAGGTGGATGCCCCCTCATCAATAATGCACCGCGAAACATTGGCGTTCCAAATCTTGAATGGGATTTGGAAGGCGACGGAAGCAGGGAGAGGAGGATGTTCTGACCAGTCAACATAAAACACAATTAATTGATCATCGAAAGGATCTACAACACCCATGGTAGATAGTAGAGCTTTTTTTTGTGAAGGGCATGACCGGAGGAGTTCTAGCATTGAAATGGCAACAAGAGATTGCGCCAAATCATCTACTATGCTATACGAATGGTTAGCTTTTCCAGAAGTAGCATTTCGGTGTAGTGGTCCTTTAGGGATCTTGGTATGAACCTCCACCTTAGGCTGAGGGATCTCCAAGGGACCATTAGATGTTGAAAGAGGCTCTTTAGAGACCAAAGTAGGCGGCTCAGGGACAGACATAGCGGGAGGCTTGTTGTACTGACGGGACCAAGTCTGAAGATTGATGTCTACTGTTAAAGGTTGGGCAGAGTTCATCATGAGAACCTGGTAATTTGAGGTACCATATGGAAGAGGTTGAGTGGCCACCTGTCCTACAAGTGGCTGGGTAGCCACAAATCCCTGTTGTGCATCCACCTGCTCCTAAGGGGGCAGTGGTTGTTGTTGTAGGGGTTGAGAAGGAAAGGGAGGCGGAGGTGCTAATGCTGGAGGAGCTGGAGCACCAAGTTGTAGATATGGATAATAATAAGGTTGGGTGACAGTGTGGTAAATAGGAGGTTGGGCCAAAAGAGGAGGCATGCCGTATCCTGGATACGTGTTACCGGGAGGGGGAAAAGTGCAGGAAGTGTTGCCCCCCACCCCCCAGGAAAACCATAGCCCATGGGAGGTTGAGCGTATGGATAAGAGAGAGCTCTAATGATACCGTCAGTGGCATGAGGTGCCCTCGGTGTGTTGGCACCACCAGGTCTAGGAAGATTAGGTTGAACGGTATAAACATAAACCGACTAAGTGTAGATCAGGTCATATTTTAACACCATTTGGAGGACGACTGCTTTGGTTTGAGGAAAATGTGATGTGACATATTTCCCGATAGTAGGCAAGAGAGATCTAAGGAACCATTCCATGTAGACACAGTCTTCGAAGATAGGGGATTGACATAGGCTCTTTCTTCTCCGCCATTCCTAGACATGATCGGATAGGTGAGTCCCAGATGATTGATGGAAAGAAGTCAAAATTTTGATACTAGTTTCATAACGAAGGGGAAGCTGGAAGTAAGACAAAAAATCCCAGGAAAGAGTTGCAAAGGTGGTATGAGAGGAAGTGGCCTAATCAACATACCACTTAGAAGCTTCACCTATAAGCATTCTTTGGAACAACCGAAGGCAGATAAAGTCATCAGTAATGGAGTTAGACGAACACTACATGTGGAAAGATCGAACATTATTTGAAGGATATTCTCCAGCAAGACCTTTAAACTTTGGGATGTCAGAAGGGAGCTTTGTCAGCATAGCAGGCCAACTAGCATCATGGTTTATAGGTTCGTTTATCAACTGGTCAAAAGCGCGGAGGCTAAGGCTTGCCATGAAGGGGAGCAAGGGTGCAGCCAGTGTAGCGTTCGTTACAGTTCCACTAGTGATATTCCCAGCCTAAGAGCCAAGGTTACCACCAGCATTAGGTCTTACACCAGACATTTTGAAGGTGTCATGGGGTTAACCGAAGGCGGAACGAGAAGGAGAACCCAAAGGACCAAAAGGAGAGTCGGTGTGCAGACTCGGTGGAAGACTAAATCGAATCCTACGCAGAGGAGTAAGTCTTCTGACCAGAAACTGAGGATAAAGGCCAAGAAGTCTTTGGGATAAATGCCTTGGTGGTGCAATGGTGATGACACAACACGGCACAAAGGAAAAAGAGACTAACAAGGGCGGGGGCTAGTTATGAAGGTCAAGGGTTTTGTTTGGTTTTCTTAGATGGTTGAGCATAGTTGCTGTCTGAGACGGAAAGATATATATGCAAATAGGTTCAAAGGTGAGAAGTTGCAAGTAACAAGGTAAGTTTTGATTCTAAAGAAAGATGATGGCAGATTTCAGTCCATTGGGCTATGGAGTCATGAGGGAATTTAATTGAACCAACCCGGTTCAAGACTAATCTATGGGGCAAGTCATCTAGGCCTAAGGATCTCTTTGAAGTTTGATTTATGGAATGGGGTGATACAACAAGAAAGGGAATCAACAGATGCAGAACAAAGAGCAGCCCAGGATCTGGTAAGTACTTTGAAACTAGCCAGCCTTTGACCAGGCACTTAAGAGAAACACAGAAGCAAACTAAGATCTGGTAAGTGCTTTGAAACTATCCAGCCTTTGATACACTTCTAAAAGAAAACAGATTAAAACAAAGGGAAACTTGAAGGCAACCTTTGGAACAGAAACTAGTGGGCAGGGCTCACCTTTCTCCTCATCTTAGTTCTCCTTTACTTAGTTACTTCCAAGACAATCACCAAGATAACACAGAATGGCCCAAGATCTGATAAGTACTTCGAAACTAGTCAGCTTTTGACACATCCTAAGGGAAACAGACAAATAGTTGAGCAAACAAGAAAGGGACTCAGGGCTAACCTTTGATTTTCTCAATTCATTCCTTACACAACATATATGAAAGTAACATTCAAAAACAACATTCAGCAGTGACAAAAAGATGAGGGAACGCCAGCATCTCTGTACCTAGACTGAATTAAATCATTTCTAAATAACACAATAAGAAGAAAACATTGAGATAAAGATTTTTCAGCCAGAGAAGATCACTGGTGTACAGCAAACTCTAACAATGTTTAAACTGTTCTTTATAGTAGAAAATGAAACAAATTGAAAACAAAAATAAAATAACAAGTTACAGTGAGAATAACATCACCATCAGCATAGACCAGGATCCCATAAATCAACTTGTATTGATTGCTTCAAACCGGTTACAATCTTCAAATCCAGTGTTTTAATACATCTCTTCTTCATAACCTAACCTATTGGTCACCAGCAGAGCTCCAAGAGCCCATGAAACCACTATTTACAGTCAAGAGTTTCCCACCCAGAAATAGCTACAGCGCTTCAGCAATTACATTAACAACCAACTAATCCAACCCCTCACTCATCTTCTACTGAGGTATTTATAGAAGGATGAGGAGGTGAGATCTAATTAAAAGATCTCAAACACAATCAATGCAGAATTAATGTATTCCTGACCCTGAGAAGTTTGATGAAGAAATTCTACAGGTGTTATATTGCATTAATGTGTTTCTACTAAAAGGTAAGCTCGAAGAGAGCTTATATTGACCTTTGAGGCTCTGCGTACTGTTAGGGTTACTCTGCAAACATTCTGTCGTTGAAATCCGGTGCAGTAATAACTTCTTTGGTTGCTCGAGGCATAATATCTGATTCTGTTCAATAAATTCATCCTCTGTTTGAGCTTTCTGAGGCAATAGGTGGCACTGTGGTGGTTGAGGAATCAATTCACCTCGAAGTATGGCGGTAGAGGCGGTCTGTATGCCGAACACTTTTAGGTTTTGCTTTAATCCATGTTCTGAGCCGGGGATTAGGCTTTCGATAACTGTCTTAGCCGTAATCCCCGCCAATCTTCTCACAAAACCACTGATCTGTTTCATTTTATCTTTAACCCGATACTCTTTCTCTGCTCTGATATTGGCGGCCTTCTTAAAGCTTTGCAGGGACGTGCGGCAACCAAAGCTCATGAAACTTTGTAAATATCTCTGTTCTTCTCCGCATGATCAATCCCATGGACAAACTGGGAGGATTGGAGTCGTCACTCTCATCCTCCAGATTTCATAGAATACGAAGAAAAACCCTTTGAAAACCTGCAAAAAACAAGAAAAATGAGGAAATCCTGCGTTATATGGGCAAACTGCATCGGAGGGCGTGCGGGTGGATGAAGAAATCGAAACCGTCGATCACATCGCGATCAACGGTCGGGAGCAATTTTGAAGAGTCAACGGGACAAAGGTGGACCTTTCAATGGAATCAGGAGAACAAAGGAGAGCCGTCGATCTACGGAGATCGACGGTGGGGATCGGCTATCGAATGCGCAAGAAAAGAATTATCGGGCGGGTGAGTTTGTTAACAGGTGAGCGGGAAAGGCAAATAGGGACCGTCGGATAGGAGGATCTAGATCCGACGGCAGGGATGAATCCCGCTGCGGGGCCACGGGACAAAGCTTAACGTGCGGGGAAAAAACTTGACACGGCGGTTTTGGAGTGAGGTGGAAGACACGTGTCGGCCAGCGGGTGGAATCGCTGGCCGACGGGGGGAAACCGTTTTAACGCGGAAAGCGGTGCGGGCACAAAACCACGGGTTTTTGGAAACAGGCGTCGGGGACCGAGGGGGGTCCACCAGGGGAAGATTGACTCCGCGCCGTTGATCTGTGGGACAGATCAACGGCGGAGTTTTAATAATATTTTCTTCGTTGGAAAAATAAAACAAACCCGTTTTCGCATTTTACAAAGGTTTTCAATGTTTTTTGGGTAATGAATCATTTCCGAGGTTTAAGCGCCTGGCGGGTTTAGCACGTGGTTCCGGCGTGGGGATATATGGAGGGAGAAACGGAAAGGGGCTTAGCCTGAGGGGCTAAAGCCTAACGCATAGAAACGCATGTTTCTATGGTTTTTTTTTTTTTTTTTGAATAAATTTGCAAAAGAAGAAAGGTCTCGATAGGTGAAAAGTGGGTTTTCGACCTTGGGGAATGGGATTAATGGAGGAATATGGTATATAAATGGGTTAGATAAGGTTCTTTATGGGGGAAAAGGGGGAGTTTGAGGAAATGAGGAAAAAGGAGGAAGGGGAGAAGAAAAGGATGAGGATGCAGCAACACTTTGATTAGGATTTTCATGGTATATCAGAGCCAGAAAAGAGAGAGAGTATGTAGAACCAACAGTAATTTGGACTCTTGTCAACAGACTTCAAGTACCAACAATTTTTTGGATTCAAACTTGTTTCTTGAAGGCTGCAAAGAACATTTAGCCACCAACTGCTATAATTGAAAAATATGGGTGGCTAACAGTGGCTCCACTTGGGGATGGCGTCTTCTTGAAGATGTCAAGAATTCAGACTTGATTTCTCTGGGATGCTGAATGGTGTCTGATGTCTGATCATTTGCTCTTGTTTTTCTTCTGGACCAAGCAAGGTCAGTTATGAAAGAAAACTGAATTACATCAATACAACTTCTACCTACCCCAATCCTACGGATCTAGCATTTTTTCTTCATCAGAGTGCATTTGGATTGGCAAACTCTTAACAAACATTTTATTCTTTTGACAGCAGTAAATCTAATCTACTTCTACTCCTTATTTCTCCCCGAACTCGGATTGAAAGTTGAGTTCAGATATTCCTCTACCTACTCTACTGTTTGTTGGGATTAAACAGTCCAACAAACTTTCATTCTCTAAATTCTACAACAAAAATTTAAAAATAGCTAAGCCAAGATTGAACTGTTTGACTTGCTATGATCTATGGCATAAAGACAAGCTGCACATAGACCATTATTTGCAGAAAATTTAAAATCAATACAGAAGGCTTAAGATCTGAAAGTTTCTTATTATGGCCTTCTTTTTTCCTTTCAGCTCTGTTTTTGCTTTTTCGTTGAGCTGTGTCTTCCTTTCCTTCTGGTTCAAGTTTTAAGCTGATTAGAACCAGGTCTTCACATTCTTTGACTCAGAATTTAAAACAACTTTGAGTCTTTGCTTTGGAAACTTTGGTTCAAATTTTGAGTTTGTTTGAACTTTAATTTCTACCCTACCCTATCTATTGATAAGCCAAGATTAAACAGTTTGGCAAATCAAATTTGCTACCCTATCAGCAGAAAATTGAAAGCTAATCAGTCAAGATTAAACGGTTTGACCGATTAGAAGTGTGTTTCAAGGAGTGGCATTTAGGCTTGCACACTTTCATATTCATTTCTCTTTTTGGCATGGGGCCTTGCCTTTCTTGTTTTTCATTTCTGCCCTCTTTTCTTTCTTTCTTTGTTTTTTGTATTTTTTGATTTTTCATAGCTTTAAATGCAAAGATGGATGAAGTATTTACAATGAAAAAAGGTGAAAAGGCTTCAGAACATGAAATAATTTTTAAGAAAGATAATGCTTGAGCATCCTGCCATTGACAGGACCCCCAAACAATTATGCTCCACTCAATTCTTGTAAGAAAAATGCATTGTTCCCAGCAACTGAATGAATGGAGTAAGGGCCAAGCCATAGATTGTCAAATTTACCATGCTTTCCCTTGTCTTCTCTTTTGGAATCCCACCTTAAAACTTTGTCCCCAATTTTGAAATTACTGGCCTTTGTTCTTCTGTCAAATATCTTCTTAATATTGTCTTGCTTCTGTATTGCTTTGTTGTACACTTCCTCTCTGGTCTGCTGAAGATGAATGGTCTGATTTATTCTTCTGATTATGTCATTTTCTTCAGTCTGGAGCTCTTGAATTATTTTCATAACTGGTACACCAAGACTGCTAGGAAAAATTGCCTCTGTACCATACACAAGATGGAAAGGTGACATACCAATGGATCTCTTCAGAGTCAGTCTGTCAGCCCACAGTGCATGGACCAGCTTGGTGTGCCAAGACTTCTTATTGTCTTCCAACAGTTTCTTTATTATGTTCACTAAGCTTTTGTTGGAAGACTCTGCAAGACCATTACCTTGAGGGTAATAAGTTGTGGAGTGCCCCAATGTTATTTGATACTTATGACAAAATTCAACCATTTTCTTTGACCCAAATGCTGCTGCGTTATCTGTGATGATCTTGGTAGGACAGCCAAATCTGGATAGGATGTTGGTTTCTATGAATTTAATGATGACTGAATCATTGGCCTGTCTACAAGGAATGGCTTCTATCCACTTAGTGAAATAGTCTGTGGCAGTAAGGATCCATCGGTACTGAGCAGAAGATGATGGGTGGATTTCTCCTATGAAGTCGAGTCCCCACTGTTGAAAAGGGGCTTCAACGGTAATTGGATGCAGAGGAAGGGGTAGCAATTTACTCTTGCCTTCAAACAATTGGCATTTATGGCAAGTAGTTGTCAGTTTGTGTACATCAGGAAAAAGAGTGGGCCAATAGAAACCAGCCCTCAAAATTTTGTTGGCTGTTGACTTCCAGTATAAATGGCCTCCACACTCTCCTTCATGGAATTCCTGCTTAATTTTTTCTGCATCAAACTTAGGCAAACATTTAAGCAATATACCACTAGCATTCTTCCAATAAAGACATTTATCAATAATGCAATAGTTTACAGCTTTTAACTTTAGGAATCTTGCCTTTGTTTTAGATAAACCAGGAGGTGTGTTTAAATTAAGCAAAACATAAACAATATTAGTATACCAAGGAGAATTCGCAAAATAATCTTCAACAATAGGAGTTGAGAATTCTTCCTGGTCATCCAAAGTATTTATCATATTAATATCAAGAACTTCACAATTTGATTCAGCCATTAGCCTGGCTAGACCCTGACCTTTGATAAGCTTTGTGGGTTTAATCTCTAAATCATATTCGAGAATAACAGCAATCCACTTACCTCTCTTACCATCTGGATCCTGGGTTAAAATGTCTTTTACCACTGAATTTGGGACAAAGGTAATGATATGTGAGTGAAGGATGTATACCCTGAAGTCTTTCAAAGCTTTCACCAGGGCAAAAGCCTGTTTTTCCATAATATTATACTTCAAAGGGGCATCCCTCAATGCCTTGCTGAAGAACGCAATGGGCTGCTCTTGTCCTTGTGGGTTTTTCTGTAAAAGGACAGCAGCTATAGTATGTTCTGATGCAAATGAGAAGATATAAAAGTCTTTCAAGAAATATGGACTTATGAGAACTGGTGTTTTGGTTAATGCTTGTTTAACCAGTTCAAAGGATGTCTTTGCTTCTGCGGTCCATTTCACCCCTTGCTCCTTTTTCAACATGTTTGTGATATTCCTAAGGAGCTCAGCCAAGTTTGGGATGAACCTTCTTAAAAAGTTAATCTTTCCTATGAAAGACTGCAACTCTTTGATATTGCGAGGATGAGAGATTTGCAATATGGCTTCAATCCTCATGGGATCTATCTTTATACCCTGCTCTGAAATGATATGTCCAAGAAGCTTACCTTCTTGGAGTCCGAATAAGGTTTTCTTGGGGTTCAAAGATATCCCAAACTTTTTGCACTTCTCGAAAACTTTCCTCAAGTGTTCTAAATGTTCTTCATCTGTTTTTGAAAACACAGTTACATCATCAAGATATATAATGATGAAGAAGCCTAATTCCTCCGAGAATGCTATGTCCATGGCTCTTTGAAAGGTTGCTCCCGCATTCATTAAACCAAAAGGCATTTTCACATACATGAAAGTGCCCCATGGCGTAGTAAAGGCTGTCTTTAATTGATCATCAGGGTGAACTAGGATTTGGTTATACCCTGAATAGCCATCTAGCAAAGAAATTCTTTTAGACCCTACCACCCTTTGTAAAATATGATCCATCTTGGGTAAAGGGTAGTTATCCTTTAATGAAGCTTTGTTTAAGTTTTTGAAGTCTATACAAAGCTTGATTTCTCCAGTCTTTTTCCTAACTGACACCAGATTAGATACCCACTCAGAATATCTAATAGGGACAATAATACCAGCATCATGCATTTTCATAATTTCCTTCTTAACCAATGGCAACTGGACAGGGTTTATTCTGCGCGGTTTTTGTTTGAATGGTTTTTGGTTTTCTTTAAGAGGGATTTTGTGCTGTATTATTTCAGTGTCATAGGACTTGAGATCTTCGTAACTCCATGCAAAAACATCAGAAAATTCTTTAAACAGCTCCAAATATCTAAGTTTAATGTGAGCTGGTAAAGTTTTAGACAGTTTAATCAATCTTGGTTTCTCCTCATTGCCTATATTACATTCTTCCACTTCAGTTTCCACAGGTTCCATTTTTGGTTTGTTGGCCACATCATCAAAATCAAACAGTTCTTCTAGGGGGGCCAAACCCTTGGGCAGACTATCAGTACTAGAATGCAGAGTTTCCATTTCTTCTGTTTCAGGTTTTGGACTTGATTCTGTTTGGTGCGTGGGCATGATAGTCTGAAGGTTTATATCTACCAGCTGTGGAGATGGTTCTTCTTCACCAAGAAAATTTTCTTCACTGCAGTCTGAATCATAATCTGAATCTGAACTATAGGGTTCAAACTCATTTCTGAATTGCATGAATTCTTCTATTTGTTTATCTCCATCAAATACCTGCCAATACTTCTTGTTATCTGGAATAGCTGGTCTGAATTTTATCTGAGAGGTGTCATCATACAGCATTGGGCAGGTTCTAGCAGCAAAGGCTAAATTGTGGGCTGCAATGTTTTTCTTCCTTGGGACGAAAGATAAGGTGTACTCCTCAAAAGTTTTCAAAAGATCAATGACATCATTCCTGTAGGCACTAAGTCTGGGGTGATTTGCATTATACTCCCCATTGACTTGCCTAATGATTAATTCAGAATCCCCATATACATCGATTCTCCTGGCACCTAGTTTTTTCAAAAGATGCAAGCCCAAGAGGAGGGATTCATATTCTGCTATGTTATTGGAACACTGAAAGTTTAGTTTGCATGAAATGCATTCTGTATGATCGTTTTCAGAGTTAGTGATCCAGACACCTGCACCTGCATTTGTTTTGGTGCACGACCCATCAAAATACATAGTCCAGAGAGGCTTATTTTCAATTTGAGGAATGGACTTTGTATTGTTTGATTCCCCAAGTTTTTCATCAGGTTGAGGACTGTCATTCTGACTGTCAAGTTTTGAGCTCACAGGATTGATAACTAGGATCTCCAGATCTGTGTTAAATTTGCTAGGACTTTCGGACCCAGTATATTGTTCTGGAAATTCGGCATCATTTTCCTCCTTTTTAACCCCAGCCATGGACTCTTCCGGAATAATTTGTTCAGTGAATGTTTCATTATTGAACATGATAAAAGAATCAAGGCTCGTGTTTATAGCATAGAGTGGGGAGTTTTGAGGCCGATCCTGACTTGTCACTGTGTACTGCATGTGTGATTCCCTGTAAAGTCTCCTAGTCTGATTAAAAACAGGGATAGTTGCATAATTCATATCCATCTGCATGGTTCCCTGCAGTTTAGCACCCCAAGATCTTGATAAAATCATTCCATACTTTGGGGGGACATCAGCCACAACAACATCCATGACTAAACACTTGGCTGGGATCTGGGATAAGTTAACACAGAGATCCTTTATCAAACCTAGACATTTAACTCTGCTGGAGTCAAAAGAATATAAATCTTTATAAGGTCTGGTAATTTCAAGACCCAGGCTTTCCATTACTGCTTTTGGCATTAAATTATGGGAAGCGCCTGAGTCATGCATAGCATTGTGCAGAATTTTGTCATGAATGTTTAAGCTTACATAAAAGGGAGGGATAGGACCCTCCTGGAACTTTCCTTCAATCTCGGGACCAAAAATAAGCTTTGGTTGGTCATCATTAAGGTTGAGGGTGTCTTCATTATTTTCTAAGTTCAAAGCCTTCAAAATTTTGGACCTATATACAGGCTGGGCAGACAACTCAGTTAAAGGGACAGAGATTTTGATCTTTGAGATTTCCTGTTCCAGGCTGAAAAGGTTTAGATTCTTCGGAGCATTAACTTCAGCCTTGTTTACTGCCCCTTTATCAGCAATAACAGCTTGCTGATTTGGTTTATCTACAATTGAAGCAGTTATTTTTGCAGGAGCACTAACTGAGGTGCTAGTACTACTAATGTTTGCACTCTGTTTTTCGATGTTTTGAGTGTCTTTCTCTTTATCTTTACCAGAATCAACAGCCACCGTTTTGTCCTTTTGTTTGATTGTCTTAGCCTTGGGTGTAGCGCTGTTTTGAGAAGGTTTGTGAGAGGTTTTATTGTTGGGTGTTTGTTGATTAGACCTACTTCTGAGTTCATATTCCCTTAAAGGTTCTATGACAGCGTTCTCCATGTTTTGGTAGTTGTTTTCAGCATCATCTCTTCTGTCATCATAAGGTGTATAAAGACCTTGTTTATTATCATAATGAACCTCAAAGTCATCATCACCTACCCCAAATAAGTTTATATCATCTTCCTCTGTTATTTCATTTGTTTCCTCAACCTCACTTAAAAAATTCTGATGGAAGGGAGGGATGATCTGCTGATCATCTTCCCTGGGTCTGTTAGGAGGCTGATTTCGTCTAAAATTCTGATTCTGGTTTTGATTTCTGTTTTGAGGAGCATTTTGATTTATACTTGCTTGCGCCCTCTCTAGAATGCTCATTTTCTTCATCATCTCTTCCATCATTCTTTCCATCTTTGAGCTTGAAGTGGAAGGGGTGGATTCCTCTCTAAAAGACACTTTCTTTTCAGCTTTCATCCTTTCTCTTTTCTCCATAAGGTTCACCTCTACAGAAAGGGCACCTCTTTGCATATCTTCAAGGGTTGCAAAGACTCTTTCTCTGAGTGAATATGTCATGTCTGGATCAAACCCTTCAGAAAATTTGTTTAAGGCTGATCCCTGAGGAGGTTTCAGTTCAGGGGAAAGTGCATTATACACACTGTTAAATCTAGTACAATAAGCTTGCACACTTTCCCCAGGATTCCTATGGAGATTGTTATAGTCAGCAAGGACTTGGAGAGGGTTTTTCCTTACTTCCCATTTGTTTAAAAAAAATTTGATGGAAGGCTTGAAGGTCGTTGATACTATGGGGGGTTAATCCTTTAAACCATTTTCTCACATCTCCCCCCAAACTTTGAGCAAACAATCTAATTTTGACAGATTCATTATCAATTTCATTTCTGTCGAAGTAGTCATTCATCTTGTCCACATGTTGAGATGTTGTTGTGGTATTATTAGCATCATATAATGGAATTTTGGACTGATAGTCCTATGGAAGATTGACTAATGGTACAGGAAGGACTAAGGGAGCATACCATGCTGCCATGATATGTGGTGGGGGTGGGTTTACAAGTGGAGGTGTGGGTTGAAGTGGAGTGGTTTGGACATTGGATGAAGGATGAACAGAAGTGGATGGAACAGCAGTAGATCTCTGAGCTGATCTTGGGTGAGAGACACCTAAATTATGTAAGAAATGTAAATCAGGTGGTGTTGATTCTCTATTCCCTAGAGTCCCACTGGTTTCGGGAGATAGAAGGGTAGGCTCAAAATCTAATCGATCTAAATCACCAAATGACCTAGTTCTGAACGGATTTAATAGGTCAATTTGTGATTCCTGAAGAGCTGCAAGGTTTTCAGGGACTGAATTGGCTCTTATGAGTGGTCTGAAGATAGTAGAGGATTGTACCCAAGGAGACTTCCTAAGAATTCTTTCTGGGTTGTCCACTATTTCAGGAGGATCTGGGTAAGGATGGGCTCTAGTATGAATCTTTTTAGGAGCCACAATGTTTATGGGGTTAGACCCAATCTAAACAACAAAAGTTCAACCAGATATGACAATCTTTAGACGGTTAACTAATCTGTTTTCTCAATTCGAATCCTACAGTCCTTTATCTGAGTTTGAATGATTTTATAACGACAAGGGTTCTTTCCAGTGGAGTCTTAAGGTCTGTTCAGGATGGTGGAGTCGCCAGGTGGAAGGTTCATAGTGTTTTCAAAGGAATGCACTGTCCACCACAGTGTTTGTGAATCATTCTTCTTCAAGGATATCTCAAAACACAACAAACTCTAACCAGAGATTGACTGGGAGGGCATTCACTAGATGTGTCACCCCTTAAAAGAGGATGAGATCCAGAGGCTTCCTGGCCCTTTCCAGACTCTGTCTAAGAGTATAGAGTAAAACACATCAAAGTCGTATACAGATATCAAAACTAGTGTTTTACTACCAATCTACAATGTTTTTGGTATTTTCGGAAGTGTTTATATTTGTGGTCTCTTGAAAGAATGTCCTAGCTTTGCCTCAAAACTTAGCTACGGTTAAGAAACAAAGACAGTCTACTCTTGTGGCTAAGCTAGCTGATTTTCCAAGGTTAGATAAAGACTTAAAAGAACCCTAGGATTGACCTAGTTTGTCACTGATCCAAACAAGTTTTATCGTGATTACCATTCTTTGGTGGTGCTTGGAAAGGCTGCTTTTTACTCTCAAAATGTTTATATGAGGATTCTGAGGTAAGAGTCCCCAGCGGGGTCGCCAGAAATGTTAGGTCTCTGTAACAAGCAAGATTGGCAAAGTCCGATCACAGAGTTAACATCATTTCAACCAACTTTGGGATTCTAGGATCTAGCCCTCCCGAATCCGGAGAGGGATCTCTCCAATATGTACAAAGATGGATATTGTCTTTGAAGTTTGGGGTGATGATATTAGGCTAGTTATGAAGGCCAGGGGTTTTGTTTGGTTTTCTTAGATGGTTGAGCATAGTTGCTGTCTGAGACGGAAAGATATATATGCAAATAGGTTCAAAGGTGAGAAGTTGCAAGTAACAAGGTAAGTTTTGATTCTAAAGAAAGATGATGGCAAATTTCAGTCCATTGGGCTATGGAGTCATGAGGGAATTTAATTGAAACAATCAGGTTCAAGATTAATCTATGGGGCAAGTCATCTAGGCCTAAGGATCTCTTTGAAGTTTGATTTATGGAATGGGGTGATACAACTAGAAAGGGAATCAACAGATGCAGAACAAAGAGCAGCCCAGGATCTGGTAAGTACTTTGAAACTAGCCAGCCTTTGACCAGGCACTTAAGAAAAACAGAGAAGCAAACTAGGATCTGGTAAGTACTTTGAAACTATCCAGCCTTTGATACACTTCTAATAGAATACAAATAAAAACGAAGGGAAACTTGAAGGCAACCTTTGGAGTAGAAACTAGTGGGCTGGGCTCACCCAGATCCACTCCTAGCTCTTCTTTACTTAGTTACTTCCAAGACAATCACAAAGATAACACAGAATGGCCTAAGATCTGATAAGTACTTCGAAACTAGTCAGCTTTTGACACATCCTAAGGGAAACAATTCAAATAGTTGAGCAAACAAGAAAGGGACTCAGGGCTAACCTTTGATTTCCTCAATTCATTCCTTACACAACATATATGAAAGTAACATTTAAAAACAACATTCAGCAGTGACGAAGAGATGAGGGAACGCCAGCATCTCTGTGCTTAGACCGAATTAAATCATTTCTAAATAACACAATAAGAAGAAAACATTGGGATAAAGATTTTTCAGCCAGAGAAGATCACTGGTATACAGCAAATTCTAACACTGTTTAAACTGTTCTTTATAGTGGAAAATGAAACAAATTGAAAACTGAAATAAAATGACAAGTTACAGTGAGAATAACATCACCATCAGCATAGACCAGGATCCCATAAATCAACTTGTATTGATTGCTTCAAACCAGTTACAATCTTCAAATCCAGTGTTTTAATACATCTCTTCTTCACAACCTAACCTATTGGTCACCAGCAGAGCTCCAAGAGCCCATGAAACCACTATTTACAGTCAAGAGTTTTCCACTCAGGAATAGCTATAGCGCTTCAGCAATTATATTGACAACCAACTAATCCAACCCCTCACTCATCTTCTACTGAGGTATTTATAGAAGAATGAGGAGGTGAGATCTAATTAAAAGATCTCAAACACAATCAATGCAGAATTAATGTATTCCTGACCCTGAGAAGTTCGATGAAGAAATTCTACATGTGTTGTATTGCATTAATGTGTTTCTACTAAAAAGTAAGCTCGAAGAGAGCTTATATTGACCTTTGAGGCTCTGCGTACTGTTAGGGTTACTCTGCAAACATTCTGTCGTTGAAATCCGGTGCAGTAATAACTTCTTTGGTTACTCGAGGCATAATATCTGATCCTGTTCAATAAATTCATCCTCTGTTTGAGCTTTCTGAGGC